>JAQFVV010012441.1:4426410-4996605 GCA_028023455.1 Epiperipatus broadwayi | reverse complement strand
TGGATGATTTAAAATCTTAAAATAATAATTTAAATTAAAAGAATATTAAAATCTAAAATAATAAACATTATTTCTCAAATTTTAAAATGATTATATATGTGCATAAATAAATGTTGTTTGTGTGTTAATTACTGGAAGTGGCTTTTATTTTTTATATTTAAGATACAAATTAAACAAAGTTATATTTTAAAGTTATATATTATTATCTCAGCATCTCCACTGAGCTAGTGACTTTCGGCAGATACGGTAAGACTGTAAACTTCCACTTCATTTTGTACTGTTATAATATATATATATATATATATATATATATATATATATATATATATATATATATCTTCTTACAAAAACAAGGGATAATATACCTTACTGCAGGAATAGGCTTTCTATCAAAAATTTCCTTTGTATTTTATTATGAAAGAAATTTTTGATAGAAAGCCTATTCCTGCAGTAGTGTGTATTACCCCTTGTTTTTCTAAGAATGTATATAGAGGTCAGAATAGTTTGAGCTTAAATGAAAGAATAAAGGTACATAAAAGTAGGGATAGAAATAAATATTTAATTCTGCTTTATATATCCATGAAAAAGACATAGGCTATACAATTAATTTTGATGAAGCTAAGGTTGTCTTCCAGATAAATGAAATGAAAAGAAGAATTAAAGAATTTTTATTATTAAAAATTATGATTCTGAAGCAATTCATTTATTAAAAGTTATTTTAATGTTAAGGGTGTATGGAAGGTAAGTGAAATTGTGGGTAATGTTTAGTTTAAACATGTTGTTAGTTTGTAGGTCTTTACACTTGAGAAGTCTACTTGTAGCAATAAAACCATTGGTAGTGTTTTCAGAGTTTATTTTCTTTGTTAGTCTGGTTGAGAGAGAGAGAGAATGAAAAAGACAGAGAGAGGCAGAGACATTTTCAGTGTAGTTATCAATATTAATTCATATTAAATTTAAAATTTATTATAAATCATCAAATCATAAAAACTTTGAAATGAGACTATAATTGTTTCTGTCGTGCATTATGGGTATGTGATAAATATAATACGATTTGTATGTAACTAAAAAATGATTCAAAAGAGATATGTTCCAAAAATAACATTTATTGCATAAATTTGACTGCAGGACAAGTTTTAACCGAAATTCTGATTTGTTTGACAGATATTTTGATTTTCTTGTAAAATATCACGTATATAAATTTAGAGAAATAAATTTATTACTTTATATAGTAATTAATGATATATCAAGAAATCTAAATGTGCAGTACAGAATTCTAACATTTGCACCTCATTAATTATGTATTTATATATATATATATATTGAGAGCCTTCTTCTTTTACTATTATTATATAATATATTCGAAAGTAAATCAATAATCACACTGCTCATGTGAGAAGATTGGATTACTTCCAAATATATTACAATAATTATTGTCTTCTGTAAAAAAAAAAAATAAGTATTTATCAACGTATTATTATATAAATATATTCTATGCATTTTGGAGGTGGAAAATTTTCATTCAAATTTATTGTCAAAATCTTAAAGCAGTATAATTTATTGTTAAATGATTGGAAAGTAATAGTAACCTGTTAGCTTTTGTAATATATTATCTCAACAGCCTTTAGGAAATTAACTAAATTATTTTTTACAAAAATTTTAAATATAATTACTGAAATTAAGAAATACTGTAATTAAATGTATTTATTAAATGGCTGTCCTACTACCTCCCCCCTTTATATTGTTTTTTTTATTTAATTTTGAAACAAAAGAAATTAATAATCTTAAGGTATTATATAACACAAAGTCAATAATTCATCTAAAGAATATTAATAAACAAAAAAAAATTATTGAATTTCAATTTACCGAAAAATAATAATAATTGACTCAAAAGAATTATGTAAAACAAATAAGAATACTTTGTTATTAAAATATTTTTTAGGATTTATTTGAAAATGTAATACAAAACAAAAAAATGTTATAAAAAATTAATATCTATCAACATCTAGCTATCTCTTTTTGGCTTTAACCATGCCTTTATTTATATATATATATATTCTATATCCATACATAATTAATGCAATTGTTTTAATTTTGATCAGGAGATGGCGTACTAGTAGACTCATTTTTAGAATTATAAATAATCTACTCTAACTTAATACTTAAATATTTTAAATCATGTATCATCTTCTTTGTTTTTTGTTTTTTTTAATCTCTTATCTCTAGTTTTTACCTGTAAAGTTAACTGTGAGCTAATCCATATATGTCTGGGTTTTTTTCTTCTATGAGTAATATTAACAAGCCAATTTGAAAATTGATTTTAACATGAGAAACCACATTACATAGAAAAGAATAAATATTTGGAAGAGAGAAAATGATAGATAACTAAGAAATAATTTTTAAATGATGCTTATAATAAATAAATAAATAATTTCTTTAAAATTTATTGTATTTATCTTGTGTTAATTTACAAAGAATTAATTCTGTTGAAAGTATTATTTGCATACCAGAAAATTAATCATTATGTAGCAAATATTTCAGTAAAATTATGTTCCAAATCAAAATTCTAACTTGGTATATAAAATAATAATAATTTAATTTAGCAAGAAGCTATTTTAAACAAAATCGCTAGCATTCAAATTTTATGAATTTTATTTACAAAAGATTTGGGATGACGTAAATGATCAACCGCAATTCATATTATAAGACCGAAAAATTCTGACCTAACAATTAAAAATTTTAATATTCTTATAAACCAAAGTGGTTAATGGAAATAATGAAAGACTCTCAACTTTTATTAAAGAAGTCTATACATTTCTGTAGTTATATATATATATGCGTGTTTTTTAAAACATGTTTCTTGGAATAACCGAACAAACAACCAACCGTGTTTAATAAAATATTATTAAAGTAAATATACTGGCGATTGATAATTACCATCAGCTTGCCCAGTCAAGGGCATATATATTGTCAATTATTTTATTAAACACGGGAGTGAGAAGACATGTTTTCTAAAACATTTACCCCGTGAAAATTTTCATTTGCATATATATATATATATTTGTGTGTGTGTGTGTTAATATGTAGCAAGCAGTAATTGTGCTTTAAGTCAATTTTTATACAACTATTAGATTGGAAGTTAACTACAATAAAAATATCAAAATAATTGTTCTTTACCCATATTATTCAGGTGTGATATTGGTTTGAATATCTAACAAATATACTAACATTATCAGAACAAAATTTATTTATGTATTTCACAAACAAATTTTTGTCTACTTCAAAAAGGTGGATTAATCTAAAATGTGAATATAATAAAACAGGAAATGTTCTGAAATTTATGTAGATGTTAGCTTAATTTGAATAGACTTATGCTAAAAATCTACATTTTAAATGCTTATATAAATTCATCTTGAAGTTATTTCTTATCATCATCATCAACCATTATCAATCCATTGCAGAATGAAGGTCTCTCCAAGTTCAATCCATCTCCGATATTTAGCTTTCCTTCTCCACATTACCCCTGCACACTTTCTTATTTCATCCATCCATCCATAACATATGGTCTCTTACAATCTCTTGGAATCCAGTTTAAGATTCCAATTGTCCATCTATTATCATGTCTTCTAGCAATAAGTCCAGCCCAACTCCACTTTAGTCTTTTATTTTTTTCAATGTGGTCAGCAACACTTGTATGTTCTCTTACCCATATATTGCATTTTCGATCCCTTCTTGTTATTCCTAACATGCATCTCTCCATACTTATTTGATTGGTCTGAAGTTCCTGTATTGCTCTTTTATTATTATCCAAGTTTCAGATCCATAACTAAAAACTGGTAAAACACATTTATTAAAAGTCTTCCTTTTCAAACACATAGGCATATTACCTTTTATTATCAAGTTATTTCTACCAAAAGCATTCCAACCAAGTTTAATTCTACGATTAATTTTATCCATTATGTTTCCATCTGTATATATATATGAAAGAAATTGTATCTTTGCTGGAATATGACAAATCTCAAACTAATGTTGGTCAAAACCTTATCAACCCCCCCCCCCCAAAAAAAAAAAAAAACACTGGGATACATCTAATCTACATTTTTATGAGGTAGAAGTTTTAAAAATTAAGTAAACAAATTAAATCTACACAAAAAAGAATAAACAAAATACCCAATCCCTCACCTTCGGATAATTAATAAGTTCTAATGAGTACTTTTTTTTTCTCAATGACATTCCATGTAACCTTCCTGGAGTGATAGTTGTTCTGCAGTGGTCTATTTAAAATGATGTTTGAACCACTTAATCCACCACATATAGATATATGTTGAGGTGTTCTTTTATACTACTAATGTGTTTTAAACAAAAATAGCATTTTGAATCACCTTTTATCATTATTTCTATCACTGATTCATTCTTCTTTCATTTTCTTTTTTTTTTACACAATGTTATTTCCGTTCGTAATTAAATTTTAATTGATTTGCGTAACAAGATCAATTCTTAAATATTAGCTACTTTTTTCTTATATCTTAATGTCGTTAAAAATCTTTATTTATCATTTTTTTATTAATGAAACACGCAACAATATTACGAAAGCATAGTCTCAATATAAATATTAATTCATTTCTTTCTAGGTGAAATTCCCTAGATAGTTTCATGAATGACTCGTAAAGCATGGTATATCCATTAAAGCTTTTAGCTTAAAAAACAGTGCAATAAACATTCTTATTAGACATTTTATTCATCAACATATCGACATTTAAAGATTAAGACGCAAGAGCGTTTATTTTTAAACTAACACGCTTAAATATTCGATTTCTCTCTCTCTGTTATTTATAAAAGCAACTGAAAATTAATCTCACCATTTTTAGTTACTATTCTTCACAGCAGAATATCTTTTTCATATTTATTTCAATATGCTTTACCCATATTCACTATCTCTTCAATTCATTTCACATGTTGTTTATAATATATTTTATATTTTGGACAGTTCTCCGTAGTACTGCTTCTGACCCTAAATCCCCCAACTTAATAACTGTCTCAATACTAGCAGTATAGGGATTTTTTTTTTCAGTCATTAAAAAATATTAATGTTAATGCATAACTTTCCATTGTTCACATTAGCATCTGGATTAAATTAACATAATTCTATTATATGCCCAAGAACTCAGATCTATTAATAAGTCGTTAGAATGCACGCACACAAATATATATATATAAGATATTTTCAGTTACACTATCATATTTCTTCTTAATATTATTTTATTTCTATCAAAAGCATTCTGTCAAATTGAATTCCTTACAAATTTAATTCTATAATTAATTCTGTATATTTTATTTTCATAAAAAAATATCGAACACCCTATTTTTGTAAGGATCCACTGGATATCAATAACTTCTCCAATATTCCATTCACAAAAATAGAGTTGGGAAAGGTAATCTCCAATAAGCTCCCGATAACTAGATAATGAGCTGTTTTTCATCTCGGGACTTACCCTCTAATTAAAAAAAACTAGATATCCATTTATTGATCAATGTTTGATTATTAGTTGGATTAGATTCATTGTAGCAATGGGTTACATACATGGAACAATTTTAGCCTATTAAAAACAACTTCACTCTATCCAGATTTAAACGGAAGTTATAGGCATAGTAAGTAGATTCATTACTTTTACACTAAGGTGTTCTTTTTATTTCTATATAGAATTATATGTTTCCAACTTGGATTTAGAATTTAGGCTGTGTAAAATTATTTTCAAGAAGCTTAAAATTTTACTGTCTGGGATCTTCACAATAACTTTTCTATCTAATCACCCAACAATGCCCAATAAATGAATATATAATCATTCTTAGCCAGAAAACACAATAAGAATTGAAAATTAACTCAAAACCTTCACCATTCAGCAATTGAAAAGTCTGGAGATTTCCTTCATTATTCAACTTTAAAAGATAAACTTTATCCTATGATATTACTAAGACACTATCAATTACTACTAAGTGACAATTCCTGAAACTAAACAAGTTTTTTCTCATAAATCTATAATAGATCTTTTGTTGGGGGTATTTTACCTACTGATTTAAATATGGCTGACGAAGCACAACGTATTCCAGTTATATGGAAACCTCAATAGGTGAAACAGCTGAGGGAAATAAACATTTGATGAGCCTCGTATTGTGAATGCTGAACTACTTCAAGTTGAATCTCACTTCTCATCTTGCACTGAGTCACGTTATTGTTTGAGATCTAACAATTTTTCTTTCAAAGGTTAACCTTGGTAATGGCGGGTGCTAGTCTGTCGAAATATTGGATTGTAATGCAAAATAATACACAATAATACATGGCTTTATCCAAAAAATAATAATTTGTATATATATATACAACATTTGAGAAAAGTTAAGGAATTAATTGAAAGTATTATCTACTAATTGAAAGATTGTATATTATATTTAATTACAATTATATTTATTATTATATATCTTGTTATACATATCTATTAAAATAAATATTTCTAAAGACAAAATTTAAATTATTTCAGCCATTAAATATACAAATAAACAAATTCTTAATTGGATTGACAATGTACTATAATAAGCAATCAATCAGTACCTCTAAGAAATTTATTTCATTACTTACAACTACCATTCATCAATTCTTTGTTGACATGTTTAATAGCATATTAGTTTATAGCTATGAATGTTGCACTGGATATTAGAAGACTCTGCACCAACTGCTGCCAAATCAAGCTTAAATTTATATTTTCATGTCTTCCAGGAAAACTGAAGCAAAGTTAAAATTTGGGATTCATGGGATTTGATTTAATGACATTACTTTGATTCTGTTTTTTTAATTTAATGGCACTTGAGGAGGGTTAAAACTCATTTATATTTTAAATGAAATTCTTTTTTCTTTTATTACATAATTTGAATGGTATGATTCAGTGGAAATCTACTATCTCATTCCTTTGGGGAATTACAGCAGTTGTAATAAATGGAGAGATGATGGATTTTTGTATTGATTGACTAAGAAAATGTCCATCTTCTGGCTTATGAATAACCTCATAAACCAATTTTTTTAAAAAAAAACTTTGATGAAGAAGATAAGGTATATTGAGACTATTTATTTGATGCTCGGTGTTCATAACTGGGGTAGGAACCAAGATAGAATCAGCAATGCATCGGAAAAATTTACAAACATTCCATACATTTTAAATATGCCTACAAACCTTTTCTTCAAATAAAAGAGTGTAGAGAAAACTGTATAATTGATTTATGCCTACTATTTACACTCTGTCAAAAAGGTTTCAAAAAACTTTACCTTCCAATAATTCAGAAGTCAATTAACATAAACTTTAAAACATTATATATATATATATATTGGTTTATATGTTAATCCATATATGAAGGGTATTTCATACATATCATTAATAACAAGGGCATTGAGTTTCTACATTTCAATAACTGAGTGGGCTATTAAAGAAAATACCTTGGAATAGTTATTGGAATTAGCATTGTTAATATTGTCCTTATTGTTTTTTGTAAACATAACATTTCTCTTTAAGCTTAACTCTACAATATCAAACGATTTTTGAGGAATGTTTTAAGTAAGAGAAAAGCTTGGTCACTTTATCTAATGATGTCCTTTGGTGAGAGCGGCATTGGCATAGCTGTGTATCAATTACAATATATTTATATATATATATTAAATGCGACTCTGAATGGAATATATGCCAAAACCATTATTTAATTGTATATTATCCCTTGAATACGTATTAAATGGATTATGTATTGTACATGAGGAGTCATATTGTCCTTAGGTCAACATGGATGTGACAAGAATCTTGGCCTCAGGGTGGCCTTTGAGCATTCCATCATCAGATTTTCAATTGAATGGACGGTTGAAGAGTTGGAGTGTGGAGTGGATTGAAGCCTGTCCATTAAAGTATGAGGACTGGCTATATTGATATATATCTGAGCACTTATAACATATATGTGTAGTGATGGTAATCTGGACCAACTGATGATTGCTGGTTTAGCATGAAATATGGATATTGGTGATTATTTATCTTTTCAACATATATGTGTTCAAGTGTATCAGTGTTAAGAGATAGTGTGGAGAGTGGTGGGTCATGTGAAAGTCTGTGCTCATATACTCTATATATTATATATTGAATAGTGTACAGTTTATTACAAAATAATTTGTTTATATCTAAAGTTATTGTATTTATATGTTATTCTTTTAATTCGTTACTGTCAAATCTCTTTTCTTGTTTAAAAAACCATTGAATATTACCTATGTTGTTTTAGAATTTATTTCTAATCCTGTTTTTTCAACTTGAAAATGTTATTTATCTTTATCGCTTACTGGATGGTTGTGGATTATCAAAAAATAACCAAGCTGACAACAATCCAAATGAATAACGTAATCTCCATATAAGTTTTGTTACTTTTGTTTTTATTTTAAATTTCAAAATAATTCTAATAAAATTGCTATAAAAAGTTTAATAAAGTTTTACTTCCCGTTATTATGTAAACACACACACACGTATAAATAAAGTTTTAATGCAGAGATATAAGTTAATTAATAATACTAATATGCTTAATGTTTTCGAGGATCCGTGCCTCATAATCATAGCTATAGGAAAATGTATGCAAAAATATTTAAATTAGAGATGTATTATGCAGTCCATTTTTTGGAAATTTCAAAACACATACCTTTTCTGATAATAGCATGAATATTTTGGTGAATGTAGAATGTTTTCTTGATTTTTCTCCTGTGATCATTGGCCTTGGTGCACAGGACTAAATGATTGGCAGGTGTGAAGTCGTGCTGGCATTTTCCAAAAATACAGACGATGTATTATTGGTCTTTTGAGCTCTGTTATAGGGTATAAGTGTTGAGCTAATCTAGTGTTGATGGTTGTCTTGGTTTCACCATAATATACAGCATGGCATCTGGTGTATGGGTATGAAATAGCGCATTCAACATGTGGAGTGAGCGATCGATCAATGTGATCTTTTGAGTTGTTGATCAATCTATGAGAGTTAGCAAAGTTCTGAATGTGATTATAAATTTATTTGTTAATGTTTTAGTTAGTCTATTAGAAATCTTGGGGATATAAGGGATGGTAATTCTTGTTTAGATTCCCTTGATGTGCAATGTTATTTATTCTATTATGAGCCTATTAGTATTATTAATTAACTTATATTTTCTCCATTAAACCTTTATTTATAAGTGTGTGTTTTTTATAAAAATTTAGAAAATAGAATTAATGTTCAATTTTTAAACTTTAATATCCTGAATCTGAACAAATTCTGCTTCAAAATTTAATCTTATATAAAAATAAGACAATTTAAATGCAATACAAAACTTCTTTTTATGTGTATTTATATATAACTGTTAGATGAATTATAGCATCTTTAATTTTTTAATATCTTTTCTTTTCAATTATCTCTATGCACCTGTGTCATTTAGATATTAGTGTATAACATAGTCAAAAATTTATTTATCTGTTTCTTTTACGCAGTTATAATCATTACACCATTTTTCACGTGTTTATCTACTATTCATATATTTAATTGATTGCCATATTTTTTTTTTACTTTAAAGTAAATGATTTCCACTAATGTTATTATGAAATGCGTCCTTTGAGTTTACTACTTTACTACTATATGCATTTTTGTAATAGTAGCTTTGTTGTGTCATCCCTATAATTAATAATTATGTCATTTTCTTATTCTTCAAATAACTTCATCTCCCAATACCAAAGTTACTAATAGATCTTTGAAAGTTTATACTCTTGTATATCTTTTTTTGACATTTCACCATTATATTTTTTGTAGTCATTGGTTACCATAAAGTGTTTCACACATATTTTTTAATATATTTTACTTGTTTTTACTTTTTATGTTCTTCTAATTTTTTTGTCTCAATAGGAAAGAAGTCCTGATTTCGTTGTTTTATTTAGTGTTATCTCTATAGCAATCGTTTAAATTTTCAGCCAGCATATAAATCAGGAAACAGCAAATTTCTTTTACTGACTTCTTATACAAATACAACAATCATTGCATTATTTAATTATATAAAATCAACGTCTGTAACATCAAAAATGGCAAATTATAAATGGAGAAAAATTTTGGGTATACTGAATAATTTCGGGAGAAAACTAGTGTTGTGAATATAATATAATGAATTTGTCCATTTCTATATATAATCATTATTTAAGATTTCATAAAAAATAATTTTAGTTTTAAAAAGTTTCTATAAGATCAGTATAAAATAAAAAATATTTTTATTAAATAGTAACAGCTACTTTTTTATAACTAAAGGATTGTGATAGTGGGAAAATTAATTAACAGGTAAACCCATATATACTTTGCTATTAATAAAATCTATCACATATTTTATCAGCCTATTTTAATAAATGATTTCAAGAGCAGATTAAAGTCTTTACCTTGATAGCCATCTTGTTATAAGCGTGAAAAAATTATAGTCTGGAATGTTGATATAAGGGCTACTATATTTTTTTTTTTTTAAAATGTAACATTTTTCTTATACTGCTGTTATTTATAAATATCTGGGCTTAAACACAATCTTAAGAAAAGCTATTAAGAAATGCATACTTATCAACGCTAAGCACTTTCGAGAATAGAGTATGTCCTCATATTCAAAGCATTGATATGTAAGTGATTGAGTGTATACCTATATATAAGCTACAAATATATTTAATTATATGTAAACTACATTGCCCATTTTTTTAATTAGGGAGAAGCAGGATTCCTTCCTGTTCATGATATTAGGGTAGTTAGCTTTATATCACACCTCTTTATTTTTCACTTGGAGTCATTTCGCTGATGCGAGCAATGTTGGTGGTTATGGGCCCGAATGTGTGTCCCATTGCATTTTAGTTCCAGGAAGATAGACTAATGTTCAGGATTACTTATGGCTCGTTTATAGAGGCGTCTGTGTTGGGAAATTCTTGTAGAGAGGCATGTGAGTGATTACATATATTTAAATATATTTATGGTCTTTATATAGATATGCACTCAATTATGCATATCTTAATGCTATGTATATGAGAACATACTTCGTCCTCAATGTGCTAAGCTTCAATGAGTACTCTTTCCTTAATAGCTTCTCATTAAACATAAATACATACATAAAATAAGAGCTACTATCTAATATTTATTGATTCTTGAAGTTTGTAGTAGAAAATAGTTTGTAAAGATTGCGTTGGAATTTTTATTTGCTTGTTTTGTTCAACAACTAAAATAGTTCATGGTGTAGTGCAGTGATAGTCATCCACCTAAATTTTCAATAATGAATCGTCTATTCAGTCTTAGAATTTTTAAGCTTATATTTAATACTATTGCCAATTCAGCAATGCTAAGAAAATGGATTTATAGTTGTCCTTAGCAGAAGAATAAAACTACAATAGAAACTATCCACGATTTTTCATCTGGTTAATGAAAAACTTATATTTTTTAGGCAGTTAATACTGAATCAAAGTCTTAACTACTTGCTTGAAAAACCTTAAGAAAACTCTTGATGTCATCGTTTTAAATTTATGAAAATGCTTTACAATAAAGTCCTCTGGTTTACTTTTGATTGCTCCAAATTCAAAGTCTTATCTTCCCAGGCATATCCTATCTTGATATTTGTTTTACGGAAACATCTACAAACTTTCTCAATATTGTCTGTTATGAAAATAAAAAAATAAAATTCAAATTAACAAATAGTCCTGTTTACCTGAAATTGTTTAGCACTGAAAATAATATATTATTTTATCACATTTTGTAGAAATGCATACATACATAAACTGCCTAAATATTTTTAAAATTACCACTTGCCTTTTTGATTCAGTGAGTTAATGGTTTGATCAAAATGATAAAAGCAATATATATATACTGCATATTTTTGCAGTAATAACAATTTTGTTTATGAGCTTCATTATTTAAAATTGATCGCAGTATCACTTAATATAGGATAGAATACCACGTGAAATCCAAAGTTTTCTGAGATTGAAGCTCAGTCTATCACACTGGACTTTGAATGTCACATGACTTGTCACATGATTCTCGAAATAATATTTATTTGATTGTTATTAATGGAAACCACTCTGAGCATCTAGAAACTATTAATGCATTTCGGGTTTTTAATACTAAAAATTTCTGTCTTGGAAAATCTTTTAAATAAAACAAAATATATATTTTTGAGTTTTACCAATATGTTTCTGATGTCTATTTCGAAATGTCTCGTAACCTCATATGGGGATTAGATTGTACCTGCGAAATTTTTTTAATGATACTTTAAAATATGTGAAAAAATGTATATTAATATTAAATAATTGTTCTATTTAGCCAAAGATTTTCTCTGAATATAGAACGTATTAATTTTATTAAAGTCACAAATATTTTTATTTAAACAAATTTATTATTATTTTTATTACTTAAATATCAATATTTTATTTGAAGGTATTTGTTTAAAATTCTATGTATGCACTTTTTAGCAAAAATGTAAACATAATAATTACGTCATTCAATTAAAAGTTTCAACAAACCTCTCGCAAATATCTAAATAATTGCATTTAATATTAATTAAAATCAATAAATAAATAAAGCAAGAATTTTATTGGCTTTTTCTTTTTAGAATGTTATTTAAAATATTATAAATTAAGTGCTGATTAATATTTTTAAAAATTTAACGATAATTATGCTTAAAGCAATGAAAATCTTTCCTTCTTTAAATATTAATTATTTATGACACGTTTATATTTTTTGTTCTTTTTTTATATACTCTTTTCCTTTTAACAAGTATACGCATACAATACATTAACATTTAAAAACCCACACAAATACGCGAGTACAGGTACACACGCAAAACAAACTTTATATAATAAATAGAAGCAATATTAAATCTTCAAAATGACATCTTAATCGTTTAATCAGTTCCATAAGATAAATTAATCCAACTCAAATTTTATAGGACATGTGTTCCAGGTTAAACATTCTTCTCAATCTTTTTTAAGAGGAAAATGGTATGCCCCTAATTGTGGCAACTTCCTTCTGAAAATTCCATCTGCAAATGAAAACTTTATCATTTGATAACGATGGCGCTGGAGTCAGTGAATCAAATCTGTAACAATTTTTTTTCTAAGCTAATACATATATAATATATTGTTTTTAATTAGTTTATCTCTCTCTCCCCTCCCTCCCTCCCTCCTCCCTCTCTCTCTCTCTCTACATATAGATAGATAAATAAATGGATAGATAGATGGATAGATGGATGGATATAGATGGTTAGATAAAAATAGAAAGGTGGATGGCTAGATGTATTAATTGATATATGATTAGATAGATAGATGGATAGATGGATAGATAGATAGATAGATAGATAGATAGATAGATGGATGGATGGATGGATGAATAGATAGATAGATAGATAGATAGATAGATAGATAGATAGATAGATAGATAGATAGATAGATAGATAGATAGATAGATAGATAGATAGATAGAATAATGTAAATGGGGAATATTTAAATCACATAAATTTTGTGATTGTTTTGCAAATAATTATTCAGAGCTTCGGAAATTTGCAATAATTATCATATTAAAAAAAATAAAAAGATAAACGCTAAAAAGGACAATGTAATGTTCAAAGCATTTTGTTACAATATAATTAAAGATTGACAATGAAAAGATTATTAATTATATATTAGAATAAGTTAACAATTACAAATACTTTGGTCAGATTCTTAATAATAATGAAAACCTAATGGATAAAATTAATCCTACAACTGAACTTGAATGAAATGCTTTTGATAAAAATAACTTAGTATTAAAAGGAAATTCTGAATTTGAAAAGGAAGGATTTTAGTAGCTGTGTTTTACTAGTTATTTCATATTTGATCTAAGATTTGCACTTACTGAAACAGCAGTAAAGACACTTCTGGCTTCTTGAAGTGATATATGTTATGAGAATCAGAAAAAGATTAATAATGAAGTGAATGAGTAAGTGAGAAAACAGATATTTTTAACATATTTGAAAAAATTAAAAGATTGAAATTAAGCTGAGTTTGGAAATATTGATAGAAGAGATGGTAATAGATGGACTATTGAAGTTGTAAATTAAATAAATACCAAGAGATGCTTACACAATTAGAAGAAGACCACCACATGTGAGATAGATGGAAGAAATAACAAATCTTAATGGTATGATGTGGAGAAAACTATACATTGAAGAAACTGCATCAAACGTGGACTGATGTTCATTGCGCAATGGCTAGATCATATTTAAAAGTAATAATGATGAAGATATGTAAAGAAATAATTTCTAGGAATGATTCAGTGAATATATGTAAAAAACATTGAAGTCAATGCTTTCATATAATTTTTCATTCCAATCAGACTTCAATTTAAATTGTATTAAAAGTAATGACCATTTAAAAACATTGAAGATTACTTAAAGTAATGTAATTATTTAGAAAAATCATTTTCATTCTTCAGAAATACTTAAGTAATATTATTTTAGGTTTTCACAAGGATTTTTATTAATACCAAAAAAGAGTTATGTTTAATATGATATTCTTCACATATATACGTTTACACTGCAAATCAGAGAAGAATTTGGTTGTGAATCAAGGATATACATAAAATGAATTCAAGAGATAAGTGAGAGTAGTGAGCTAGTTTTTGAGATATTTTTGCTGAATTATACATGGTAGAGCATGAATGGAGTCTACATCATTTATTTACTGATTTGCTGTTGGATATATTTTGGATAATTATTTTTAATTAAACATCAGGGAATTCAGATTTATAAGAATACATTACATGTTTTTTTTCCAGTTAAATGAAATTTAGAATTCATTTTATTTGGTAGATATCTGTGGGTGATAGTCATCTTGTATGTCTTGTGTAACACATTTAGGAGACTATCAGTCACATGGTTGTTGAGATGTTGATTTTAGTACACACTTTACTGCACAAGACTTGAGTCTAATATTATGGTTCTTGTGATCACTAGTATGCTGTCAGATGAAAAAAAATCAGTATTTCAGTTATTGGCTAATCTCACATCTTTTGGGGAGACTCTTGTTAGTGATATTGATTGGCAGGAACATAGTGGTTGGTTAGAAATTAGATTTCTATATGGCAAATGACCATTGAACCATAAAGATATCAGGGTGCACAATTTTGTTATCTCTGGATTTTATTTGTACCATTTCTATTATTAAATGTGATGAATGGTGCCTTGTATTTTTTTTCCTAAGGTGAATGTGCAATGAGTACACAAATACACATAAAGCATGGATGTAGTTGGGTGGATTGATGGGACAGAATCTTTGTGGTGATAGTGCTCAGAAGGGTAGCATTGGGTTTTATATAGGTTCTGGTCATGCCATAATAAATTCTGACTAGTTCTGAGCAGTGATAGAATAGGAATTGCTGTGTTTTCTTTGCACTGAGATAGAGGGCTCTGAGGGTTAATAGTAGTACATTCAATCACTGGTATCTCAGAAAATATGAAGTGGACAAAACATAGGGGTTTGATCTTAGTAGGAAATCAAAATACTTCTGCTCTAGAAACTATTTTTTTAAATTACAGTATAATTGTTGTTTATTGATTCCAAAAATGGGGGATTGAGTTCATTGTACAGATTTAGATGGATCAATGAATAGATTAGCCAGTATAAATATTTGTTTATAGCTTGAAGAATTAGATCTGTGAGAATATGGCTTTTATGTAGTTTTTGATGAATGATAGGTGGTCATATGTGGGGGATGGCCTACTTGTTAGCATTATTTTAAGGAGGTACTGTAACATTTGAAAGTGTGACTGTTATTAGAATTGTGGTCTTCTGCATATAAAGAATATAAATAATGTGAAGGCCTAGTCCAATGTTGGTGGTTGGTTAACTAAACTGTTTTCCAGATATGAAAACTGTCTTCCCCACCACAATATCTTGTTGCAACAAAAATAAATTTTGTCTGTATATGCTTTGGAAAAAGTAATTATTGGAGAGTAGTAATTATCTGGACTATATAATTGGATCTTGATGTATAGGGAGGGAAAGGCTTTTGTGAGTGAAGTAGTGATTTATTCTGTTTCTGCTTAAAGATTGTCCTACATTTTACATCTCTTTCCATTTGCACTATTATAAAAGAGAAATCCTGAATATTACATAGCCTACCACCACAAATGTCTTTGCATGGGTTTTTGTTGCAAATATGCCAAGCGGTGGCCTTTCTTAGACTGACTTGTGTTTATGTGTAACTGCAAAATCTTGTAGTATTCTGTGTAAGGCTTAGATATGTAGATGATACATTTGTCATATGGCCTCATGGCACTGATTCTTTAAATTCTTTTTTTTTGTTTTTATAAATGATTGGCATCCAAATATTAAATTTACTATGTAAGTGGAAAATAACAGATTGCTTTCTTTTCTAGATGTTTTAATTGCAAGGAAATGTGATGAAACATTATCAATATCAGTTTACAGAAAATTCCCCCATAGAAACAGATATCTCAATTTTAATTCTCATCATCATCCTGCACAAATTTTTTCTGTAGCAAAAAAATCTTTTAACTGGAGCTGATAAAGAATATCTTTCTCAAGAAATAGAACTTACAAAAAGTATTCTGCTTTCTAATAATTATAATAAAAACATCATATATAAGGCTTTATATAACATTAATACTAAAAAGAAAAAAGATAATAGAATTGACAATTCTTCTTTTAATAGAGTAATTTTACCTTATATTAAAGGGGTTACTGATAAAGTCAGTAGAAGACTACTTTTTCTACTGGCAAAAAAATTGGTGATTTTTTTTATATAAACTTAAAGACAGAATATTTTTGGAACACCAAGGAATTTATGAAATTCCATGTTTTCAGTACTCAAGAAGGTATGTGGGTCAGTCTAATAGATGAATAAATGTCAGAATTAAGTAATATAGAAATGCTTTTAATCAAAAAATTAGCACATCAGTTTTTACTTCCCATTTTTTAGAAATTGGTCAGGGCTGATGAAGCACAACATATTCCTGCTATGTGGAAATCTCTCATTTTATCTAATGTTAACTTAAAATTAATAAGTGAAAAAACTGAGGGAAATAAACATTTGAATAAGCCTCGTATTGTGAATGCTGAATTACTTCAAGTTGAATCTCATGTCTCATCTCACACACAGTCATGTTATTATTTGAGATCTAATGAATTTTCTTTCAAAAGTTAACCTTGATAATGGCAGATGCTAGTCCATTGAAATATCAGTGTTTAATGGAAAATAATACATGGTACAGCCCAAAAAGTTATAATTTATTTACATCATACAACCGTGAAAACATTAAATATATATATACGAAAAGTAAAAACAAGTTATAATCATGTTAACTTGCTGTTGCTTGTATTTATGATCAATAGATGGTGTTTTACCAAAAACACTGACCAAGCATATGTTTGTATACATAAACAACAAAAGAATCAGAATTCACTATCTCTTTTATTTTTATCACCCTCAGATCAGCTGATTTCAAGCTAATTTGCTATCATCAGTGAAGGAAAAAGCTAGAAACTAGATCTAAACACTGACTCCAAGTGTTTATGCAAAAAGTTTCTATCAGTTTGCAAGCATGATTTTTTCAGACCAGTAAAGTCTTCAAACTCAGCCTAACAAGCCAGATAGCTATATGGGTCTGAGCTCAGTTCAGTTTCACCACATAGTCAAAGCCTCTGCAATATATATCATTGCAAAAACCTTTAAAGATATATTTATGAAAAACAAAAACAAGTTATAATCATGTTAACTTGCTGGCACTTGTATTTATGATCAATAGATGGCATTTTACCAAAAACACTGACCAAGCATATGTTTGTTTACATAAATGACAAAAGAGTCAGAATTCACTATCTCTTTCATTTTGCCCACCCTCATATCAGCTGATTTCAAGCTAATTTGCTATCACCAGTGAAGGAAAGAGCTAGAAACTAGATCTAAACACTGACTCCAAGCCAGATAGCTATATGGGTTTGATTTCAGTTCAGTTTCACCACATATTCAAAGCCTCTGCAATATATATATATATATATATATCATTGCAAAAACCTTTAAAGGTACATTTATGAAAAACAAAAACAAGTTATAATCACGTTAACTTGCTGTCGCTTGTATTTATGATCTGGCTTGTTAGGCTGAGTTTGAAGACTTTACCAGTCTGAAAAATTCATGCTTGCAAACTGATAAAAACTTTTTGCATAAACACTTGGAGTCAGTGTTTAGATCTAGTTTCTGGCTCTTTCCTTTACTGATGATAGCAAATTAGCTTGGAATCAGCTGATCTGAGGGTGGGCAAATTGAAAGAGATAGTGAATTCTGACTCTTTTGTTGTTTATGTAAACAAACATACGCTTGGTCGGAGTTTTTGGTAAAACGCCATCTATAGATCATATATATATAATTAATTAATTTAATTCTAAATTAAACTATGGGTATTGTAAACGGATGTCTAATTTTGATTATTCAATGTTATATATAACTCATAAAGACTACAAGATGTATAGTTGAAAGTACTTCTAAAAATAACTACAATTTATGTGATTTTTCCTGTATTTTGATATATATATTCTATATATTGATTTCAATATTATATATATATATGCTGAATTTTGTTCACGCTCATACTCATTGAGAAAGTTAATTGTAATATTTAGAATGAAAGATGACTTTCTACACCTTCTATACCTCTATTCAATGCCTATTTCTTCTTTATAAAAATAAAAGTCAAAATAGGAAGTTAAAAAATTAATAATTTCTAATGTAGTGAAGAATAGTTTAATATATTTGTTTATTTATTGATTTATAGTTATTAGAAATAACTTTTGTTTAAACTTTGTAAATTAATAAATAGCAAAGTATAAGTCTATTGTAGAAAGGTGAGTGGAAATGTACAACTAAAGATGTCTAGGAAAAATTATGAACTATATTTATATTATACATAAAGTAAAAGTAAACGTAATAATGTTTTTAGACATGTAATACATGACTGGAATAACAAAATATTGAAAGAACTACAATGCTCAAAAAGTTTTATGGTTTTAGTTAATAAATTAATTTCTTTTCAGTATTATAATTTATAATACATATAATTTATTTAGATTTTGATCTTCAGCAATTGTATATCTTTCTATATGATTGGTCTTTTGCAAAATGTTATGTAACTATATATAGGTCTGTCTATCTGTTTATCTATCTATCTATCTATCTATCTATCTATCTATCTATCTATCTATCTATCTATCTATCTATCTATCTATCTATCTATCTATCTATCTATCTATCTATCTATCTATCTATCTATCTATCTATCTATCTATCTATCTATCTATCTATCTATCTATCTATCTATCTATCTATCTATCTATCTATCTATCTATCTATCTATTATCTATCTATCTATCTATCTATCTATCTATCTATCTATCTATCTATCTATCTATCTATTATTTCTTTATCTATCTATCTATCTATCTATCTATCTATCTATCTATCTCTATCTATCTATCTATCTATCTATCTATCTATCTATCTATCTATCTATCTATCTATCTATCTATCTATCTATCTATCTATCTATCTATCTTCTATCTATCTATCTATTATCTATTATCTATTATCTTCTATTATCTATCTATCTATCTATCTATCTATCTATCTATCTATCTATCTATCTATCTATCTATCTATCTATCTATCTATCTATCTATCTATTATCTATCTATCTATCTATCTATCTATCTATCTATTATCTATCTATCTATCTATCTATCTATCTATCTATTATCTATCTATCTATCTATTATCTATCTATCTATCTATCTATCTATCTATCTATCTATCTATCTATCTATCTATCTATCTATCTATCTATCTATCTATCTATTATCTATCTATCTATCTATTATCTATCTATCTATCTATCTATCTATCTATCTATTATCTATCTATTATTATCTATCTATCTATCTATTATTATCTATTATCTATCTATCTATCTATCTATCTATCTATTATCTATCTATTATTATCTATTATCTATTATTATTATATATATCTATTATTATCTATTATCTATTATTATCTATCTATCTATCTATCTATCTATCTATCATCATCTATCTATCTATCTATCTATCTATCTATCTATCTATCTATTATCTATCTATCTATCTATCTATCTATCTATCTATCTATCTATCTATCTATCTATCTATCTATCTATCTATCTATCTATCTATCTATCTATCTATCTATCTATCTATCTATCTATCTATCTATCTATCTATCTATATGCAATTTATCTATTTCTCTCTCCAGCTAGATATTTATCTATTTGTCTGTATACTTATATATATATATACTGTATCTTTTTATGTAATACTGATCTTTTTTTTTAATTTACTAATCTGTCTATCTGATATTCCTCTTTATATTTTGTATGTATTTAATTCTCTTTCTATATTTTTCAACACAACATTCTCTTGCTAAATATAATATATTTGTATGTGCAAATATTAAAGTATAATGAAAATTTTTATATTTATCTTGTAATTATAAATTTATTTAAATGTACATTGATTACATAAGTAATATTCACTATGGCTGTAAACTTCAAGAATATGCACGTGAAAATGCGACGGTAGGGACCTCTACAGGTCTTAACCACAAGTTTACACTTTCGAAGAAAAGAGGGAAACCCTTCTTTAATTCAATTTACTTTCTATATAAATAGGTGAAGCTATAAGATCTTTCCATTGACTCATTGTAAATCGAAAGATTTCATGAGTACTAATGTGTAATAGGAATTGTGGACATAATCAGTGAAGTATTGAATAGTTTCACGCTCTTAAATTTAACCACTTCAGCTTCACTTATTCATATAGAAAGTAGGTTGAAGTAAAGAAGCTTCCTTGTGGTTAAGATCTGTAGAGGTCCCTACCTTCATATTTTCATGCTCATATTCTTGAGGTTTACAGCCTTAGTAAATATTATTTATTTATCTTGATAAATGTAATCTAGAATGTAATCAAGCCAATAACAAACTAAAATTGATACTTGCAAACTAAAATCACACCATTGATTTATTTTTAACTTAAAAGAAAAATCACTTTTATCTTAATAATATTACAAAAACTAAAATTTAAATATGTATTATATATGTATCAAAAATGAAAGACTACATCTTTCTAAACATGTTTACAAGTAAACAAATCTTACCCATAAAGCATTATATATGTATATTAAATTTATATTTTTTCCATATTTTCTTAGTTTGATAAAGAATGGAAATTAAGGAATTTTATCCATGTAAACAAACATAACATTAAATTTTGATATTGTTGTCAAGTAACTATCTATTGTTACTAATTGACCATTCTAAAATTAAACAATTTTTTGTCTTGCGTGTATATATATATATATTGAGAAATGTTCATGGATATATTTATCTAGATAAATTTTAATTATGGTATTATTAGGTAAACAGTTAATTCAAACTGTTATTGAAATTAAAATTGTCAATGATTTTAATTTAGTATTTTAAATGTATGAGTTTAATATTATAAATCTATATTTCATATGTTTAAAAACCAAAAGTTCACAACTCCCTAAGTGTTTTTCACAAGTAACTAAATCTCACCTGAAAGGAATTATAAAAATTAATTAAAAGATATAAATATTGCTATATCTAGATAATTTTGAGTTATAACATAATTAAGCAAACAGCCAATTAAAACTTTCAGTTGTAAACTGAAATCAGAAACATATAAAGTAATATTTTGTCTGGATTATTTTTATATTAAAAATGGAACTGCAGAGTCATTATCCAATTTTTTTTTAAAAAATTATTTTCAATATTCATCACATATATTTTAAACTTTTGCTGTCATCTTTTAGTTTAATAATTGAAAAAGAACTCCAAAAACCCAGGGATTATAAGCAATGTCTTGACTTGCACTACTATAGCTATGCCACTGTATACATTTCATGTGCACTTGTATGCAGTAAATTAACGAATGTGAAGAAACGAATATGTATAATAATTTACTCCCTCCCCACACCAACAGTTTATTTAGACAAAACAAGCAATTACGATATTAAGACATGCTGTTGTTGTTGTTGTTGTTGTTATTATTATTATTATTATTATTATTATTATTATTATTATTATTATTATTATTATTATTATTATTACTATTATTTTCAGGAAAATAAAAGTTCCATTATTTAATTAAGTGAATATCCAATACATTTCCACCCTCTGCATTATTAATAAAGAATGCTATTTGCATAATGAATGTATGTATGGGAATATCTTCTTTAAATTAAATTAATAATAATTATACTTAAGTCGTTGAACAAGTAGTAGATAACTATTAATTAAAGTCATTTTGAGTTTTTTCTTCAACGTTTTGCTTTTACAGTAATTATTAGACAAAAAAACCTTGTGTTTTGCATGCTTTAATTAAAAACCATTTATATAAAAATAATGTTCAATAAATAAAGTAACTAATTTTCATAAATGATTGTTTTTAAATCTGTGAACTTTGATGTAGCAGGATATATATATATACTACACAGAGATATGGTGTAATAGCCTTATGTAGCTTTATACAGATCAAAAACCCTATCAGCACATCTTTACAAATGTAAATACATATTGAAGGAATACAAAATCAAGAATCTAATCAATTGGTAAGCTTGTGCTTAACTGACTAAAAACAAAAGGTGATTATTTAACATATGACTGATATTATTAGGAAGGTATTATAAAATTGGAAAATCATTCTTATATATATATATATATAGAGAGAGAGAGAGAGAGAGAGAAGAAGTAATTTTTTTTCAGCAGAGGTAGAAGCTTTTTTGTTTAAGTTTCCTGTTTTATAGATAGAATTTTTTAAATTTAATATTACTTAGATATTGTACTTTTTATTTCTATTTTATTATCAGCAGTTCTCATCACTTATTTTCACATTTGTATTCATATATAGAATTACATTATGATTCCATCTAGATTTCTCAATCTACATGTGCTATCTATTGTCAGTTGAATATTCAATAAATTCTAGATATAGAGCCTACAAAATCCTTATCCACTATTGTCCTATACATGTATGCTGTTTAGTTTATGGTTTAACTTACTAGTATTCTGACAGATTTCTTTGTTCTCACTAGATTTAAGCTTTCAACTTTGACTTTATTATTAAATCATTATTATTTATTAGAATATAATAAATTTGACCTCATTTGATAGAAATTTTTGTTTAGAGATTAAATATTTTTTTAAAAAATCACATTTCACTTCCAGAATTATTTTAAAAAATTAGATTTTAGTCAAAACAAAGTACTGTCACAGCATCAAATTTCAGATGTAACAAATTCAATTTGAAAAATAAATGAAATTTTTTTTGTTTGATGTTTGTTTTAAAAATTTGAACAAATTATTTTTAATATCTAGTAAATGTACCAATTTATGCTTTAGAAACTTAAAATGTCTTCATAATTTTTACGATATTACTAAGCATAATAAAAGTCTGTTGAATGATGTCATTTCTAGACAGTTGTATTTACCAGGACCATAATCTCTATGGTAATGTAATACAGAAGAATATATTTTTTTATATTTAAATATAAAACATTTCTGTAAAAAATAAATATGTAATTGTATATATTTTTGATTTCCAATAATTATTATATGATTACAATATACAAATAATCATAAACTTTCCAAAAAATCAACTTTTTTGACTGTCATAATATTTCCCAAAATAATCTTCCAAAAGTTTGAGATAGCCTAACATACAAAGACTAGGCACCAACATGTGACTTCAGATACTTTGAAAATTCCACTTATTCAATTATTCTGGCATCTTTTGAATTTTTTTTGAAATTAAAATTTTTGAAAAAAATTATATGTAAATTTTAAAGCTGTAAAAAATATGATAGCAAAATTTTTCAAAAGAGAGCAAAAATTGCAAATTTAATATCTAAATTTCTCACACATGGGTAATCACTTGAGTAAATGAGTTGGGTAAGGAATATCAGGGGGAAGTTTAGGACCTGGTTCTGATACATCTTGGAACTAGTGTAATTTTTAGCCAATACTTTTTTCATTATTTTCTTCCTATCAAACTACAAGTTTGACTTCAAAAATATATTAATAATGTGAATTTAAGCCAACTAAAGTCAGATCTAGAATACTATGCAAGAGTTATGGGTGGAATAGAAACATGAGATATATTTGAATTTCAGAATTATAACATGATAGTGTATATAAAATTAAAATTGTTTGCTGAATGACAAATATCTTAGATTCAAAATATCCATGTACACTTCTTTCAGATTCAAAACTGGTAATGACAAAGTCCTTAATCTAAAAGCTACCCAGACAATAAGAAAGTGCACATATTGGCTATTGGTTATCTGGCTTTTATTGTTTACTCAATCTTATAATAAATGGCAGAACTATAATGGAATAAATATTTTATTTTTTAATATATATATAATTAAAGGGTTTTTTTTATTTAACAGTTTCATAAATAAAAATTTTTAAAAACAAACTCATAGATAGTCACATACAAAAAAGATTGTCTTGCATTTTTGATTTGAATTCTTAATCTGTTATTGGCATTGCATTAACTCAATGTTCTTCATTCAGCATTGAAAATATTGTGTGGGGTAGATATTTTTTTTGACATTTGAACTGATGATACTATGGAAGTTGCATTAATATAACACTTGAACTCAACATAATTCAATTGTGGATACCTATCATAAACTAAAATACATAAATTATGATTGTTTTTAACTCAAGTTTAGGTTCTTACACATTGGCATCTATATGTGAATAAGAAAATTAAGGAGACCAATTATTTCACCTTTATAAGAAAATATCATGCCTTCTTGTGTAACTTCATCTTTTATAAAATCAGAAAATTTAAATGCCTATATAATCTCAATCTAGATGTAATTAGAAAGAATTTTATTGTAGATTCAAGCTCTCTTCAGTCATTTACTCTATCTAATATAACTGATACATATGGCCACATACAAGAGCTTTGAACATTCCATCATTAGATTTGAAATGACATGGATGGTTGAAGAGTTGGACAGTGGAAAGGATTAAAGCCTGTCCATTAAAGTTTGTAGATTATTTTAATATAAAACTGAGCACTGATTATATGTATGTATGTATAGGATATGATGATCTGGACCAACTGATGAGTGCTGGTTCAGCATGAAATACATATATTGGAGATCATTTATCTTTTTCATATATGTGGGGTCATGTGTATCAAGTGAATTACTAATGGTAGCTTAAAAGTCTGGGTTCAAATTCCCTTTAATTACATAATAAAATCAGAAAATGCAGCATTACACATATTTATATATTTATTCTTATTTTTGTAAAATTAAATTAAATACTTGTTTTTCACTAAATGTATGATATTTACATTCAGCTTTATTTAAATATAATTGATTGTTTGCAAAAATTGAGTGAAGTTAAAATGTATTAATGGCAAACATCAAGTACCTATTTTTAAAAATGTCAGTACTTTTTTGTAATTATAAATGAAAACTTACTTGTCATAAAAATAAATCGTGATACTTTATTGTTTTTTTTTTATTAAAATTTACTTACTGATAACATTTATATAAAAAAATCTACTTTTCATCCTGAAAACTAAAATGAAGTATTTTGTTTTTATTACTTATTTATTATTTTTCTTTTTGTTTAGTGGCAAAGTAGTTATATAACATTTAAGTTTTAATATTTTTACAACAAAAAGATTTAATGGAGAATATATTCATGTTAAAAATAGAAAATAATGATAAAACAATCTTCAGCTTAGACAACATAAGTTATTCAAAAGTATGTTGCTTATAAGTTTAGAGTTTGAAATAATTGAAAAACCTATTGAATAATTAAAACAAAAATTTGAGTTTATTGTTTTTTAACTCATATCAGATATAGATATTGTTTTTCTTGTGGCTTGTTAGCTATGCTAGTGAATACATTATTATTTACCTTCCTAACACAATTTATTCTATTTGTGAATATAAAAAGTTGAATTATCAAGTGTAAGACCCAATTTATATTATTATGATCAAATTCATTACATGGTTAAGCTATTTTTCTGCACATTAAAAAAATCCATTTCTATAAAAGCAAATGGGAATAAAAAATGAATATTTTATTATTATATTTATTACCATAATTAGTATAAGAGCATTCACACAAAACAAAATAAAATAAATTATATATAAAAAATAAAAAAAAATAGAAAAGTCATATAACATTACAATAACCAGAAAAAAAAATTACTAAAATTTTCCCATTTTATTTATTTAAAAATACCCTTCTAAAGTGAAATTTAACAAGGTAATACAATACATATATATATAGGAATAAATTATAATATATATAATAATCCCAGTGCATAACGCTATACTGAAATAAATATATACAAATATTCAGCATTAAATCACCCCACATGGTTAAGAAATGCAGTACTGACCTCTGTGAACTAATATATAAAATACCTTACAGTTCATATTTTATATATTAGTTCACAGAGGGCAGTATTGAATTTCTTAACCATGTGGAGTGATATAATGCTTAATATTTATATATATGATAGATAATATGTAATAAAATCAATTCTACAAAAGTATGTGGATAATTATAAACTATTACAGTAATAAATTTTGGTTTAAAATAGTATATATATAGTAAAATATATATTTTGTATTATCTTATTGAATTTTACTTGAAAACGTTTATTTATTAATAAATGAAACCATGGATATGGAAGAATTTTAGTATTTCTTTTTTTTTTTTTCGGCTAGCATCTTAATGTTATGTGCTCTTTCGATATTATTTGTGATTACTATTATAGGTGTAGGCAGTATTTAATAAAAAATAGATTATAAAATTATATTTATAACAAAATAATTTAGGTAATATATAAATATATAGATTTATAAATACAATCACATTGTAAATGTTATTATATATTTTATACAATCACAAAATTTATATCCTTTTTGCTTTACATTAACAAAATTATTAATTAATTTCCATGTCTAATATCTGTAATCTTGTGCATGGGGCCGATGCTTTGATACATGAAAAAAAAAATAATTACATGATTACTATCTTTATACTGTGAAGTAATTTCAAATGATTTTTTTTATATATTGAGATAAAAAAAAAGCAAGAAAAATTTCACGTGCCATTAAATATGATTTATGAAAAAGTGATACAAAATGCATAACTTTAATTTAGTGTATATAGGAATGAAAAAAGGCAAAGGTCATCTGAAAAATTGGAAAAATAGTTATTTTAAGTTATATTTAATTTTTAAATAAATTCAGAGTTATAAATAAAAAATGAAGCATATAAAATTTAATAATATTGAATATTTGTTAATGTTTGACTTGTCATTATGTTTCTATCTAAATATTTAATGTTTCATCATTTAAAAAAAATAAAACGTGTTTTCTGTGATCATGCAAGACATCACACAGGACTTGGAAAGGGAATTTAAGAAAACATAGCAGCTATTTCTGCACCAAAATTATTAAGCGTGCAATTTTTACATTTTCCAGTTAATATAATATTCTTATTTTTTATTTATTTACATTTTTAAAAAAATAGTGTGAGATGAAAAAATTTATATATGTATATAATGGGGATTTGATCCCAAACTTTCAAGCCCCCTACAGTAATCCACTCTATCCAAAATAAGCAATACATATGATCACATACATATAAAAAAGATAAATGATTTCCAATATAAGTATTTTGTGCTGAAACAGCACTCATCTGCTGGTCAAGATCATCTGATATATATATATATATATATATATATATATATATATATATATATATATATATATATATATATATATATATATAATACTACAAATCAATATCTGTATTTCTTCAAAATAATGTACTGTAAACTTATAAATAAATATTAGAAAATACAGTAATTAAGGATATTTGAAAGAGCTCCTAAGTGATGTTTATATTTTTTGTTCTTTTTAACAAATTTTAATTACTGTATTTTTTAATATTTATTTATAAATTTACATATATATATAATCAGTGCTTGGTTTTATGTTAAGATATCAAACCTATAAACTTTAATGGACAGGCTTCAATCCTTTCTACTCTCCAACTCTTCAGCCACCCATATCATTGAAAATCTAATGATGGAATGTTCAGAGCCGCTAATGATGCCAATATTATAGTCATACCTATGTTTATCTTAAGTCAAACTGATCCCTCATATGTAGGATATTAGTAGGTCCATGTAAATAAACAGAAGAGGAATGGGCAGGATATAGGATGAATGTGTAGTATTGAAATACAAGTATAACATATACACTTAACATATGTGTAATTAAAGATGAATTAAACCCAGACTTTTAAGCTTCCTACAGTGATCAACTCTATCCAATACAACCAATATACATGACTGCATAAATGTGAAAAACATAAATAAACTTCAGTATGTGTATTTCATGCTGAACCAGCACTCATTCTGTGTATTTAAATGGACATATTAAAATCCTACTTACAAGGAATCAGATTGAGTTAGGGTCAACATGGGTATGACTATAGTATTGGCATCATCAGGAATTTGTGCATTATATTATCAGATATTCTGTGATATGGATGGCTGAAGAGTTGCAGAGAGGAGAGAATTGAAGACTGTCCATTAAAGTTTGTAGATTTGCTATCTTAATATAAAATTGAGCACTAATTATATTTTGAGTGCAGGCTCAACATAATATATATATATATATATACACACCTTTACCCCACTTAGCGATGGCAATTGGTCCTCCAAACCTCATCATTAAGCAAGAATATCATATACAGAATACGTATTTATAATGGGAGTCTATGGGAAAAAATTGGTCAGTTCCAATAGACATAAAATATCCACATTGGTTTCCAAGCTCAAAGATTTTCTTGATTTTTTTATGGCAATGCTGACTAAATACAGTATCTAAAAAGAAAAGTTTCATATCACTAGGAAAAAACATGTATATTTTCCTGTTTAAAAAGCACAGTGCAGCAAAAAGAAAGAGAAAGTAAAACTAAATTTGAATTTAAGAGTTTTTATATTCTTCCACAGAATGTTTTCATCGTAATGAAAAAAAATTCATACTGAAGTGCATTTTTTTAAATTTGTATTACAGTACATATTACTGTACATTTATGTTTATTACTTACATGAAATTCTTCAAATTACAAAACAATGTTTACTTATAAATTATTTAATTAAATATAAAGGCTTATGCGTATTGTAAATCAGTCAACTTTAAAGAAATAAAAAAATCAACTTATTTTAAAAGAAAAAAAAATCTGTTCTAATTTTTTTAAATATACACTAAGTTTATTTTTCTTACTGTATATTTATAGTAATATAATAGTGCCTCCTCCCTCCTCCCCGTTCATGTAGAAAGATTATTTATTAACCCTTATTTTAAATGCAATCTGCTTTTCTTTTTAAATCTTTTTTAAAAATGTTTTTCTTTTGATTTGAAACCACTTGAGTGTATGTAATTAAGGAACACACACACACAATTTAATATTAGTATTTAGTGTTTTCCTGAAAGTTTGTGATGATGGTATTTTCATTGTACTGTTTTCATCATCTAATATAAGTGTTGAATGTCTAGAAAAATTAAACTTTATTTAAATAATCCAAATACTGTACATTATATTTAAATAAAGTTTAATTTTTCTAAAGACATTCGACACTTATATGTATACAGTATTATAGATTCAGTAATTATATATATTTTAAGTTTATACATTCCATATTCATAATACTGAATACAGCACTAACATTATGTTTTATGAATAAAATATTGTATGTGCCATACAGTAATTTACTTTTCCTTTTGAGTAAAATGAATTTAAAATACCTATTCTCTTATGTCTTCAGTGACGCAAAATTTAAGATGGCTGCCCCCCAAAATTTTTTTTTAATTTTCCCGATTGTTATAGTGAATAATCGATTGTAAATTGAAGTAGTGGGTACAAATTGATGATGATCACTGTTGTGAAATATCGCTAAGTAGCCAATCGCTAAGAAGTGTAAAGGTGTATATATATTGGAAATCATTCATCTTTTTACATATGTGGTTATGTGTATCCATTGTATTGAATAGAGTCGATGACTGTAGGGAACTTGGAAAACTGAGTTCAAATCCACTTTAATTATATCTAGGATAAGTATATACATTATTCTTGTATTTGAATACTATATATATAATGAATAAAAATGTCATTCCTTTAATTATGCACCCTTCTGTGGGAAACATTTATTAAAATATATGTGGCATGATTTATTAAGATACACACACTGTTTAAAACATATTTTATTAATGGCGATTTTCATTATTTTAACACAATATTCAGCACATTCTATAGCACAATAATATAGTAAAATATATTCAGTTAATAGTGTAGCAAATAATGACAAATATAGATTATCTGCAGTCACGTGTTACTAATTAATTTGTTACTAATTAAACCAATCATGATTTTAATGTATTAATTCCATTCCTAGTGTTATATTCTTAATAAAATGCCATTGTATTAATATAATAAAAATAGAATTGTTCTGTACATTGAAAGTAGTATCAAAAACAGGTTTATTCAACTATGTTTACAATAAAGAAAAAAATTATAAAATAACATTAAATTTGGCAATACATTTATAAACCATTAAATTACTTAAGGTCCAATATTAATAAGATTCCATGTGGTATTTACTATTAGGTGAGGAGCTAACTTCAAATTTCTTTCTTTGATATCTTTCAATTTTTGTAAAAAAAATTAATGTTGGATCAGGTATAACAGACTTGAAGATTAGGAAGCATCTGACAAACCATAGACAGAAAGTGATAAAAGTTGCACTTCTTATAATTGCAAAATCCCCATAAGCAAAACCTTCTATGAGTGTATTGATAATTGGATGTTTTGGTGTATAAATTTTATTAATCAATATTCTACAGCTCTGAAGAGAGGAACAATCATTGAAAATGTGAAATATGGTATCATCCTCCCTATGGCAGAGTGAGAAAACAGGGTCCAAAGATGAAAAACCTCTATACATCACAAGAAAATGGCTTGTTGGAAGGGCATTGAGATTTAGCTTTAGAAGAAAGTCCAAATATTTTGGCTCTAGGTTACATCTTTTATATTTCTTTATAATGGCAAAGTTTGTACAAGTGAGAATGCTATGATCTGGGATAATTGTTGAAAAAAAAAGAAGATAGGCATCCCAATAATGAAGTTTCGTTGGTTTTATTTGAGTTAAAGGTGTGAAAAATTTTGCAATGTCAGTTAAGACTTGTGTCAGCCAACAATCATTAATTGGAGGTGGAATATCTGTAGGATGAATAGATAGAAAAGGTGAGTCATCAGGAAAACTCCCATTAAGTCTTGTAATGAGGTTATTTGATTTCTGTAGACAAAGAACATGAAGTGAATGCAGTGACAAGCCATTAAGTCTTGTTGGTCTCTGCACTCTTCTTAAGCTAATAGTAACAGTTTTACCCTTCCATATTAATCTAGAGCAAAGAGAGTTTATATTCTGGATAAATTTTTATGAGAATTTAATGAACGGCATGTAGTAAGCAATTCTGGGGAACAGTAACATGTTGAGTAGGGCTGCTTTTGCAAATAATGATGTATAAACTTTTGAAAGTGAATCAATTATTTTTCTTGCAGAATTCATGATAGTGTCTTGTATTAATTTCCTCATTGCTGCATGAGAGAGACTCATTGGTAAGCCCAAAAATTTTTGTGGCATAGCTGTGAAAAGGGATGGAATGGATTTTCCAGATGAAAGTCTCCATACAGCAAATTTTCTAAGGTTAAATGCAAGACCTAACTCTATGGTGAAATTGTCCATAATTTGAATTAGTTTCGGTATGAATTTTCTAGATGGTAAGAACACTGCCACATCATCCATGTAGGATATGTGCTGAATGGATTTATTGATACCAGGAATGTACAATCCAGGAAGATTCATCTCTAAAGATTTAAGGAATGGATTTATATATAGAATGAAGAGTAAGGGACTAAGAGGAGAACCCTGTGGAATCGACTTGGTAGGTGTGAATGAGTTTGAAATTTTTCCATTTAATGAAATTGCAATATGTCTGTTTAATAGAAGGTTAGTAATGATATTCATTATACCTGTGGGAATGTTCAGACCACTTAGAAGATGTATTAGTTGAGGAATTCTGACTGAGTCAAAAGCAGCTGAAATATCAAGTTGGACAACTATTGGCTTTGACTTTTTATTTTTTCTTGTATAATCCATAATTAACCTGAATAGGCAGAGTGCCTCAGCTTTGGAATTACCTTTCTTTGCAAATTGGAAACTAGAGATAAAAGGCAGAATGAGATTTTGAATTTTATCTTTGATAATTGCTTCAATCAGTTTAATAATCAATAGTCATCAAGATTGGTCTAAGGTTCTCCAGAGGCGATGGGATAATAGCACTCTTAAGAAATGGGACCATCACAATGGGATAGAGTTGATCAATTGTAAGGGGACCTGAGGCAAGTAGATCAATCATTCTACTCACTATTGGTACTGTGAAGGCTTCAAGATGTTTGAACATGAATTTTGGTATTCCATGGATTCCAGGGTGTATTCTATCAGGCATGGATGAGAGTTTAGCTCTAATATCATCATTACATATACCATGAATTGTCTCACAAGAATATATTGATGTATCAAGCACCAAATTTTGTGAAACATCTACTAGCTTGCATTTATAATGATTTAAAATTTGTAAAATCATGCCATTACCCGAGAAAATTATATTATTCACTGTGATTGCTGATGGAATTTTAGACTTACTTTGAAAACCCATAGCCCACCTTATATATCCCCTTGAGAAGTTATGAGGTTTAGAGAGGTAAAGCCTCACCTTTTTAGTAGCCAGATAGTCTATTAGGATTTGGTGTGTCTCTACATATTGTTGCTTCAGGTCAATAATAACCTGTACAGATGCTGGTGTTGGAGGTATAACTTTCAATGTTGTAATTAAGCTATCTGCTTTCTTAAGTAACCCAATCGGCCATTTATTCTTTCTGGTGTGATGAGAAATCAAAGAACTAAGAATATTTATAAAATCAAACCAAGATTCAGCTGGTGGAAGAGCTAGGATGTCTATTTTCTTGAAAAAAATATAAGCTTCAGAGATAATCGCCTCTGGTGTAGCAGATTTTAGCAAAATTCTTATTGTAGATTTAAGGTGTACATAGGTTTGATTGGGTAAGTCTAATGTCAGATCAAGCATAATAGCATGATGATCAGAGAAAGGTAATGGTTGTAAAGATGGATTGATGAAGAAGTGCAGTTCCAGAGAGTAATATAATAGGTTTATAAGAGAAGAAAATTTCTTTGTATAAAATGAACATGCATCATGTGGGAAAAAACCCTGTGCACACATGAAATGAGAATTTAGAAGGTGCAAAAAATTTTGAATTGAAACAGTCATAAGTTGAGTTGAAGTCTCCAAGAAGAATTGTAGGAAAAGGATTTGAGATAAGTCCTAAATTAATGAGATGTATTTGATTATGAATGAGCCCAATATCTTTGTTTAAGTAGAGAAAAAATACATTGAATTTGAAAGAGTTTATACAAATGGTTATAAAGATTAAATTTGAGTTTAGAAAGCTAATTCTGAAATTTTGTATCAGAGATTGGAAAGGAATAAGAAGAGCAACCCCAGCTGATGGGCTATTAGATGTAGAATAATGAAAGTAGCCTAATCTGTGCAATTTGTCAATTATCTTTTGATTTGAATTAATGTGTAATTTTGTCTCTCCCAAACAAACTAAATGAGGCAAAAACTTCTTTGTCCAGTGAGCAAGAGCATCAACTCTTTTATCAGAGTTAAGCCCACAGACATTTAAGCCAGATATTTTTAATTTCATTCAATATATATAAAGAAAAAAAAGTTTAAAGAATTAGCTTGAGTCTAGATATTTTGTATATTTAAAAAAAACCATTTAGAGTATGAGTGACGATTCTTCAATCTTATCATGTTTTTTATCAAGGTTATCTGTAATATTAATATTATGTTCAATATCCATAAGTTTTTGTGGAGTGACTTTTTTGTAGAAATCTTGTCCATGTTTGAATTTCCTTTAGAAGTGATGTCAGACATCTGAGATTTAATTAATGTTAATTTCAGATTGTCATCTTTAAGTTTTTTGCTCTTGACATTTGTTTTGCACAATTCATTTCCAGAAGAACTTTTATTTGAGTCTGACAAATCCTCAGAAATCATTGAATGTGATTTTTCAATAAAATTCCTATTACCTCTTCCTGCCTTTCTTTTGGATTTTTGAAAGTAAATGTTTAAATAATTATTCATTTAAAAAATATTTATTTTTACACATTTAAAATAGAAATAAATTTATAGATTTAATAATAAAATCATGATGTTATGTGATATTAAGTACTGAATCCATTGATTTTTTTTTAGTTTACTATTAATTCAAACTGCATGAGGTATATATTTTAGCAATCAATCTTTAATCTTCAAATCTTATAAAAAATATTAGAAAGTGCATTGGTCAATGTTTTTATTATATATATATAAATGATAAAACATATTTTAACTTGACCAGTAAAGGGCAGAGGAAAATCAAATTCGATATTTTTTGAAATAGAATCAATAAAAATAGAATATCTAAATGCCAATTTACTAATTAATTGTCAAAAAGTATGGCTGAAAAGATACTGGCTGTTAAAATTCAAACAAAAAATAAATTACTTATAAATTTAAATTCAAATTATACACATATTAGGATAATACACAAAGCTCAATGCTATGGAAAGTTTCTTCTTCTTTTGTTCTTCTTCTCCTTTTTCATTTTATTTTATTTTTCTTCTTCTTTCTCTTCTTTCTCTTTTTCCTCTCCTTCTTCTTTTTCTTCTTCTCCTTTTTGTTCTTCTTCTCCCCTTCTCCTTTTTCTTCATCTTCTTCTTCATTATTATTATTATTATTATTATTATTATTATTATTATTATTATTATTATTATTATTATTATTATTATTATTATTATTATTATTATTATTATTATTATTATTATTATTATTATTATTATTATTATTTTAGTGGTAGTAATAGTAGCATCAGCAGCAGCATAATAGACATGTGCACAATGTCATAATGTTAACCTTAACCATGCATCAAACCATTTCCAGTGGTAAAACTATTTTTGAACTCCTGAGCAAATATGCTATTCAGTCACCTACTATTAGTTGTAGTAGTAGTAGTAGTAGTAGTAGTAGCAACAATAATAGTAGTATTAAGTATGTATATACATATACATTACTTGCAAAATAGTTGTTTTGTATTACAACTTTGTCTTTCAAAAATATGAATGTTATTTCAGTCTTAACAGTGGGCAATCTAATTTAGTGAAGGAGTTTTCTGATTTGAATACATAAAAGCCTTGTTGAAAAATTTAAAAACTTAATAATGAACAATTTCTTTATGCTGAAAACCAATACATGGTTCAGCATCCAAAAAATGTGTATATACAAATGTTTCATTGTATTCAATACAATAGCACAAAGAGTGGATGTCTGATTACTGTTTTTCTTTCATTGAAGTAGATAAAACATATTTCTGTAATAGCAGTAGATCTTCAGTAAGCATTTCAAATGTCAGAAAATGAATACTCAATGATGATTATTTAAAAAAGCATGAATCACACAGTTAAACACCACTGAAGTTTCTGTGATTTAATTACTGTTTAAAATTAAAAAAGATAATAATGGCATATAAAACGTACATATCGCTATTATGTCGTATATACGTTAATTATGATATAGGTATAGCATTTCCACTGGTTAGATTTATATCCTTGATTTAATCTGAGATAGGCAAACTTTTTTTGCAGGATTAACATTTATTTTAGTTAGACAACGTATATACAATAGAAATCGTCATCCAAGAGTATCATTAGTAATTGATATTTGTCAATTATTTGATAGTAAAACGAGGATTTTTTTTTCTAAGTGTCATAGCATCGGCAGGGACGCAAACCCGCAACCCGGGCAAACAAAAAAAACAAAAAAAAAACAAGGATTTAAAACTCTTTAAACTCTCGTTTTTCATAAATTGGAAAGCCTGTTGAATATTGCTTATTTAGGCTGTATAAAGACCTGTTGCATTTTATATTTTTTATTAGTTTAATCTAATCATTTGCAATACGATAATTAATTTTTGTTATAAATAAAAATATAATTATTAAATAAAATTTACATAATCCCAATAATATAATTTACAAATCGCATTTATTTAAATACTGTGTTTATGTGCAATATTTTTTTCCAAAAATTATTCCATTTATTATTTATAATCACATGTTTTCTGTAGTATCATTTTAATTCTAAAGTAATTGTTAAATATTACCTTCTATTTTAAAAAATAGTTTGAATAAATTTGACCTCGTTAAAAATTTATATTTAGTATCCGTATAAATGCAGACGCAAGCTACTAATAAATTTAAAATGTAAAAAAAAAAAAAACACTACTACTATCTTTGAATAATAGATTAAAGAAAATAAAATAATAATCAAAATTGTTTAATGGAAATTAAAGATTAAGTCCTTTACTTATTAAAATTGAAAATAACTTGTGAGTTTTTCCATTTTACTAAATATTACTTTGGCTAGAAAATAAAAAAAATTAGTAACAATGAATTATAATATATATATAATTGCAAATATTGGTCTGTTTTGTATATGTATAAAAAACACTGGGTAAATTATATAATAAATTATAAAAGTTTATGTAATAATTAAATAAGGCGTTCATATAGCAGTAAGTAATACATTAAAAAATGGGGGAAATGGTTTTCTAAGTGTTGATAGTTTAAAGTAAAAGTCAGAAAAAATGAAGGAAAATGTAGTTAAAGAAGATAGAATAGAGTGTGTATTTAGTGGAGTGACAAGAGATATGGATGGCAAAATAAGTAGTATGTTGGCAAAGAATAAGTAAGATAGAAGAAGGGGTAAAAGATGTAGTAGCAAAATTTAAATTGTTAGAGATGAAATGTTAGCAGATCTGAATAGAAATGATAAGGAAGAACTAGATAAGGAAGTCAGGAAAGTGGAAGAGAATGTTACAAATGAAGTAGGAAAAATAAACTAGGAAATAGTATTAATAGAAGATTTGGTAATTAGAGGATATGGAGATGTAATTGAAAGGGAAAATAAAAATAGGTATATAAGAGTATGTTTGCCTGGAGCTAAAAGTAGGGATGCTACAGATAAGGTAAAGAAACAAAGGAATAGAGATGTGTATGTTGTGGTATGGGCATATAATTTGTCAGAGTCATCAGAGAAAGTAATGGATGAGTACAAATAATTGATTAGTAATTTAAATAAGATTAAAGGCAGAATAGGAATAGTTGGATTATGTTAGATAGGGCATATTCTATAAATAAGAGATGAAAAAAATATGTGAGAGAAATAATGTTATGTTTGTGGATGTGTGAGCTTTTTTTATTAGTAAAAGGAAGTTACATAGTAAGGAAGAATATCAAATAGCAAAATAAAAATATGAAGCATTAGGGGGTTTGATTTATAAAAAATATTATAGATTGGGTAACTTATAAGGAGGTGGGGGATAGGGTTTTAAATTACACTATACCTGGGTCTCATTTTATGTGGTAGATAAGTTCCTCAGAAAATGCACACAAAAGAAATCATATTACCATGAAAAATGGGGGATATGTACTGTAATTTTTGAAAATCCCATAAAAGCAAAGTAACAATGTAAAATTACTTTAAAATTTGCATTTAAAAAAATAAAATAAAATATGACTAATAAAAAATTGATGCAAGACAAGTTTTTTTCTTTTTTTATTAACTACAGTATTTAATTTTATTCAAAACAATATATTTTTATGCATAATTTGTAGTATTTTACATTTTTTCATACATGTACAGTATTTTAATCATTATCACTATTTGAAGATGTGCAAGTTCGTTTGTGAACTAGAAAGATATCAGATTCATCACAGGAGAAAGTACAACTAGTGCCAACTTCATTTTTTTAATTGCTCTTATAGTCCACTTGCTCAAACTAAAATGTTTTCCAATCACTGTTGATCCTTTCCATTTCACTAAGCGATCTAAAATTGAAATTTTTGTTTCCAAAGAAATTCATTTTCTTGGATGTTTTTCTCTCCATTAATATAAACTAAAAGTTTAAAGTAAAAATAAGAACTTAGACTTATGATAATAAAAAGACACATACTCACCACTGCAGGACAAAATTTAATTAAAACTAACAATTAAAAATTAAATTCTTATGTTTGTCTTTAATTTTTTAATTTTCAATTCCGTTAAAAAATCGATTTTCATTGTTTCACATCACATTAATTTCAGATCACATTACATATTTTTTAAATTGTTAATTATAATTAAAAATCAGATTTTAATTTTTAATTGTCAAATTTAATTGTGCCCACCACTGTTACTCACCTTTTAAAAATAAACTTGCAGACACTAAATGATTAATTGATTATGTACTCTTTTTTTAAAAAAAAACAAAAACAGAATGTGATTTAAAGTGCAAAAACAACAACATGCATAATAGACACATCTATAATGTTTGAACAGATTTACATTATAAACTTGTAAAATTTGTTACTTGTGGACACTAAATGATTAATTGTCTATGTACTCTTTTTAAAAAAGCAAAAATAGAATGTGATTTAAAATACAAAACAATAACATGCATAACATGCATAGTATCGGCATTTATAATGTTTGAACAGATCTACATTATAATCTTGTAAAATTTAATATGTGCATATAAAATGGGGTAATCCTGATTTTAAGTGAATTATGAACTTCTTTATTGCATAAAATCTATTACAGTATTATTATAAAGTGCTGAAAATATTGAAATATTAAATGGAAGTCAAACTCTGATAATGTGCTATTACTTTAAATATGACATGTGAGTGCACAAAATTTATAATATTTAAAGTAATAGCACATGATCAGAGCTCGACTTCTGATCTAATACTTTTTATTGCATAAAAGAAAACTGCATACAAAGATATTAAGAAGAAACATGAATCGCATAAAAAAATCCACATAAAGTGAGACCTGGGTGTATTATCAAAAAGAAAAGGATAAATGGGATTTAAGAAATAAATGAAGAGATGCTGATTTAGATATAAATATAAAAGTGGAGAGGGAATGAATCTGGAAAAATTAATGATAAACAAGCTAATTACAAAAGTAATAGAGGAGGCAACAGAATTTATAAATGGGTAGTAAGAAAAAAAAATTTTAATATTTGAATATGCAATATTGTAGAAGACCAGAAAAGTATTTACAATTAAACCAAGCAGTTTAAATTGAAGGGTATGTGATATTAACAGTAGTAGAAACCCATATAAGAGAAGAACATACACTGGAAGACTTAGTAAAACAGGACATAAATAGTAAAGAAAAAGGAGTGGTGGTATAGAATTTAGGTCAAAAAATATTTAAAAAACTGTTGGGTCAAGAACATTTGTTGTTTGAGATAAGGTTAGGAAGACAAAATGGATAGTGACAATAGTGTATATGCCTACTGGAGATATCAAACTATAATGGAGTGGAATAGTGACATAAAGTAAAACCGAGATAAGGATATACAGAGTTTCAAAACAAGGGGAAGAAAATAATGGCTATAGGGGATATGAATGGACATATTGAAGAAATTGTTGCTGTAGATAACAAGAATGGACAGCTTTTGAAAAATTTTGTCACAAGTGAATTTGAGCATTGAAAATTTATCAGGTGTTTATCAGGAACAATATAGATGGTCTAAAAATAATATATTTCACTCAATAAAGTATATATTAGTAGAAAAAAAGGAAATAAATAAAGTATGAAAAATTAAAGAGTTTGATAATGGGGGAAGAGGGTATGTAATAGTGATCATAACTTCTTTATAAAAAAATGATTAGTAATGTGATGGAAAATAGCATTAAAGTAGGGTAGTGAAAGATGTGGATGAAAAATGAATGATAAGAATAAGATACAAGAATATAAAATAAAATTAAAAGAAATCATGGAAGAGTTTGTTGAGAATGAATATAAGGACTGGTGTGGTGAAGTAGAAAAAGTGGCAAATAGGGTTTTAGGTGAGAATATTTCAGAAGAATAAAAATAATAGAAAAGTGAGAATCAGTAAAGGTGTAAAAGAGAGAAAAAAGCATGAAGAGAATACAAATGTGGTATTAAAAACAAAGAAAGTAAAAAAGATGTTAATATTAAATGGGAAAGTATTTAAAAAAAGTTGGTTAAAATAGATAATTATAGGGATAGAATGAAATTGAATAGTAAATTATTGGAGGATATTAATAAAATTGGAAGAGATTGGAGTACAAAATTTTGGAAATATATTAAAAGAAGGAATGTATGGAGAGAAAAAATAGTATTACTAGATGATGAGAAAAAAGAGCATAGCTCTAGAGAAGAATTGGAGAGAATCTTAAATAAGTATATAATGGATATAGGAAAAATTTTAGATGTGAACGGCAGAGTGATAACAAACTTAAAATCATATAGTAATGGAAATATTAGGTTTACAGAAAAATGAATTGAATGAGGCACGGAAGAAATTAAAAAGTGGAAAGGCAAGAGATTTAAAAGGTGGGGGCAGAGATGGTGATACATTTAGAAAATAGGACAAAATTAAATCCATTATCATGTTTTAATATGATGGCATCGAAGAGAAATTTTCTAGATAGTTGGAATAATACAAGAATAAGGCTGCTATTTAAAGAAAAGTGTAAGGATCATAGAAAGTTAAACAATTATAGACCAATAGTGGTAATGTCAGTGTTATATAATGTTTTTTCATATATTGTAGCTGGAATGGTGGAAAAATTGATGGGGAAAAATAATATAATGGAAGAAATGCAAGGAGATTTTTAATCAGATAGGCATATAAGACATAGTTTACTTGTAATCACACAACTTATATATATATGACTAGAAATGTAGGTAGACAATTATATATGGTCTTTATAGATATAAAGAAATAAAATAATACTGTAAATAAGGAATAGATTATGGATTTATGGATAAGTTTAGTAAATTTGGGAGTGAATGATGCTTTAGTGGATTTTATTAAGAGATTGTATGAAAATAGTTACTATACACAGCAATTATAAAATATAGAAACAGTTAGAGATAAAAGTGAGGTGGGACTAAGATAAGAATGCCCTGTGTCATCTATTTTGTTTCTGTTATATTTGAGAGAAATGGAGAGAGCAATAAATAGACTAGGAAGATAAGTAGGGAATTGTTAATAGTTGGCAAGGGAGTGTATATATTATCATGTCTTTTACTTGTTTTGTGCATAGAAAGTAGGGAAGATATGGAAGTTATGCTGAAGATGTTTGCAAGGATGGATAAAAAATAGTGATTAAATTTCATGAAGTAAAATCAAAAGTAATAATGATAAATGCTGGGGAAAGAAAAGGAAAAAAATCTTATTGGGGGATATAAAGTTAAATGCGGTGAATAGATATAAGTATATGGGAATCATTTTAAGTAATCAGAAAATTTGATTTTATGAATGGGAGAAAAAAATTTATAAATGAGATGAAGTAAAGAAAGGGAATGATAAAGAAATGAACAGTAATTTCATTAGTAAATATGATATAGCTTAAATTGTATGGAAGGGAGATAGGGTATAATCAAGTTTTTGTATGAGAGATGTAAAAAGAAAACTGAAATAGTTCCAGAAGATTACCAAGTATGGATAATAAAAGAATAGCCAAAACAGTATCTTAATTGTGTTATGAGTAAAGAACAGGCAACAAGATGGGTAAGAAAGATTGTATGTTTTGCAGAAGATTTGGATTAAGGCTTTATGTCAGTATATGTATGCAAAAAGTGAGATGATTGGGAGTATTGGGAGCGAGTTAATTTATGATAATAGTAAAGAAAGAAGTTTACTGTTTAAGGCTTGAACAAGATATTTAGCAACAAGGACTATACACATAAATGGAGGAATTTGAGTGATTTATTTTGCATGTTATGTAAGGAAAACAGAGAAAATATTAGACATCTGTTAATTAAATGTAAATGTAATTTTATTCTTCTTCCTTTTCCTATATATTGATTTCTACTTTAACATATCATACCATTTACAACTTTCTTAAACACTTTATCGATACTATTTATTCATATCGAAACTAACAGTTTCAACTATCCTGCAGTCGTAATCAGAGCTATAATATTCAAATATATAATGAATACATTTATACACATATTCATATACATAATTAAATACACAAAATAAAACTAAAATAAAATATACATTTTAACCTGACCATTATAAATAATCATTTTCCACTTTATTCCTTTACTCTTAAATAATTCTATCCACATTTATTTTATATCACTTTATTTTATTTTATTTTAAATATTATTTATTATAATTGTAAAACTTTAACATTTTTCTATGTTATATATAGAGCTTGCAAATAAGCTCTTAAGAAGGTTTATTCTACTATTTAATACATATTATTGTCATTTTACTTATATTATAAATCAACTTCTAATCTTTTTTTTATTTTTATTAAATATTTTATAATTATCAATTAACTTTTTCCACATTATAAATTAGTTTTTTACATTACAAAAATTACCTACCTCTTTACAATCCTATTTCCAAAAATCCATTGACAAAATTTTCAATGTTTGTACACTTGTTTAGCAGCTTCCTCTATCATCATTTTCTTCAACTTTATTATTTTAACCTTTTTCAAATTCAAACTATTTATTAATAATAATTGCTTATAGAATTATTGTCTCTATCCCAAAATCTGTATTAAGATTTGGTTTTATATTCTTATTCAATATTGCCTTTTAATTTTCCTATCCCTTCTATTATTTGTATAATTAATCATTTTTATATTATTTTTCTCAAACCTGTGACCTGTTTCTAATGAATGCAAATAAATAGGTGAACTCTTATCATATTTATGTTGAATTAATCTTGTATAAATTGAATTCTTTGTTGTTGTTTTTTACATAATTAGTTTTTTTATATTTTTACTTTTACATGATTTGCAATCAATTTTATATACTTCATTTATGGATTTTTCTATGTTTCTCACATATTTATTATCTAATATATTAAGTATATTCTTCCTTCATTTATTTATTATCTTAAATTTTATTACATTATTAAACTTTTTGTTAATTCTAATAATTATTTTATTCATACTGTTTACAATACTATTATTATTAGTTTTAATACCTATATATTTATTCATATTTATTTTCTTTTTTCTACATACTATCCCATTATTTTTATTAAATTTCTCTTCTGATTTCTGTATACTTTCTTCTATAACTTTTTTTGGATATTCATTGTCTCTAAACTCTTTAATTATCAATTCTACCTGTTTGCTATATAAAATTGAATGCAAATCATGTAAAAGTAAAAGTATAAAAATTAATTATATAGAAGAAACAAATAACTCAATTTATACAAGATGAATTCAACATAAATATGATGAGATTACCTATTTATCTGCCTTAATTAGAAACAGGTCATAGATTTGAAAAAGATAGTATAAAAATGATTAATTATACAAATAATAGAAGGGATAGAAAAATTAAAGAAGCAATATTGATTAAGAATATAAAACCAAATCTTAATAGAGATTTTTGGATAAAGACAATAAATTTATAAGCAATTATTATTAATAATAGTTTGAATTTTAATTAAAAAGATGAAAAGAATAAAGTTGAAGAAAAAGATAATAAATGGGGGTTAAACAAGTATACAAATTTTGAAAATTTTAATCAATTGGCTTTTAGAAATAGGATTGTAAAGAGGTAGGTAATTTTTGTAATGTAAAAAAGTAATTTGTAATGTGGAAAAAGTTAATTGATAATTATAAAATATTTAATAAAAATAAGAAAAGGTTAGAAGTTGATTTATATTAAAAGTAAAATGACAATAATATGTATTAAATAGTAGAAAAAATGTTAGTTTTATAATTATAATAAATGTTATTTTAAAAATAAAATAAATGCTATAAAATAAATGTGGATAGAATTATTTAACAGTAAAGTAATAAAGTGGAAAATGATTATTTATAATGGTCAGGTTAAAATGTATATTTTATTTTTGTTTTATTTTGTGTATTTAATTATGTATATGAATATGTGTATTAATTATATAATTATATATTTGAATATTGTAGTTCTGATGATGACTTCATGACAGCTAAAACTGTTAGTTTTGATATAAATAAATAGTATTGATAAACTGTTTAAGGAAATTGTAAATGGTATATGTTTAATGTAAATGTTTACAAGAAAAGAAGGTACAAATAATGAAGTTGTGGGAGAATAAATATAAACAAAGTGACTATACAAAAAGTGGGTTTTTGTTTTTATGCTGGTTTTGGAAAAAGGTAAAGGGGATTTAGATATAAAGGCCATAGAATGGACAAAGATAATGTTATGAAAATGGGATGGTGTAGGATAGAGAAGAATATGTAATAAACTTGGGATGGAGAATGGAAAGTGAAGATGCATAACCATTTTCTCTTTATATAGTGGCTAAGATTCCTGACTCCAAAAAAGGTGAAGCCATGTTGCATTGCATCACATTGCACAACTTTTTATTTGTAAGCAAATATTTTTGAATACAAGTAAACTTAATCGTCTAAAAATAAATCCAATTTGACATATAATCATATTTTATTTGCCTACACTAGTAAGAAATTTTGAAAATAACTAAGATAGTATTTGTTTTTCAGATATGAGATCCATAAATGTTTATGGATTAAGTCATCAAATGTGTAAGTAAATTTTCTAAATAGAACCAGTAAAAAAAACACCAAAAGAAAGGGTACAATAAAAGCTTCACTAACTAATAGTTTACAAACCTAATGAGTATTTAATATTAATTATTTTTATTAATCTTTCACTAATGATGAATTATATTTCTGTAGCGTAATTTTCGCTACACTACTGTCACACAAGATAGTTTCTAACCTCTTGTAATATATATATATATATATATATATATTAATAGAAAAAATAGGATTAAATATGTATAGAATAAAATATATAGAAAAATCAATAGAAAATATGTAAATAGATAGATAGATATATAAACAGACACTCAAATTTATAGGTAGATTGGTATGTAGTTAAAAAGATAGATATAATAATAGATAAAAATAGGATTATATATATATGTGTAAAGAAAGAAATATATAGCAAAATCAATATAAATCATATATATAGGAAAAAATATATAGATAAAAAAATTGAGAGAAAATAAAGTCCGATAGGTAATAAAATTGATATACAAACAGAAAGATAAAGTTAAATAGGCAGTAAATAAGTACATAAGTAGATAAATAAATAAGTGACTAGATAGAAAATTAAAGAAATATATGGCCAATGAAAAACAGATAAATAGATAAGTAGATATATAGATAGGTAGATAAACTAATAGATAAATAGATGGATAGGTAGATATATTAAATTTAATTGACAATGATATATATATATATATATTTAAAGAATTTCGTGGATTTCACTATAGCATTAAATTATCAATATAAATGTGTGTATATTAAGCATGATGATAATTGGTTGATAATTATTGATTGCTATCAATATATATATAAGGTATAATGTAGTTAAATTTTGATGAGTTGTGATAGGCATAAAAAACAATTAAATAAAGAATTGAGTGAATATAAATTTGCTTTCAATTAAGTAGTCAGCATTACTTTAGCATAATCTTTTTTTTTTGTCATTTGTATTCAATCTAGTGTAAGACATAGTAATCAAAGATTGTCAGATATTAGTGCCTAATAAATCTCTATCCAGTCCTTTCCGATTTAAATAGCCCACATTAGGTTGTAGCTTGTGGCTTTCAAATCAGTGAGGTTCTTTTTGGATTTTTTTAAATAGGGTTCTAGGATTTTTTATGATGCATTTTTCCTGTAGCAACCTTTTCTTTTATCTTTTTCTTATAATGTCATGCTACCAGAACAACCAAAAAACTTATTAACTTTTTTAATCAAACTTTATTTGCTTGCATAGTTCGATACATCTAAAATCAGTTCAGTTTTAGGTTTTTATAACCTTGGGCACATTTATTCTTTGGACAGAAATGGTATTATATCCTTAAGACCTTAAATGACAATTAGTATTCACATTACCTTTGTTAGCATCTTGGTTACAAAATATGAACAAAGATAAGATGATAACCAATTGTTCATGTGATGTCATAATCATATAATCTGGTTTTATTTTTGATATTAAACTCTGATTTAAGAGAAAAGCTTTGCATAATACTTTTTGACAATCAAAAACGTGATATTTTTAGAAAGAGGAAAGGAAGTAAAGGTTTGTAAAAATTAAATTTGAAAAAAAAATTTTCTATATGTAATGATTATTAAAATAAATTATAAAAGTTACCCAATTTTAAATTAAACATGTCCTTAGAGTAACATGATGAAGACTGTAAAAGAAAGGTACTATAATTATAAAAGAAGATATACATATCACATGATCACCATCTCTATACTAGCACATAGTTGTTGTAAACAAAGACAAAACTCTCCATACAGTAGTGCCACCCTGTGCCAAACAGAGTAATAAATGGATGCCAGAAGGCTTGTGCATAAAATCTCTATCTAGTACCTACTTATCCAATATCCCCAGACTAGTTTCTGGCTTGTGGCCATCATCAGTGAGGAGCCATGGCTCTGAGAGTACTGCACCTAGATCTTAGGATATAATGCAACCCTCCAGCAGCCACCTTTTAACTCTACTTTACTACAAAACTATGAGAATGAAATTTTCAATTAAGCTCAATTATACAGTCATATGGGTCTAATCTCAATTCAGCACCCATACATTTTGGTTATTGTGTTTTCAATTTCATTCTCATAGTTTTGTAGTAAAGTAGAGTTAAAAGGTGGCTGCTGGAGGGTTGCATTAGATCCTAAGATCTAGGTGCAGTGCTCTCAGATCCAAGGTTCCTCACTGATGATGGCCACAAGCCAGAAACTAGTCTGGGGATATTGGATAAGTAGGTACTAGATAGAGATTTTATGCACAAGCCTTCTGGCATCCATTTATTACTCTGTTTGGCACAGGGTGGCACTACTGTATGGAGAGTTTTGCCTTTGTTTAAGATATACATATAGTGTTTGAAAAAACTCATTAGGAAAAAAAAAGAGAGAATTGGGAGACGTGTAAAAAAATAAGTTGAAGAATTATAAACACATTTTAATTTTATATATTTTTATGGCAATAATTACTTTATCTTATGTCCAAATTAATAGTTTGGGATTCGGATACAGATAATAGTTAAATTTATTTTAAGTAGCTTTGAACAATATGTTCTCCTTTCAACTTAAATATAAAAATTAATGTCATTGATAATAATGACTTAGATATAGTTATTTAGAAGATAAAGGATTTAACATAATATAAATTTCTTAAATATATGTATCTAACAAAAATTTTGTAGTATGATGCAAACTTAATTAGTGTTATAATAATGCATAGAGATGGTGAAAAACTTTTTATTATTATTTTTCCTTTTATTAAAACCTCATTATCATCATCATTTTCAACCACTATCACTCTATTGCAGGATGAAGGTCTCTCCAAGTTTATTCCATCTTCTCTGATCTCTAGCTTCTCTTCTCTACATCCCACCAGCCTATTTTCTTATTGCATCCATACATCTTATATGGGATCTCTTTCTAATTAGTCAATAGTTATAGCACAATGAATGATTATTTAACACAGAATGTTTTTCAGTAGAATAAAAGTTGCAATTTTATTACTGATAATAAACATAGTTTTGTATCAAAATGATTAACCTTTTTTGCAAAATGTTTTAATTTAATTGGTACTTATATCCAGAATCTATTATTCAACTAAACATTTTTACTTAATGTAATAATTTCCAGTGTTATACCAAATTTATTAACAGGTAATACAATTCTTGATAATTTTTTTGGTGAAACTCAAATGCATTAGCTGAAACAAACATAAATTATAATAACTCAACTTTCAACTATTTATATGTAATCTTTATAACAGTATGATATTCTATTCAATAAGTATAAGTTCCCAGAATACTCATTAAAACTATTTAAAATAAATATTTAAGAATAACTCTCATATTGCAAACAAGATGTTAAAATTGAAATATATTATCCAAGCACACTTCCATACATTTGCTAATGCTTTCTTTTATTTAAAATTAATAGCTTTTACTAATAATAAATTAACACTTTATCTTTTTAATTAACTGTCTTAAAACTTATTTAGCTGAATTAATATTTATTATAACTAGCATTAACAAAATATACTTTTATTAGCAAATGTCTTAAATGAAAATGCTCTTTTAAATGCAAGCAATTTATAATCTAAATACTAATAATGAGTTATTTAATTTTAATTTGTTTCTTTATTGATTGATTAATTACTAATAATGAGCATTAAGGATTCAAACTTAGTATTAAAGTTTAACTCTAACATTGATGTTTTTTTTACATACTAATACCTTTATTAAAATAGTTTTTTTACTCTTAATATATTTTTAACATTCACCCATTAATATTTAGTTTAAGAATATTATTAAAGTAGACAAATGAAAGTTATCCACAACTACGTACAAGTTCAAAATATTACAATAAAATATTAAAAATAACTTTTAAAGTAATTAAAATTTAGGAACGCTTTTACAAAATAACTTATAGAAGACATTCACATTTGAATATCATGCCCTAATAAGTTGGCTTGCTATAGAGATTAGCTTATTGAATTTTTTTAAAATACTAAACAATTAGATATCTAGATATTTGGGTTTACTGACAAAGCTAAAGCTTACAACAGATAAAATTGTGTTTTGTAAATCATGTTTTCAGAGTAATTATGTTTAATAAAATAAAATTACATATAGCGATTATTTTGACAAGATAACATCTGTTCTCAACTAGATGAAAAATACAGTAATGATCATGTGATTGTAGCACAGATAATTATATCACGTGGCTATTGTATCACATGATTGTGGAATAGCTTGACTTCGGTTTGGAATAATTTTTAATATTATTTTGTGTGAAGAAACTCTTCTAACTAATTGGTAATTTTATTGTTTCATCACATTTGTTAATACAATTTCTCTTTTTTAAATATATTTATATGCCTCTAAATACTCTTTGGTTACTGTTACTATATGTAGATATGATTTTAGTATTTCAGATATCTATGTGTTAGCCACTATCCAAAATATGGAGAGCAATTTTTTCACTATATTAACATGTTCATATCTTCTAGGAATTATACTGATGGGTCATTCCTATCTACATAATTGGACACTTTCCATATGGGATTTCATAGATTTTGTAGGATTCCAGAAGAATTACATTCTTAGATTTGGTCAAAATGTTATTAATCTTTAAACAGTAATGCTATTTTTATATCATAGCATATCAGTATCTTTTCTAACTTGTCTGTCATTTCTTTTATATAAGGAATGCATACTCTAGTAGAAGCATTTGGATCTTTTATTATTTGAGGAACATTTACTGTACAATCATCAAATGCCAAAGTGTAAACTAGAAAATAATAATTAAGCAATATCCTCTACTTAATTTTAAACTTTTAGCCAAATTTTAAATTAGTATGTACTACTAATTAATTTCTTTGTTTCATACAAACTTTTAAATCTAAACATTTCTTTTAATTAAAAAGATTACATAAGACAAAGAATCTAATTATTAATGGATATTAATTATAAATTTTGATGTAACTTTAAAATTAAATAGTTGTATATATATATATATATATATATATATATATATATATATATATATATATATATATATATATATATATATAATATTAAGAGCATGCTAATAAACTCTAAACAAGCTTTTATTTTAATTTTTTTAATGATAAGTGCTACTATAAGAGAAGGCATTCATATAGTCTTTATCTAGGATTGTCCCCATTCCCAGACCAGTTTTGAGTTATGGATCTCTTCAGTGAGAGCTAGGTCATCAGGTTCAAAAAACAACTCAAGCTCAGTATTTATTTAACAGTTAACTTTCAATAAGAAGATCTGAAATCTTTAGACATCTATGACTTTAATGTCAGCTCTTCAACTGAAAAAATCATATGGGCCTAAACTTAATTCAGATGCATTATTTAGTAATAGGCTTAGCCATTTCATTTAGTCAAATCCCCCAATGGCAAAATAATAAGAGAAAGTTATGTCGTGTGACATATATATATATATTGTAATTATAATTGAAATAATAAATTTAACGGTTTACAAATTATTACAAACAATCCTTAAATCTGCAGAAGTACTTTCAGTTAATTTCTTAAACCTGCCTCAACTGCCATTAAATTAAAAAAAAAAAGTGGAAGCAAACGTCATCAATTCAAATCCCACAAATCTCATATTTTAATGTTAGCAGCTTGTTGATTTATTAAATGCATTTTATTCCTGTTTATAAAAATTGCCTCTTTAAATTTTCTTTTACTATGGTTGCTCTCTTCATGAAGAATTTTCACATTTTCAAAATCAATTTTAAATTTATATTTATATGTTTTTTGAAAAGAGCTATCGCTAGAAACTAGTCTGGGGATGGGAACCAGATTCAAAAAATATGATTTTTTCAGTTGAAGTTTCAGATCATCTTATTGAAAGTTAACTATTAGATAAATGCTTAGCTTGAGTTGGTTTTTTGAATCTGGTATCCGAGCTCCTCACTGTAGAAAGACATAACTCAAAACCAATTTGGAAAGGAGACAATCCTAGATAAAAATGATTTGAATGCCTTCTCTTGTAGTAGTATTTATCATTAAAAAAATTTTAAAAAGAGCTTGTTTAGAGCTTATTAGCATGCTTTTAATTTTACATATTTGTAAATGCAAGCTTATATATATTATAACGATCTGGAACTATGGAGACTTAATGTAATCTACACTACAGAATGCCGCTAGGCATTTGAACCTAGAAAATTTATAAAGTAGGCAGAAATATAAGTCAAAAAATATTTTTTTATTTTATTTTATAAATTTTGATAGCCGGTCATTACCCCATTGTCACTAGCTCAGTGGAACAGCAGAGATTTATATTTTAAAATAAATTCTTGTCTAAGATATATTTTAATATTAAAAAAGGAATAAAATAAGCCACTGGCAGTAATTAACATACAAAACATTTATTTATGCACATATATATAAAATTTAGCATTATCATTTTAATATGTTTACTTTAGCATTTAACTACATTTTTAACTTTTATTTTACTTTTTAATTTACATTTTAATTTTTATACTATTATAAGTTTGCACAGATGGATTTATAAAAGTTTGTTTTATAATGTTGAGTATAGATCGGTTACATAGATTACATGGACAAAAACATTTCAAAATAAACATAAACAATCAAAATATAAAATCATTGGTGGAATTGCAGAGGGAAATTTATAAGAAACCCAATAGCATTCATCATAAGATGCCGCAGTGACACCAATAACTTTAAAAGACATCCGAATAAATACATTTTAGATACTCACCATAAGGTATCATTAGTTACCGAATGTCTATATATTTTGATCAAATGTGAAAACCAAAAACATAATTAACCAATAACGAATCCATGCAACGTCCATACCCAACTTAAATTTAATGCATTTTTATTTAGAGTGTTGAGTATTAATAGACTACATAGATTTGCATTTGAAAAGAAAATATTCTATCCTTGTTTAACCTTAGGCTAAAAGTTCGCAGCTAAACCAATGTCAATCCATCTGATATATCGCTGTATTCAATGTAATACGACTATGACAGCACAAATAGGTTAAGAGAAGAAATTGACTCCCACCAGATAGGAATACTACATCTATCTGATGATAAGAGCAATAAAAAAACTCCATAGGAAGGGACAGTGGTCATTTTGCCGACTTATGATCACATTCCATAGGCAAAAAAAAGGAAGTGTGCAGCGTATAAAGCAATTCTGCCCATAGTGAATCTCGTACTACATTTACTAATTACACCAATATATCCAATCCATTGACCTAATTCCACTACGAAATGAATAACCTAAGATACCCCTCCCCTAATAAAACTTTACAAATCTATATAGCCATTTACACCCGACTTAAGTTTAACATTTATATAATTTCATTTACCAAAAACAAAAATCATAAGTAAAACTTAAAAAAACAAAAAATAAAAAATAAATGGAAATGATTTTAAAAAGAAATACATCAAATAAAAAGAATTTAGTTTGGTCAGATAGGATTCTATTTCTATAAATTAAATACTGGGAAAGTTTATATTTTAAAGTTCTTAGTGTTTTCTAATTAATATTGTTCATTAGATTTTATAAAGTTCTTACAGATTTAACAAGTCCGTGGTTTTTAATTTCTTGCAGTTGCTTGTCATTTGGAGCAGCATTAATTCCCTCAATGTCCTATGGTCCTCAATCTAGGAAAACAATGTAATTTCTCTTTCCTTTTTTATGAGACTGAAGGGATTGAAGAGTGCATCTTTTCAATCCCTTCTCCTTCAACTCTGCACTAACACATATAGTCACATCCCTTCTATTTTTTTTACTCACTAAAAATTTTATTATCAAACTTTTTCTTTTATATGTAACTTTAGGATCCAATAGACATTACATCATCGATGATGATGATCCTTCCATTGAGGTCCGATTTCCTGATGGAATTCTCTCATTTGCTATTAGTTTCTATTGTTTTTTTATCTGACCATTGCTTATATATTTAAATGCCCAAAGGCTAGTTCACTTTGACTAATTAAAATAATCATTTCCATTTTTCAATAACATTAATTAATGTGTTTTCAAACTTAATGATATATTTTTATCTCTAAATCTTTTTATAAGTTTTTGCTTTTAAAATACTTTTTCTATTTTTAATAAAGTTTTATTTTAATAATTTTTTTTCATCTGTGCGATTTTATATATATACGAGTTTAAGACATTTAATTTCAATTTTTTAATTCTTAAAAAAAAAAGGTTTATTTGCGATCTTTTATTTTTTTCATGTTTAATAATAAAAAAACAATGTAATGTCATATGTGCCCATTACATATCAGTAAACTTGCTTAAAAAAAAATAAACAAAAAAAAATATTTTAAGTAGGGTTAGTAATTACGGTACATGATTAACGAAGACATTTACAAAAACATCCGATTAGTAATTTTTACAAAGATTATATACAAAAAATGTTGACTATCGTTTTCCTAAGGACCATCCATGTTTACACCTCCTCTCCACAAGAGTTCTATTTTTTATACATTTTATTTTTACACACAGCATGACAAGCAAATTATATAAATTATTTATTTAAGAAGATTGCATTGAGGTAAATATGTTTTAAGAAATAATGGGTTTATACGTGTATATTTGCAGTACAATTATAAATACCACCAACTTATTTATGACTGGAATGTATACATAGGGTTACACTGACATAATTCCCAAAGGTACTCATCATAAGTTACCACATTTTGATCATAAACTTACATGGCTGTGCATGCCTATACACGTTAAAGCATAATATATATTAACAAAAAAAAACATATTAATTGCAACCTTTTCACTTTCTTTTTAACAAAATACAATTTAATATTGTTAATACTTTCTCGTGTTTAATATATGTGCTATTTCTTTCTGGCAGTGCTTTTATAAGATTTAAAGTGTACGACTTTATGTAAACACATAAAAATATTTCACTTTGAAAAAAGAAATTTACACAGGGCCCTCGTGGTTTATTAAAGATCGGCACCATGTTGAGTACCAATTATAATGATCCAAAAATATGGAGACTTAACGTAATCTACACTACAGGGCGCCACTAGGCATTTGAACCTAGAAAATTTATAAAGTAGGCAGAAATATAAGTCAAAAAAATTTTTTTATTTTATTTTATAAATTTTGATGCCGGTCATTACCCCATTGTCACTAGCTCAGTGGAACAGCAGAGATTTATATTTTAAAATAAATTCTTGTCTAAGATATATTTCAATATTAAAAAAGGAATAAAATAAGCCACTGCCAGTAATTAACATACAAAACATTTATTTACGCACATATATATAAAATTTAGCATTATCATTTTAATATGTTTACTTTAGCATTCAAATACATTTTTAACTTTTATTTTACTTTTTAATTTACATTTTAATTTTTATACTATTATAAGTTTGCACAGATGGATTTATAAAAGTTTGTTTTATAATGTTGATTATAGATCGGTTACATAGATTATACGGTCAAAAACATTTCAAAATAACCATAAAAGATCAAAATATAAAATCATTGGTGGAATTGCAGAGAGAAATTTATAAGAAACCCAATAGCATTTATCATAAGATACCACAGTGACACCAATAACTTTAAAAGACATCCGAATAAATACATTTTAGATACTCACTGTAAGGTATTATTATTTACCGAATGTCTATATATTTTGATCAAATATGAAAAACAAAAACATAATTAACTGATAACGAATCCATGCAATGTCCATACCCAACTTAAATTTAATGCATTTTATTTAGAGTGGTGAGTATGAATAGACTACATAGATTTGCATTTGAAAAGAAAATATTCTATTCTTATTTAACCTTAGGCTAAAAGTTCGCAGCTAAACCAACGTCAATCCATCTGATATATTGCTGCATTCAATGTAATATGATTATGACAGCACAAATAGGTTAAGAGAAGAAATTGACTCTCACCAGATAGGAATACTACATCTATCTGATGATAAGAGCAATTAAAAAAACTTTATAGGAAGGGACAGCAGTCATTTTGCTGACTTACAATTGCATTCCATAGGCAAAAAAAAAGGAAGTGTGTGATGTATAAAGCGATTCTGCCCATAGCGAATCTTGTACTACATCTACTAATTACACCAATATATCCAATCCATTGGCCCAATTCAACTACGAAATGAATAACCTAAGATATCCCTCCCCTAATAAAACTTTACAAATCTATATAGCCATTTACACCCGACTTAAGTTTAACATTTATATAATTTTGTTTACCGAAAACAAAAATCATAAATAAAACTTAAAGGAACAAAAAATAAAAAATAAATGGAAATGATTTTAAAAAGAAATACATCAAATAAAAAAAATTAATAAAGAATTTAGTTTGGTCAGATAGGATTCTATTTCTATAAATTAAATACTGGGAAAGTTTATATTTTAAAGTCTTAGTGTTTTCAAATTAATATTGTTCATTAGATTTTATAAAGTTCTTACGGTTTTAACAAGTCCATAGTTTCTAATTTCTTGCAGTTGCTTGTCATTTGGAGCAGCGTTAATTGCCTCGATGTCCTATGGTCCTTATTCTAGGAAAATGATGTCATTTCTCTTTCCTTCTTTTACGAGACTGAAGGGATTGAAAAGTGTGTCTTTTCAATCCCTTCTCCTTCAACTCCACACTAACACATATAGTCACATCACTTCTATTTTCTTTACTCACTAAAAATTTTATTATCAAACTTTTTTTTTTATATGTAACTTTAGGATCCAATGGACATTACATCTTTGATGATGATGATCCTTCCTTTGAGGTCCAATTTCCTGATGTATTTTTCTCATTTGCTATTAGTTTCTATTGTTTTCCTATCTGACCATTGCTTATACATTTAAATGCCCAAAGGCTAGTTCACTTTGACTAATTAAAATAATCATTTCCATTTTTCAATAACATTAATTAATTTGTTTTCAAACTTAAAGATATATTTTTATCTCTAAATCTTTTTTAAGTTTTTGCTTTTAAAATACTTTTTCTATTTTTAATAAAGTTTTATTTTAATAATTTTTTTTCATCTGTGCGATTTTATATATATATGAGTTTAAGACATTTAATTTCAATTTTTTAATTCTTAAAAAAAGAAAAAAGTTCTATTTGTGAACTTTTATTTTTTTCATGTTTAATAATAAAAAAACAATGTAACATCGTATGTGCCCATTACAATATATATATATATATTATGTGATACGTACATACATATAGTGCTTAATAACATAAATAGACTTTGTTAAAGTGTTACAGCTATTTTAAATTTTAACACTAAATGGGTTGTATTAGAAATATTAGGGTAAAAATGATGTTGTTGAATTAATGAGGATATCAATTTGTATTAATAGTCAGTTGGAGGCAATAGTCAGTTGGAGGCAATGTATTGCCTGAGAAAAATGTTTTGCATAGACTGATTCAATTTTTTAGCATGTGTTGGTACATCCAATGAAAGAGAAATATAGTAGATAACTTCTGATTATTCACTTAATTTCATACATTTATAATAATTAAATTATAGTTTTTTTTTAAAGGAAATACATATAAAGTTACAAAAACATGGTAAGATTTTTTTGTTTTTTGAAGTTAATGGCAGTTGAAGTGGGTTAAGGAATTAACCAAAAGTACTTCTGTGGATTGAAAGAATATATAATAGTTAATTACTCTTATATTTATGATTTTTATCATTATATATATATATATGTTGGGTTGGTTTGCAGTTTTCAGTTAAAAAGATTTATTTGTTTAATACAGGAAATCATTGGTTGGTCATGAGGAAAAAGTTTTATAAAATTTTGATTTTGCTTGTCAGTATATCATTATAAAACATCCATTGCTTGATTGTCTTACTATCTGGAAAAAAAAAATCATTCTGCAATATGTAAACATTTGTAACAATCTCCTTCAGTTTTTTTAATGAAAAAACCAACAAAGCAAGCAATTATAGCAATCACATATAAAAAATGCTTATATGAAAGCTTGGATATTCGAGTTCCAAACGTTTTCTATTAAACAGTCTATTCCAATATACTATACATTAATTAAAGTGAGAATAAGAACTTCATTTTCTAATTAACTTGGACCTAGATTTTTTTACTTCAAAATGTTTAATTAACAGATAAATACCTTTTGGAAAATATACAAAAAAATTATACATATATCAGCTCTAATCACTGTGCATGAAAGATCCATTATTCATAATATATCAATTGAATAAGAGATGTTTTATGTTCAGTGATTGGAACTAGCAACTTTCCAGATTTGTTATATAGTTTTATGTTATGTTTATATATGATTATGTCCTGTACATGTGGGGTTCAGATTGACCTTAGGTCAACATGGGTGTGACAAGAATCTTGGCCTCAGGGTGGCCATCGAGCATTTCCATCATCAGATTTTCAATTGGAGGGACGGTTGAAGAGTTGCAATGTGTAGTAGATTGGAGCCTGTCCATTAAAGTATGAAGATTGTCTATCTTAATATATATATATATGAGCACTTGTAGTATATATGTGTTGGAGATGATAATCTGGACCAACTGATGATTGCTGTTTTAGCATGAAATACGTATATCGGTGATTATTTATCTTTTCAGCATATATGTGCTTAAGTGTATCGGTGTTATTAGATAGAGTGGAGAGTGGTGGGTAATGTAAAAGTCTGTGCTCTTATACCATATATATATATATATATATACATACATACATCTATCTATCTATCTGTCTATATATTTGTCTGTTTACTTAACTATATATACCTATACCAAATTGTACAGCACTAATAGTATGTAGCAAACTGCTAAGTAATAGAAATATTAATTTTAATGTTCTATTATTAAGCAATTCATATTATAGATAATAAATGAGTCCACTTTCATCTTCTATCATGATGATATGCACTTAGAATGAGGTTTTACTAATTATTTTTGTTCAATCTACTATACATATATTATCATGAAAAACTGATGAAATTGGATGCATTTTCATCTGCAATATCGTTCCAATTATATATATGTGTGTGGGTGTGTGTGATTGAATTATTATCAAAGACATCAAATAAAGATAAGCAATAAGAATAATATATGTGTGTAACACTTTCTGTGAATATTTATTAATTTATTAATAATTTTTGTGACAATTTTATTTTCTGAATAGAAACTAACTTTGGAACCTATGAATGACCTGACATGAGCTGTGTACAATATTACAAAATAAATAAAAATAAAATATCGAAGGTTATTGGTTGCTCCCATTATATTCCTTGTTTATCTTTGCCTTTTATATTACTACATAATTAATATATATATATATGTGTGTGTGTGTGCTCTGCGCACAGATATTGAAGGTATTAATAAATTGTCAATGAAATTATTAAAATTTTACCGCCAAGCGCTTTCGGGACAGTCTACAGTCCCATATTCATGGCGAGTTATTCTATTAATAACTAATCTTTCAAACCACTCATTTTTGTTTTTATGGCATCTGTGGTATGAAATGGACTGTGATTCATCAAGAATATTTTTCCATATTTTATGATATATGTGGATATCATTTCCATCTAATGATAGTTTTACTGCAGGTGAATTAGTTTTTTTTAGCTATCTGTTTATAATACAATTCAACAATGCACACTTTTGATTGGAATAGAAATATTTGCATGGGAATAAATGATGAGGGTTATATGTTAATATATAATTATCACTATCATTAATACATATTCATCAGTGTATGTATATAAAAATACTTTGCGATTACTAAGTAAAAATGTAGTTTTTTGTATTATTTTTTATGGCAAAATATTGAAACTTCATAGGTAAACAACCAAACCTATCAGATTTGCTCCAAGTTATGTATTCTACGAAAGTTGTAAGGAAAATTTTAAATTATCACTCAGTGTAAAATATTCCATCCCAAACTTCCTTTCTTTATTTGTAATTTACAACAAAAAATTGTTCATTATAGCTTGCAATAGTCTGTCACAAATATGAAGAAAAAAAAAAGAAATATTGATGGAAATATTCATCAGGCACCTGTTTCACTTTATATAAATGTTAGAAATTTTTCACGAAGTTTGCAGATGCAAATATTGAAATTATAATGCGAATTTCTACTTATTATCTCAAAATATTTCATCTGTAATGGAACAAGATCAAAAATCAATTAAAACTGGATTGCAAATTGCTAATGCAGCTTTTAAGTGATTGTTTACTTAGTTACATTATAACTAAAATTTTTCTTTAAAAATACATAAAAATTCCAATTATAATTTCAATATTTACATAAATTTATAGTTAGAGGAGATTTGAACCCAGATATTTAAGCGTTTTCAGTCATCCACCCCATCGTATACAACAAGCACACATGACCACATACACGTGAAAAAATAAATGTTTTTCAATGTGTATTTCATGTTGAACCAGAACTCATCAGTTAGTTCAGGTCATCATCTCCCATACATACATATATATATATATATATATATATAATGAGTTCCTAGTTTATATTAAGATACCAAGTCTTCAATCTTTAATAGACAGGCTTCAATTTTCTCCACTCTTCATCTCTTCAGCTATCTATGTCATTGTAAATCTGATGATGTATGTTCAAAGTCCTTGTTTGTTAATTTTGTTGTCATATCCATGTTGACCATAAGACATTCTTATCCCTCATAAGTAGAATATACCATTTAAATTCACAGAAGAAGGATAGAATGATTAGACTTTGAATCTGTATTATTCAAATACAAGCATAGTGTATATACTTGCATTTAAATATTATAACTATATAATGTAATTAAGGGGAATAAATAATACTCCCTCAGTCTGTAAATAAATAATAGTCTATTAGTACTAGATCATACTTAACACTGGTAGAAATTGAGAATAAATTTATTATATTATTCAATTGAATGTAGAGAACATGTTTTTATTTAAAAATTATAAAATCACTTATTTTGAGCTGTTTTGATGTAATGATAATACTGATATCATCTTTAACTTTTCCTTACTATTTCATGGTTATTTTTAAATGAATTTACCATATGCAGTTTGTTTTTGTTTCATAAAAAACATTAATTAATGTTATTAGTTCAAAAAAAAGTATGAAAATGTTACTATTGTACAGATCTCAAAAAAAATTAGAATGATAATTTGCATATAAAGCAAGCTGGTAGATGCTTTATTTGGATTTTCAAAAAAGTGGCTATTTCTGATTGGTAGATTACTTGTCTGAAAGCAATTTTGAATGTGTCTTTGTGAAAAGAGAAATTATAATTTTTTGTAATTTATTTACATATTTAAAACTTATTTATACTAAAAAAAATACATGATAAAAATTAGATTTTATTTTAAGTATTTGTTTTAAGAACGGAAGTCAAAAAAACTTAGTTATAACAATGTTTAAGCTGTTTTCATTGTCTAACAAAAATGATTTTCATAAACACCAGTGGAAAATATTATTTATAAATTTTTAATATTTAAATACAAGTATAAAATATATATTTAAACTATGCATAATTAGAGGGGATATGAACCAAGACTTTCATTCTCCCTCAGTCATTCCCTCCATTTTACACAACTTACTCACATGACCACAAATGATCTCCAATATATGTATTTCTGACTGAATCAGCACTCATCAGTTGGATCAGATCATCATCTTCTATATGCATGTACAATTGGTGCTCAGTTTATATTAAGATAGCAAATTTTCAACCATTAATGGATATTCTTCCATCTTCTCCACTCTCCAACTATTCGGTCATCTGTATCATTGAAAATCCCAAGATGGAATGTTCAAAGCCCTTGTTGCCAATTTTGTTGCCATACCCATGTTGACCAATCACTAATTACATATGTGTGTGGAAGATGATGATTCAAACCATCTGATAAATGCTGGATTAGCATGAAATACATATATTGGAGATCATTTATCTTTTTCACTATGTATGTTGTTATGAATATTGGTTGTATAAGATGGAGTAAATGACTGGAAGGAGTTTAAAATTTTCATGTAGATAATTATAATTTTAACTTTTAACTCACGTTATTTTTTTATAATGTCTTAACTAAAATTCATATTTTTAAAATGGAATGGGCAAAGATTATGATCCAATAAGTAAAGAATTATTATTAGCTTTATGTATTCATTTTATTACATTATTATTTTTTTATATAAAGTTTTAATATTAACTTTTAGATTGTTTATCACATTTTATGTATAATAAATAATTGGAAACATTATCAATATGATATATAGAAAAAAGTTTAATTGTAAAAAATGAATGTCATTGTTAAGGGATGTACTGAAATGGGAACAGGTTAAATTAATCAATTTCACAAGAATGGAGACAGAATCTTATTATTAAGAACATTATTTTAATAATCAAAAAGAGTTAATAAATATAAACATGAAATCAGCATATTTTAATATATATGTAACTAAGGATGTAAACCAATCTCCTCAATGTTATAAATAAATAACATGGTTAGCAAAGGACCAGCAATAGAATGAATCCACTCAACTCTTTATTCTTTTGATATTTATAAACCTATTCTTGTCAATATTGTTGAAAATTGGGAGTACATTTAATATCATAGTTACATTAAAATATGACAATAATAAATAATTGTTTATTAAAACAGAATTGTAGATTCGGTCTCCATCCTTGTACAATTGATTATTTTACTAGTTATTAATGCTTTATTTTTATTTAGCTAATATATTAAATTTACTCTGAATTGCTACTGATGTTTACATGGATAATCTTATATAATTCAAAATCTTAAACAATAGGGAGTTCCAATTCTATTTTTGATCCTTTGCTATCAGAGTGTTATTTAATCATGTGAATGATTTGTTTCTCTTTCTTTCTTATACATACATTAAGCTATGCTAATTTTATTTTACATTGACAAAGTTTAGTTTTATTTTTAAAACATGATTATTAAATGTGAGATTATGTTTATATTTTTGTATAACTGATTATTATTATAATAATTATTAATGTCATAGTTTCATCTGCCTCATATATTAACCTTTTAAGAAGGTGATATTTTCCATTATTGGTCCTGATGATAATTATTGACAAAGTTCCAACATTTGATTTTAAAATTAAACTTTAATCTTGATCAGAATTCAATAAATTGGGTTTGAATTGAGAGTAATTTAAATTCACAAATGAAATGCATTCTAAAAAATCATATTTGACATGCAAAAATATTTAAAAAATGATATAACACTGTGTTCTCATTGGATGATGTTCAGAAATGCAAATTTTACAAAATCATTGTCAGATAACACTATTTTTAAAATGAAAATGAATAAAAGTGAAATTATCAAAAATCTATCAAATTATTTTCAAATGTTAATTTTTTATTTCTAATTTTTAAAATATCTCAAAATTTTTTAGTACCATATTTGGAAATGTATTTATTGATCATTTTCAAAAAGAGTGACAATAAAAAAAATGTAAATTTTATTTTGTTAGAATTACTGGATCTTAAATTTATTAACTTCTATTTTTAAGAATTTTTGATAATTACTATAATGTTATTGCATAAAAATAACCACCATTTTAAAATAAACTCTGCAAGAATTAAAGAGTTTTACTATTCCAAATATCTGCTTGGTGTAGTCTCTTGCAACAAGAAAGATAATAACAATTAAATAGAGCCATCAAGAAAGTAGAGGTGAGCTAAAAATATTGAATTCTTCAGAAATTTTTAAATTAATACATTAATATTATGTTATTTTCATTTTACACTATCATTTAAACAATATTATTTTTATAAAGCGCAGTCAATATTCAATATCGACTGCGCTTTATAAAAATAATATTGTTTACATTGACTACTTTATAAAAATAATATTGTTTACATATATTGCTGCAAATTTATAACATCGAAAAACTACTGCGTAGTAAATCGAAAGATTTCATGCTGTATGTTTATAATTTGATTTCAGTTAATTGTGATGATATTTAAGATTCACGCTTTCAAATATAAGTACTTTGGACTGGCTTGGATATATATTAAGACAAGTTAAGAAGAGAGTGGAACCGCTCTTTTCTTATTAAAGTTCTCTGTCCCAGTGCTTAAGATTTGATTGGCTGGTTGTAGTCATAAGCGCTTGAGAGATTTGCACTCGCTGCATAACGTTAAAGCTTGAACAAAAAAAACAACTTAAAATGGAACCACTACTAGTTTTGCTAAAACAAGTAGTCAAGGCTGAGAGTGTAGCTAATAAAGAAAATGTTATTAAATTCAATTTTACACCAATGTTGGTAGAGTAAGTTTGTAAACATCAGAAACTTAAAGAATTAAAATAGGCAAAACTCTCCATGCAGTAGTGCCACTCAGTGCAAGCCAGAATAATCAAAGGATGAATGTTTGTATTATAGTTTTGCCTCTTTTAATAACAGTTATGAGCAAGCATAAGAGATGGTGATCATATGATGTTTAGTGGATTAAACTTAAAGAATATGTGTATTCATTTTATTCTTGATTTTGCTAATGTTTGCTGTTATTTAGTCACAACTATTTTAATTTCAAGTTTCTAAATATATAATGATCAATTTATTTAACTGACTAAAGCTGCTGTAAATATTGTGCACAAGGTTTGTCACTGAATGAATTATTTTTATATTTATATTAAAATAACCAAAATATTAATATATTGGCATTAAGCATGGATATATGTTATTAAAAACTAAATAACTCACCATTAAAAAATGTTGCATGCATTAAATAAATATATTATTTATGTTTACTTATGGATTTATGACAAAAACAACACTGAGATTACAGATGCTACAACAAATTATTATGTGTATTGGAATAAGGAACAAAGATTAATAGAAAATATATATGTGAAAGATTTGAAAGACAAAAAGAAAACTTGGTTGGACTAAAATTACTAATTATTATAAGTGGCAAATAGACATAAGTGATTAATGGTCATGGTTAGAAACTATACTAAACTGATATGGAGAATAAAGGCATAGAACAGTAAAAAAAATATGATTACATTTGAAAAAAAAATATTCATTATGAAATAATATTATTAGAAAAGTTGTTGTTGTATATTTTTGTATTTTATAAATTAATAAGTAATTACTAATTTAAAATTTATTGTTTTATAACAATAATCTTTTTATTGTCTATTTTTTTAAATTAAAACTCACCTGCTAGCTATAAGTTGGATTATTTAAGATTAGTTTTTTTTTTTAATTTACTACACATGATTATATTCTTTTTTTATTTTTTATTAAATATTGTTCCTGTGTTTTATTAAATTTATTTTTAGCTTAAGTTTTTTTAACTAGAAATATATAAAAACAACACTTATTTTTTAATAAAACTTGGTTAGCTATTTAAAAAATCATATGGTATAATAATTTAGATATATTGGTTTATTTTTGTACAATTTTATTTATATACTTAAACATATGCCATGAATGTGTAAAAAAATGTGTGTGCACATGTACCAAGCCAAATGCTTTCCTTTTCTGAAGTATAACTTAATATAATAAAAAAGCTTCAAGAAATCAACTAGTTATGTATAAATACCAGTGTTAGAAAGCATCTAAAAATAGGATACACATTGTATATTTAGTTTATAACTTTGGAAAAACAAATAAAGTTGGTTAACAAATATTTAAAGATAATGTTAGTTTTAATGATTACTAAAAGAATTGATTAATTAAAGAGATAAGATAATGAGCTTGATTAATGAGCTTGATTGTTTGATAGATTCTTGGAAAGAAAAGTTTAATAAATATATGATAATCAAAATTTATAAATATTAATAAATAACATAAATGAATGATTTCTTGTTCTACATTAAGTTTGAACACTAAATAACAGAACAGATAATGGATCTTGGCATTAGATTCCACCACTCAAAATCGTAGAACAAAAACATAAATATCAATGAAATGGTAAGCTGAAAAATAAATTTGTGGGACTTTAAACTGATAATAACATTGAATTTTTTCATTGTAAAATATTTCACCAATATATATTCAAAAAATATGTTATAAAAAACTGTTTATTCTTTAAGATGACCACCGAGCATATTAGGCAATCTTGGCGTGGCAGGCCCATCACTGTCCAGCTAGACATCCAGGCAGCCTTCAACTCTGTCAAGGTCAACCTGCTCCTTGGCATCCTCAGGGACTTTAACATTTCAGAGGCCCTCATATCATTCTCCACAATCTCCTGTCCAACAGAAAAATCCTATTTACCCTTGATGGGAAAGTTTCCCCCAGCTTCATACCTAACATATCTATCCCTCAGGGCTCTCTTCTGAGTACTTTGTTGTTCATTGCATTTCTGAATCCCTTCTTGCTCAATATGGAACATGACTTTCCTGACATTCTCATTCCCAGGCTAGAAAAAAGCATCAAATGCCTTGCTTACATAGATGACATGGTCATCTTTCTTCCCTCGGTCAATCTCATCCCCAAGCTTCAACAGATCCTCACCTGGTACACCAAAATATACAGGCTTGAATTTAGCAGTGACAAATCAGTGGCCTGGTAACTATCTTCCAGTAAACAAATTCATTCCACCTTCACTGCCAAGACACACAACTTCCTTAGATTTCCCCTCATATTGTCTTTTAAGGACATGAGGATACGGGTCCAAACTGCCTTATATAAAAACCTATCATTTATCCTCAGCACTGCCACATCTACCTCTCTGTTTATGGGAAAGTCACCCTCATCAATCTTTCTAGTGTTTTTTCAAAATAGCACATTACCTTTCCATTATTCTACCTACACATTCCTTCATATCCAAACTCAATGCCCTTTGCACCTGTTTTTTCTGGGGTAGGATGGTGGTGGCCATCAGCCTAAAAAGAACTTGTTTTCCTAAAAACCTCAATGGGCTGGGCCTGCACTTCATCAACACTCTTTTAATCCAGAGATCTCACAACATTATCCTCATGCTTCTAAACTGCCAACCTCATGCATATCAACATCATTCCTAATGACTCCTCCTCCCAATAGCAGGCCCACCTCATGCATATCACATCCTACAAATGGCTGGCTTTGCTATACCATCCATTAGTGGCAAATTAAGTATTGGGAAATTTTCAATCAGACTACAGATTTCTTCATTGTCTCCCCTACATTTCTCAAATTTACCAATGCTCAATTCATCTACAAATTCAAAAGGTGGTCCCTCAAGGCAAAATTCCTCGATTTCCTTTTCAAAATCAACCTTCACTCTCTTCCCACCAATCAATTTTTGGTCAACCATAGGGGTTTCACCAAGATCTCTCCCCTATGCCAGCTCTGTAAAACTGACAATGAAACTCTCCAGCACTTCCTACTCAAATGTCCCTTTCTGCTTGGAGTGAGATGTGTCATCAACTCCTGCTTTTTCTCGCACAGAAACACCATTTTCAATCTCCAAGAATCCATAGAAACAAGGGTTTTTGCAACTATCAGACTATCAGTTTTTCTCATCTATGCACTCTGGCTGCTCTGATGTCCTATTATTTTGACCAGAGAGTGCACTCAGTGAATCAAAAACTATTGGACCTAACTCACTCTCAAAACCAGAGATACCAAACTAGCCCTACCTCCACTCCTCACAGACACTTGGGCAATTCTCCAACTCCCATCCTCTCAGCCTCTGTCACAGGACTCAACCATTTAAATGTTTGCAACCCATGTGGTCACTTGCTCAATGGAGATGTGCATCTTGGACTTGCAATCAAAGACTTTTCTTGGCCTGGACTACACACCCTTTCCACTTCCCATCTTTTTATATGTATCCTTCCCCTCCACCATATTGCTCCTGAATTTTCATTTTACCATGTAATCATTCCTTTGTAAACCTTTTCTTACTGTATTTGTATCTGTTTTTTTTTTATGAATAAACTTTCGTCACTGAGAAAAAAACGTTTACTCCAGATAAGAAGATCTGGCTCTCATTGGTTCCACTATCAATTTACATAGCCCTTGAGCATTACTACACTTATTATTGAAGTAATACTTTGAGTGCAATTTAGAAAATTATAATTGCAGTTTGTAATATAACTGATTATTAGAACATGTCATATTTAGCTGTTTAAAGAGGTTTATTTACACTTCTTTGTATCAATAATTTCAATCTTTGTTGTCAAGTTGTAATCTTTGATATCTATATAAAAATATATATTGGACCATTAATAAAAGTGGAAATTCCATCTTTATTGTTAAAAGTAGGTTGCTTTGACAACAGTTTGAAATTGTTGGTTGTTATTGATATTGGGATTGTCTAAGTATTGCCTGGCTTAAAATGATATATATATATATGAGTGGGTGTGGGTGTTTAGGTGTGTGTAAACATAACAAAATGATACAAAAAAGACGTATCAATTACATTCCCAAAATGATTTGTAGTTACTAGCTTTTATAAGCTCTGATAAACCCATTAACTAAAAACTAGATAAGATGAAAATATAGTTTTTCTTTTATATCTCTAAATCAATAAATTTCAAAAAAACCTTATGATCATAACTTTTTTTTTAACCTTAATGTTTTTTAAACTTTTACATAGTATTATTTTATCCTGTCTTAAACAATTTAATATTTTTTTTGTTTTAAAGTTATTCTGATCTTTAGTAAATTCCAAAACAAAAGCAAAAATACAGTTTTTATGCGTTCAAGTAATTTATTCTTATGTTTTTCATTATCTTTTCTGCGAATCCTAGTTTACTTACATGAATTCTCAAATATATTTACTAGAATTATTCCATATTCAAATATATTATTTTACTGTCAAAATCTCTGATCAACTTCAAAAATTAATTACTTTCCTAGTGTTTTGTTTGTGATATCTGCTTGTTTTATACACATTCAAACTTTTATTTTACTTTCAATTTCTCTCTGACTCTGTTTTTGATTAATAATAACAAGACTCTATAACAGTCATCCTATTACTTATACAAATACACCAACACGATGTTTTTATACAATTCTTAATTTATTTTGTCATATGGTTTAATCACTTGATTTTTGTCTCTTCATGATACCAATTAAAACTATTTTTGCTTTTCTGGTATCAGCTATGAACTATCAGCTACAAAAAAAATTGAAATTTGTTTTTGCATCCTACATATGCAAAAATGTGACCATCCTATTTCTCCTTAAATTGCTTTATTTATTGTCCACATATTCTTTTATATAACATATTTTTATTTATTTTTTTAATTCTATCTCAATTATCTTTATTGCTTTTATAAATACACCAAACTATTTCCTTATCTGAAATCTTATTGATGCTGTTATCTGATAACCATCGATTTATTAAGACTACATGGACGATGCTAGAAGAAAATGATGAATAGTCGCTTATTACTCGGTAGCATAATTAAGAGATAGAGTGACAGACATTACGATCGAAAAAAATCGGATCGAATTCATTTTTCCCCTTCTGGCGCTTAAAATATTTTATGAACTTCTGAACAATAAGGTTATTTTACTTATTCATTTTTTATTATTAATATAGATTTTAAACGTAACTTTGTGTATCATGTGAATGATGTAGTCTATATTTGTAAATATTACACATGAAAAATTCTAAAAATAATAATAACAAATAGAAACAAGTGCATGCTGGATATTCTGCAGTAAATCGGGTATTTTGACTAACAGTAATTTAAACCAAATAGACATAGGCAAATCAATATATAAAAAAAAACACCTAAAAATCTTTATTGTTATCAATGATTGGCGGCTGCTATTTTACCAAAAGCCAGCAATTTCAATCGGTCAGCAAAAATTTTGTAGTATTAATTTGATAGTGAAAAGTAAGTAAAAACCATTATAACCAATTTAAATCGTTTAAATCAAACAGGCTGACAGACTAATGTTAGACAAACAGACTAAACACTTTGATAATTAGATCGGTTAAAATACAGAAAGATTGAATTAGAGATGAGTTTTTTTTTAATTAAAATGAATGAATAGATTTAATCTAAAATGTAATTAAAGCGTTTGCATCATAAATTTCAATTTAAATTTTAAATTGTCAACAGAAAAGAAATTTAATTATTTTTAGATATCAATAGTGTTATTGATACCAATAGTTAGATCTATTTGTTACTAAGCTTCGTGACATGTTTTACATTTTAATTTTTATCTTTCTTAATATTCATGGAATTCATCCATACGCGCGTATACATATACCCACACATATAATATATGTATATATTGGTTTTATAAAGTTTTTTTTTAAAAATAAATTATAAAATTGTGTCAAACGGATCGGCAACCGACGCAAATAGTCACTGATTCTAATCAAGCAGTATTATTTTGTTGCTTAGTTTTATCAATGTAACTAAATTGTCACAAAATAAGTTATGTATTTTATATTTCAAAGATAATCTTTGAACTTCTGAGAGTAATATCTTAAAATACATACATTAGTAAACGATAAAAATTCAGCTTTGGACGAATTTGATTTTCTGCCTCATTAACCACTTACATAAATTTCATTATCATAGATGAGTTTATTCTATATAATATGAAATATCTCTTATTAACTACTTAATTCTTTATTATTATTATTTTGAATGTTTCACATAAACATGAATGTATATAATGTCATATAGTTCTTTAGCCTGTTCCTATACAATGTATTAAGTATTAGATCTGTAGACAGAGATTTAAACTCAAACATAGCAGGCACGAACTTATAAATCATAAATATCTGATAATATCATTCTGTGTTTGTTGCAACAACATATTAAATTTACTATTAACAAAATGATATAAGTCATCATCCCATAGTTAGGTCTCCATGTCGTGTAAAGATAAGACATTGATGAGAAAAGATATTTATATAAACCGCAATATTGAAAAAAATAAGATTAGGTGGATGGAAATTAGATTCTTATTAATAATAATAATAATAATAATAATAATAATAATAACAACAACAATAACAATAATAATAATAATGATAATGATGATGATGATGATAATGATGATGATGATAATACTATTTCATAATAAATCTATCTACAACTAAGTGCATGCTTAAGTAATTAAATCTAAGAAAAATAAACATCATATTAGGAATAAGTATCACATGCAGACAACAAATAATTATATGCCAGAATTTCTCTGTAACATATGGAAAAATAGGCATGGATATCATTTGTTTCAGCATATGAAAAGTAATACTGCATCTGCATATACAGAATCAAGGCATAATAATATAACCACTAATAGAATACTTATATAAATCTTTATTAACTTAATGTAATCATGACTCACATTAAGATTGAGACTGTAAAAATAATATTGAATATGTGCACATCTCAGTTCCCCCAACTCTATAAAATAGCAATAGATAAACCCTCACATTTAAATTATTTACATTATATTACTATTATTTTATAATAAAATTCCATAAAGTTATAGGAAAGCATTCAATCATTTAACATGTATGAGGATAAACTTCAAATGATTGTTTAAATTTAGCTCATATCTGCTGCCTAACTCTCAAACTTTCAATCATTTGTTCTATTATGAATTATTACAAAATTACTACTATACTTAAAGTGGTTTATATTTTCTAACTTAAATTTCTAGATTTTTTTAAAAACCTGAAATGGCTACAATATGATTTTATAATCTAAATGTTACAAGCAGTATCTCATACTACTCAAAAAAAGTATTTGTTTTTTATAATTATTATTCCAGGTTTTTTTTTATTATAAGCATTATTTACAATATGTATAATATATGTATAATAAAAATAAAATTATATAACCACAAGATCAGAAAAATTGAAAAATAAAATTACTTTTGTTTAGAATAGCTTCTAACTTGAAATAGGTGATTGCTTTTATACTATCAGTTATTTTAATAAAATCAATTTTCCTTCTATTAGTGTAAGAATTAATTACAATAAGTATTTATCTCAAACAAATATAAAACATTCAAGCAGGCAAAACTCTTCTTACAGTAGCGCCACCTACTACAAGCCAGAGTAATCAATAAATGCCAGAAGGCTTGTGCATAAAATCCATATCTAGTGCCTTCTTATCCACTATCCAAGATTAATTTCTGGCTTGTGGCTTTGTCAGTGAAAAGCCTTGGATCTGAGAGCATGGAACCTAGATCATTGATGACTCTGGTTTGCACTGGGTGGCGCTACTGTATGGAGAGTTTTGCCTGTTTTAATAACAGTTATAAGCAAGCATAATGAATGGTAATTGTGATGTTTGGAAATATAAAATATAGTGATGCTTTACAAAAGGTGATGAAACTTCACTTCCATTTTAAATGCAAGACGTTTCAGATGGCACTAAATGTTAAAAGGAGGCATAAAATTTATACTACATGAGTTAAATTTGAAACTAATTTGATTTTTGCAAAATAAAGTCATATCTATAAAAATATTGAGATGGTGACCTATTCAATTTTAACAATTCTATCAAATGAAGGTATGCGAAAAATTATTGCAGTTCACACATCAATTATATTTGTTGTATCTTAATCTAACTAGTAGATAAATTATTATTATCTATAATATTAATCATATATAAATATACATAAAGATTTTATTACCTAAGCCTCATATTTAAATATAATTTAAAATTGTAAATACATGTAAATATAAATTATTAACTCATTATTCACAAAAGATATATATTACTTATAAAACACACATAAAATAATAATAATAATAATAAATATATATAGAATAGATTTCTAAACTTAGAATTTATTTATAATTTTAAAAGATTTCCTATCAAAGTTTATTGAAAATTCACATAATCACCATTCTTTATGCTTATATAGACTAGAAACTAGTTTGGGGATAGTGGATAAGAAGGCACTAGATAGGAATTTTATGCACAAACCTTCCTAAATCCATTGATTATTCTGGCTTGCACTGAGTGGTGCTACTGTATGGAGAGTTTATGAAGTTATGGAAGAATAAATATGAAAAAAGTGATTATACAGAAAGTGGATTATTGTTTTTTATGCTGGGTTTGGGAAAAGATAAGGGAGATTTAGATATAGAGGCCATAGAGTTGACAAAGATTATGTTGTGGAAATGGGATGGAACAGAATATAGGAAAATTTAGAGTGGGGAATGGAAAGTAAAATGGCCAACAGGTTTCTCTGGGCATAGTTGTTGATGGATTCCTGATTCTGTTTAAGGAGAAGTCACAGTGCATCACTTCACATCACATGAAAATTCTTGATGTACAAAGGATTTCTGATATGGCATTCTGCAACTGTTTGAATTTGGAATAAACTAATAATTGGATACACAAAACTTCTTTCAGTTCTCACTTATTTTCAGTTCAGAGATCTGATGGATCTTGTTTGAAGGAAGATGCAGTATTTTTTCAATGTTTTATATGATATTTGGAAGTTAACAATATTTTTAGCAATATTCATCATCAGCACATAGTGTTTTCATATTTTTTTCAAAAATTACATTTGTACAGCCTTGTCTTGAGATATTTCACTATTTTAAAAAAAAATCCTAATTTTTTTTTTTTTTAATATATTGTTTAATTTTTTAAAAATTCAATAAAGACTATTAACCAAAATCCATTTGTTTAGGCTGTCTCTGATGCCTGAGAAATCTAGAATTTTAATTTGTGTATGTGGCTCTCTATTGAGAGATTTTGCTAACTTTCTTTTTTAAGTTTAAAATTTATGTATATATTTTTTTCTAATATTTTAATTTCAAATAATTTCTGTAGGTGTCAGGATATTTGAAAATATACAAATTTCAAAGCTAGAAAAACTCCACAGTGATAGGTGCTCATTGTATTTTTGGAGGTCTAAAACTTTGCAATATTACTTTGAGAAAATATATGAAAACTTGATTTTTTGAAAAGTTTATGATTATTTTTGCTTAGGGATAATTTTTAGAAATCAAAAATATATATTATTACATATTTATTTTTTTACAGAAATGGTTTATTTTTTAATATAAAAAAATATATTTTTCAGTGTAATATTACCATGGAAATTATGGTCATGGGAAATACAATCTGTCTAGAAAATGTTGTCACTAAAAGTCTATTAAAAATTTAGCAATGTCATAAAAATTACTAAATAATTTTAAACTTTTAAAGCATAAATTGATAGATTTAGTAGATATTAATAATAACTCACATTATCAACACAGATGGAAAACAAAAATATTGTTTATTTTCAAACTCATTCTGTTCCTCCCATCAGTTGAATGATGAAATGGTGCTTTGTTTTAACTAAAATTTAATTTTTAAATAATTCTTAAAATTAAATGTATTTTTTAAATATTTATTTAATTTATATATATATCAAATGAAGTCAAATTTATTGTATTCTGATAAATAATAATGGTTTAATATTAAAATAAAAGTTGAAAGCTTATAACAAATGAGAACAAAAAAACTGTCACAGTACATGAGGGTTTAATGAATAACACCAGAATAAAATAGACTTTAGCACTGCTTTTTTACCTTTGGTTGATTTCCTCTTTTGTTATAGGGTTCTATAATTATTTCTGAGTTTATTTTTAAAATGTTTTTGAAGTCTATATTTTTTACAATGTTTATTAAAATTCATGATTATTTTTAATCAATATTTTTTTATATGTCAAAGCATTGGCCAGGAGGTAAACACAGGCTGACTGCTTAGAAGGCATCTATGCTAGCTGCTAGGCCACCAACATTTGACTTTTAATCAATATTTTTACAATAATTATCAAAAATCAAAAGTATATATTATATTTTTTTATTTTTTATGTATATATTTTATTTTTAAAAATAGAAAATGAATAATGTCTAATGGAATGCTAGTAAAGAAAATCACCTAAGAACACTTACCTAACATCACATAAATTATGGCTAATACATCAATGCAGAGACTATTTTAAGATTATTTATGATATCATAATTAGAAAACAATTTCATTATTTTAAAACAGAATTTGATAGATCTATCAGAGATTAATATTTTTCATTGGCACTTTAACAATAAATTTCAATGAAATAACATTTTATTCATTTTATAAGAGTGATTCTGTTCTGCTATCTGTTCATTAACATAAGCAACTGTTTGCTATTATTACAATCTCATTTTCTCAATCATTTTCTAATGTACATTACTACCAAATCAGGTTAATTTTATTGCATTCTGATTTTAGAATAATGGTTTAATACTAAAATCAAAAGTTGAAATGTTACAAAAAGTCTCTCATGGAAAACAATTAAATCCAGAAATGTACAGGAGAATTAAAGGTAATTCTTTTAAACAGTAAACATCACATGATCACCATTTCTTATGCTTGCTCAAGCTATTAAAACAGGAAAAATGCTCCATAAAGTAGTGCCACTCAGTGCAAGCCAGATTAATCAATGGATGCCAGAAGGTTTGTGCATAAAATCCTTATGTATGGAGAGTTTTACCTGTTGTACTCTTTTTAAAGTTAAATTTATGTCAAGAGGTTAGGCATTCTATGATGAGATCATTATGCTAAGGCATTTCAGATAGATTTCATGTGAAGTTATTTTGTTGTCAAGAAAAATATCTTATTGACTACCCTGTTATTATTTTTCAAATTTTCTTTTTAGTTACTGCATATTTATATTATTATTATTTATAAAAACAATGTTAGATATAACAATATAACATTATAATGAGATATTATTTTATTTTATATAGTGCTATGTTCTTTATATAATAGTAATATTAGCAATTAAGACAATGCACATGCGCTTTAAAGATAAATTATAAATGAATACTTCATATGCTTCATGCCAATTTGAATCCATATATTTTTAAACTCTCTTATAGGAAATTTTAAATTTTATTTTATTAAAAATTTATACAGGCTTATTAAATTTATTAAAGGCACATGAATATGTGTGTGTAAAGGACAAAACGATTAACTGAGACTACATAAATAATTAATAAAGTTCAAATGTATAATAGTTTCAAGAAAATTCTGATAAACAATATTATTTATTCAAAGCCCATGGAAAAATTATTTTCTGCAGTTTAATTTAATAAACATTTTAAATTTGCTAATGGAGCAAATGTTAAACAACTTATTTCGATTCAAAAATTTAAAAATGATAATTAGATTTAAAACTAAAATAAGAAATCTTCTGATTATGTTTATAAGATAACGAAGAGTTTACTTAATATTTAATTAAATATATTCTAAATTCATGGCCTGGGGAGGTGATTCCCTTTGTTTGCATACATATGGAGGTTGCCTTGACAACAGCTTGAAATTGTTGATTGTTATTGATATTGGGATTATCTATGTGTTGACTGGTTTTTAATGATATATATATGTTTTTATTATTTAAAATGAATTAGGTTTATTTTTGTAACAGTTAATTGATTGGAAAATATTTTTATCAAACAAAATTAGAAAGAATCCTGTGACTAGGGAGTTTTATTAAATATTGCTTTCCTAATTCAATAATGTGTACGTATCCTTGTAATATAAAAAGTGAAGCAAAAAGATTTTATAATGTCCATTTATTAGAAATAAATAAAATGGAATGTATGATTTTTTTAATCTAACTGAAAATATTATGTATGAGTAGTTAACTAAAAATATATATTTCATATCACTGTCCAATGAATGCAATTAAGCAAACAAAATATGATTTTGATTTCCAAGATAATACTAAAGTGACTGATCTAATTTAACATCGTTTTCAATTTATGACTTCATGTTACATGTTTACTTATTTTTTCTCTAAATGCAATAAATAATAAATAATTGATTTCTAATTATATAAAATTTACATTTAGAAAAATACATTTTCTTTATAACTTTATGTATCTAGTAACTATTGTTCAAAATAATTTTAAAAATCCATGGATAATCCAGAGTCATACCAATTTATAGAGGTGCAAAACTGGTATTTATTTAAAAAGTATGCAGATAGAGGCATTTAAAAGTTTTTGTTCAATCTATATAAAACTAAAGTAATTATTAGTCACTAGAAAATGTGAATTTTTAGTCGCATTGGCAAACAAAAGTCTAATTAATAAATTGAATAAAGACTGAATGATATTAACTGATGACCCACCCAATATTTAAAAAATATGAGCAGAAACCATATGACTTGGAAATTATAATATAGTAATGCAAATTCTAGAAAAGTTTTATGGCATTTTACACCATAATTTATGTATTGATACATTATTTTACTACTTTCAATTATAATGGCCCAAATTGATTTTTAATTACTCACACAGTAGTATTTTTTATAGTTTTTTAAAAAAATTTTTTTTAAATTTATTACTGTAAAAAAAAAAAAAAAACAGTGATATAAGGAAAATTATTTTTTTCAACAAGCACTATATAAATTAAAGTGTAAATTAATGAATCTACTGAAATATATATTACAATCAGTAAACCATTATAAACTAAAAGAAAACGTACAGACATCATCATCATCATTATCAAACATTATCAATCCACTGCAGGATAAAGGTTTCTCCAAGTTTAATCCATCTTCTCCAATCTTTAGTTTCTCTTCTCCACATCACCCCTGCACACTTTCTTATTTCATCCATCCATCTCACATGTGGTCTCTTTATGGGTCTTTTACAATCTCTTGGAATCCCGTTTAAGATTCCAATTGCTCATCTATTATGATCTCTTCTAGCAATATGTCCAGCCCGACTCCACTTTAATCTTTTAATTTTTTCAATGAGGTTAGTAACACCTGTTTGTTCTGTTACACATACATTGCATTTTCGATCTCTTCTTGTTACTCCCAGCATGCATCTCTCCATACTTCTTTCAGTGGTCTGGAGTCTCTGTATTGCTCTTCTATTAAGTGTCCAAGTTTCAGATCCATAAGCAAGAATTGGTAAAACACATTTGTTAGAAACCTCCCTTTTCAAACACATAGGCATATTTCCTTTTAGCATCAAGTTATTTCTACCAAAAGCACTCCAACCAAGGATAATTCTATGATTAATTTCATCCATTATGTTTCCATCTATATTAATAATCTGACCAAGGTATTTGTAATTGTTAACTTCTTCTAACTTATCATAATCAATCTTTATTTTCATATTTTCAGCAAATCAATTAAACATTACTCTAGTCTTTTTAACATTTATCTTTAGTCCTACTTTTCTACCTTCATCTGATAACTCCTGCAACAGTTTCTGCAGCTCTGAAGCATTATTTTCATAAACAACTATATCATCTGAAAAATCTAAATGACTTAATAACCTCCATTTACTTTCACTCCTTTAGTTTTTCATTTTAATTCACAAAATACTTCTTGCAACACTGCTGTAAAAAGTTTTGGAGATATGGAGTCACCTTACCTTATACCTTTCTCAAAGTATGTAATCTAATTGTTGCTGTTGCATTTTTATAAATATTCTTTAAAATATGACAATATCCTGGATCTATACTTTGATGACCCAATGCTTTAATCACTGAAGAAATGTTTATAGAATCAAATGCCATTTCATAATCTACAAATTCAAAGCATAAAGGCAACTCATATTCATTTGCATTTTCTATAATTTCTCTCAATACTTGGATATGATCTACTGTACTAAAACCACTTTTAAATCCAGGTTGTTCTCTTGGTTGATGAAAATCCAATGTCCTTTGTAGATGAGTTGTAATTATCTTGGTAAAAATTTTGTATGTAACTGCTAAAAGGCTGATAGGTCTGTAATTTCTAATATCTTCTTTATCACCTTTTTTAAATATTAATATTGTTACTGCATTCTTACAATCAGCTGGTACATCTTTATCATTTAGACATTTGGTATATAACTTTGATAAAAAAATTCTATTTTTTCACCTGCTTCTTTTAATATATCAATTATAATTCCATCATTACCTAGAGCCTTTCTTTTTTTCATACATTTAATTGCATGTTTCACTTCTTCATTTAAAATTCTGGGCAATTCAGAAGATGTAATAGATATAGGAGGTACTTGTTCTTTATTACTATATAATTTTTGATAAAAGTCTTCTACCCATTTCATGATGTCCTCTCTCTTTTTAGTAATAATTCCATCTTTTTTTTCTTATTGCAGATATAAATTTCCTACCAATACCAAAATGTTGTTCTACATTCTTGAGACTTTTATTTTCTTCTACAGCCTTCCTTGCAAGTTCACAGTTATACTTTCTTATATCATTTGCAACTCTTTTCCATACCATTTTATAAAATTTGAGATATTCAATCCTTTTTAATGCATCATTTTTGTATATCTTCATACTCCTTTTTTTCATAAATTCTCTAGTCTCAGTAGAAATTTTATTGGCCAATTGCTGCTTTTTTCTACCAGCTATCTTTGTTGCAGTTTTTGAAAGTGTATCAGTTATATTCATATTAATTTCATTCAAATCTGAATCATGTTCAAAATCTACTAATACTTGAAACCGATTTGTAAGTTCTAATTTAAATTCATTAGAATGTTTCTGAAGATTATGAATATCAACTGTAAAAATTGTTTTTCTTAATAATTTTTGACTCTCTAGTTTTGCATAACTCGTATCTTACATCTTACATTACAATCTTGAAATATGTATTTCTTGTTAGTCAAAATATAATCCAATTCTACTGTATCTTTATTGGGATGCTTTCATGTTCATTTCCTTTTAACCCTTTTCTCAAAAAAAGACTTCATAATATAAAGTTTTTATTTTTCAGTAAACTCCACTAGTCTATGTCCTCTCTCATTTTTATTACCATAACCAAAATTACCTACAGCACTTTCATCTTTCATTTGCTTACCAAATCCAGCATTAAAGTTTGCCATAACAATTTTAAAATGTTGTTTACTCTGATCGAAAGCCTTTTGTACATCAATATAAAAATCTTCTACTACTTCATATCTGTGAGAACTTGTTGGGTCATAAACCTGAATTATCTGCATTTTGTATCTGCTATTAAGATGTATAACTAGCCTTGCCACTCTATCTGATATACCATCAATCTCTACAATGTTGTTCTTCGACCTTTTATTTATAATGAATCCTACTCCACTTGTATTTCCAATATTTGTGCCTTTATAATAGAGTACATGTCCACTTTTTAAATCAATTGTCTCTTCACCTTTTCTTCTATTTTCACAAAGTCCAATAATGTCCCATTTAATATAAGACAGTTCTTTTTCTAATTCTTGCAATCTTCCTTCACTTGAAAGTGATCTGCAGTTGTAAGTACCTAAATAAAACATCAAATGGTAGCATGGGTCTGCAATCAGGGGATTCTTAGCACCCTCCACCTTTGGCCACCTACAGCTGCCTTGGTTCATGGCTTGACAACTTCCTGGGAATAAGGGCCATGATTTATTTTTGTCTGTCATAATTGTATATATGTATTGGAAAAATATTTATCATTTACACAAACATTCATTCTGCCTTATCAGGCAACTGAGAAGAAAGACCATGGTATTTCTTGATCTCAAGCTCAGAGGTAAAAAGCAATAAACTCATCACACTGGCTAATGCATGTTGGTAATCAGCCCATTTATGTTCGTATACTATATGAATAATCACATAGTAATAACAGCTGCAACAATAAGAACGTATGAAGTGGACATTAGGAATTTGCCCTGCTCAGTTCCTTTAAGGCCTCCAAGAGGAATCAAAGGGTCACCTTTCAATTAATAGCATATAAAGAAAAAATAATTTTTGATCAAGTAAGATGAAAGGGTGTTCTATTATGTTGCTATTTGATGTTAAATAAATTAATTACAAAATAAATAAAAAAATTATTATATGGGCAAGGAAATACATAGGAAATTAATGGGAAAATAGAATATAGGAAAGTATTAAAACATAACACGATCAATATTTCTTTACTTACATAAATTATTAAAGCAGTCCTAAACTGTTCCATACAAAAATGTCACTTTACTAATTGATAATAATTAATAGATGATAGAAGGTTGTGTATTTAATCCTCTATAATGCATACTGATTCAATATTTCCAGACTAATTTCTAGCTTGCAACTTCCATCAGTGAGGTGCCACAGATCTGGAAGTATTGCATCTAGATCTGTGGATCCAATCCCCATATCCAAAGTTTCTTACTATTGACACAGCCATAAACTACTTTGGGGATGAATAAGAGATAGGATTAAATGCACACCATTTTAGCATCTATTGATTACTATATCTTGCATTAGGTGGCACTATTTTGTGAAAAAATGTTTATTTTAAGAAAGAAAATACAACAATAGTAACATTGTTTCTTGCTTTCCAAAGAATGTCTTATTTTTGATTGGTTAATGCAAGCCAATAAATTGTATCTTTGTATAATAAAAATAAACAAATAGTTTATTATTTAGAATGTTATAAAAAGTTTTAATACATGAACTGATCAAACTGAGCCATTGTCGTTTCACTGTGGTCTTCAGAATGCCAATTTATCACTGCTCAGGACAAAAATAATTGTCTTATTGCTCGGAAGGTTCTAAAAAATGTGAGCATTGCAAGTAATACCTGGACCACAATTCAGTCAGCTACTTTACCACTGCATAAAACCATGTGGGGTGGGAAAGGCAGAAAAAAATTGGAATGAAATTTTTCATGTCTAATAGAATGTTTTTTTCTTTAGACATAAAAATAAAAATTAAGACAGCATTTCCAAGGCCGATTACAAGGCAATTGTTTTTTTTTTCAGAAAATCATATTCCACGTAATAGAGTATAGAAATATATATTACACACCAAATTAACATATATAAGTAATTGACTAGTAGCGACAATTTACTGAATTTCTTTGCTTGTTTTACTCTCTCAAACAAAATAGCCATTTAATGACCCTCAGACGAATTATTAAATCGGCTAAGAGCCATTTACTTGAAATAGCTTAAATATGTTAGAAGCTCTAAACATTTTTATGTTTTATCTGAATTTGAACCTCCTGTTTAAATTTTGCCAGGAGACCTTTATGTCTATATACTGACATGTATATACAGATAGATAATTGCCAGACTGCAGAACAACAACATATTTTTCATGGATGTAATCTTATGATACTATAAATAGATATACAGATTTTCTATTTTTAGGAATTGCGTTCGTTGTGACATTTTAAATGTCACATATGAGTTCTCCCTCTTCCCTCTCGATTTTTTTTATCAGAAATAATTATGTTGTGCTAGAGATTTTCCAAGCAATTGATTAACATCTAAAACTTTTTTGTATAATTTTTTTTTATGTTTGAAATATTTCTTTATATGATAATTTATATCTATCTATCTTTATCTTATAATTTATTACTTTTTTTTTCTTTTAACGGAAACTTTTAATTTTAATTTTATCAGTAGATCATTAAATTGTCAAAGTCTCTTCCTTCAAAATCTTTTTACAAGAGGGTTTTCTTTATCCATTAATAATGTTATATATATGCATGTGTATAACAAAACAGATAAAATTATTAAATAAGTAACAACAAAAAATCTCAAATAGTACGACTATTATACAAAACAAAAACATAATATTTCAATCTAAATATTTTGGGCTCTTCAGTCATTAAAAAAAAAAATAGTTGATTTAGTCTGAAAGCATCATAAATCAGGTTGAACGGAAATCCAATAGAAAGGTTAAAATTATAAATAATAGCAGCATATAATATAAAAACAATAGAAGATAAATTTATAAACTCAATACTAAGAAAACTCACTAACAATAAATATAACAATAGAATATTTAAAGATGTATCCATCATCCCAATACCTCCACAAATAATTTTCGAATATCAAGCTACCCAAATAAAAGTACTTTATGTTTAATGGTGAATATTTGAGGAACATATTATTAAAAGTATCACAAAATGGCTAAAAACCAAATAATAAATCTTCAGGAAATATACACTGTCATCTCTCAAATTTATTGGTTCAACCAAACATGCTAAAATAAGGGAAGAATACAAACTTGCATAACTAGATATAACAGAGCTGTATGAGAGAGTATCCTGCAAGGTGCCAATAAACATAATAAATACTTAATTGAGGAAAGCAATTACAAGTAAAAGAACAACTTCATCATCAAATTATTGACCTGATATGACATCACAGCTAAGTTCTGTAATGAATATTATAGGATGAAGAACTAATGCCCAATAAAGCTACTAAGCAGTGGAATAATATGCAGATAAATACTGACAAAAACAGAATATAAAATTTTAATATCTTTTCTAGAAAAAATTCAATAACTTATCCATAAAAGATACAAAGATGATGGATATATGTGTATGATATTCTATGCAGATTTGCACAAACAATAACAGAAATGTGTAAACTGTAAAGCATAAAATATTTACTGCAATGAACAACAAATAAATAAAAATATTACAAGAAGCATTAAATTCATGGACTTAATAATCAGTACAAATAAAAATAAACTTGATTACAAAATATTATTAAAGCTGATACAAATAAGAGAACAGTTTGTCCCACTCATTTCTTCAATATACAAGCTAGGAGAATTTAAAGAATTCCTTAATGAAAATTAAACACTAGGCCAATATGAAGCAGATTAAAATTGTAATATTAAAGAATACATGAAAAATCTAACTAAGATTGTATACTGTCAAAAAACAATAAACAGATGAATCAAAAGATTCAGTGCCAAAATAAAACAGAATTTAAGAACACAGTGTGACACCGAACCATGAATTATAATGGCTTACATACCATGGATAACAATTAAAATAAATAATATTTGGAAACAAAGGTACAATATAGAAACATGAAAATGCCTCAACAGACTGATCAATAATGCCAAAGATAGAATAGAAAAAGACAAATTCCCACAGTATATTATGAGAAATCATAAAATTCTGGAATCAAACATAACATAAGTACTTATATAAAAGGTCTAAATATTGAGATTTTAGATCATGAAATAGAATGTGGATACGGTTTGATCCACAATATGTCAAGTATACACAGAGAGGAATGATAAAAAAATAAAAAGAAAGGAACATTGGTACATTGCAAATGATCACAACACAATAAATAAAAGAACTAATAGCATCCAATTATCGAATCCTGGAATATATAAATCATCTCATTTACATATTAATGACAGACACTATAAAAAAGCACATATAGAAAAGTAAAACAACTACAATTGTCATACACATCACCAAAAAAGTGTTAAACTAAATGGAAAACCAAAAACCATGATGAAAAAATAATTATATACTTAGTAAAACATATCAATATACATATAAATACTTGAAAACCAGGCACTCTTCACAAACCTGGGAGCTTCAATTGTAAGTATAGGGATTTGAACCCAGATTTTCAAGCACCCTTCAACTATCCACACTATCTCATACAACTGATACACATGACCAACATATGTAGAAAAGATAAAGAATCACCAATATATGTATTTCATGCTAAACCAGCACTCATCAGTTCGTCCAGATTATCATCTCCCACACATATACAAAATCAGTGCTCAGTTTATATTAAGATAGCAAATCTACATATTTTAATGGACAAGCTTCAATCCACTCCAACCTCCAACTTTTCAGCCATCCATAATATACATATGCAAAATTTATGAATATGAATTACAAAATCATGTATACTTGCAAATATTGAGCAACATTAAGAAATTCAAACTCACCTAATTGATGAAGAGCTACAAATCAATTTTGGGATTTTAGTTTTTTTTATATTTAATGCTTCAATTGATTTTCAAAAGAAAAAATGAAATTGTATTACTTTTTTATATCTAAATGCATAATATGAATGCATAAAGCGCTTCTCAGCCTTTTGGCTAAGATCAAAGTGTAGTATCTGTTCACATCAGCTTCATATCTGATACGGTCCCTAATGGGGGCCAGAATATTAAACTGATTTTTGGAATTAGGTGGAGAGTTAGGGGCTTGCTTCACCTACACCATGGGTTGACTTTGTATTGCAATACTTCCAGGAATGGCCCATTTATCTTCCCAGAGGTAAAAAAAAGAATTAATGATTGTGGCAATAACAAATATTTTTATTTCTGATAACAACTGGTTAAATTTTAAGTATTAAACAGACAAAGTTATTTATTTATATAATATATAAGTGTAAAAAAATTAATAAAGATTCAATCATAATAGGAGCTTCAGTTACTTCTTGTTTAATTACATATATATATTGAACCATGTTCGAATATGTGCATTCGAAACACCGGCCTCTTAGGCAGAGAACATACTTGGAGAGTATGTATGCCCAAACGATAGCTATAAAGTATATAACTAGCATTACATTTCCAGGACATAGCTTCTTCTCGGCTTTTGAGTTCAACACCAAGTTCAAAGCACTTTTTTTTGTTTGTGTATAAACACGGGCGCCAGCTATCTATTCAAGGATGAATAAATAACGCACTTTGAGCAATGGCCACTAACTCAACGCCTAAATCCATGACTAGCTCAGCTGTTTGTAATCACTAATAGATTATACATAATTAGTGGTTAAAAGACTTGATAAAGAATTGTAAAAGGAATTTATAAAAGGAATTGTAAAAGAATTGATAAAAAGAATTGACCAACAAATAAAGTTTAATTTTAAAGACAATTTATTAACTAACATTTATTTACTAAATTTAAACATTTTATAATTCTAATAAAACACAAGCATATTTTTAAATTAACATTTCTAAATAGTTTAAATATTCTTGTATATTTTCATAACCGAACACTGGTATTTATCTAATTTAACCAATAATATTGATATAAAGATCACGCACATATTAACTCATGCACACACATAATAATGATAATAAAGGACTACATAGTATTTGAAATTTAATCACACACATCAATAGTTCATTTATGTATGATATAGAGTTCATATAATTAGACTCTTGAAAGATTCGTACAAATTAATGAAATGCAATGGCTATTACAGTATAAACGAAATAAGCAAATGTTTTTACCTAGGCTTTTGAATGTAGATGTAGAATTTTGTTCTCTTTGGTGGCTGCTTTCAGTGAGGATATTTCCATTGTGAATGTTTCCATTATGAATGCTTCCAGCTGGCTGGGACTTTTCCTTGATGAGTTTCACGATTATTACCATTGAAGACAATTAGATACTGACGGAGATTTTCTAAGTTGTTACGTTGACATTATTTCACGGGCAGATCTTGCTGTTTTCATCGGACCTTTTAGGCTGTTGAGAGGCATGAATTTCCAAAATCTTCTCAGCACTGCATTTTGTTTCTGGATATAATTAACTCAACTGATTCAATTCACTTGTGAACTGCACTACTCAATTACTTTGTGAACTGATTCACTGTCCGATAAAAAAAAGGTCTATTTATACCTGCACCTTGTTGTCTTTCTGATATCTCCGGCAAAGATCTGTTGTCAAATTCCAATGATAATCATTTGATAAACGTGTTTTGGAAGATTGCTTAATTAGTAATAGCCATGCAATAAAACGTGTTGTTTTAGTTTATTAATAGCTATTGCCGTGGTTTTAATGATAATCTTCTTTTATTTCGCATACATTTTATTTATTTACAAATCGCACATATATTTTCAATACAATTTACTATTTAGTTTTAATATATTATTTTTCTCTTTAATTAAACTTGAATGAAAAGAGATTTGTATATTTTAACTTTTTAAATTATATTTTTACGAATACTAATAAAAACTCTTTATTTCCTTTTATAACCCTTAGTTTCATTTCTCAAACCAAGACTCCCCCTCCCCTCTTTTGATTAATTAATTGTAGCTTTTTTTATTTCAAAAACTAATGCTAGAAAACTATTTAATTCTTATCTTTTTTCTAAAACAAACTGCAATAAACTCTTCAACGTTTAATTTTATGTTTTTCTTTTATGAACGATTATTTTAATAATATAATTTTAGATAAAATTATATGTGCCTATATCAATATAGGTACATTACACCACCCTTCCTTTTGAGAGTAAAATGCGTCATTTTTGACCATTTTATCTCTGACAACATTAAATATTAATTTATTATTTCTTCTAAGTTTGCTTTTTGGTATCTTTTCCTTTTCCATGCTAAGGGCAATCTCCAATTATGCTTTTCTTCTTTCTATGCTGGTAACATTGCTTACAATGTTCATCCTGGATAATGACCATGAGGACAAACTAAATTTGTGGCACAGGGATCTTTTATAAATGAAGCTTCGGCTGCCGATTCTCTTGATCGGACTTTGAATAAGAAAAGGTGGCTGAAATGACAGGAATTTCAACTATCCATTTCCGACTTACGCCCTGGAAAACGATTGCCGATTCTCTTGATCAGACTTTGACTAAGCAGCTGCAATGGCAGGAATTTTCAACTGTCCATTTCCGACTTTTGCTTTGGAAAACGAGGTACGAGATATGGGGATTCTCCCCTGAAAAGTGACTTACGACTTACTCTGGTTGTTGCCAGTGTGCTTTTTAAAAGGAGGAATAATCCCAGCCAATCCGTTGCGGGTACTAGAATTTATCCAGTCGAGAGCTTTAAACTTAACCTTAACTAAAACACTTTTATACTACCCTCATTCTTTTAGATTCGAACCCTTATATGCTCCTAATACAACTTAAATTGACTTTCATTTATATTATTTTTAAATTCATTACGAACATTATTTAAATATTATTTATGTAATCTTACAATACTATTCTAAACTATCACGGACATCAATTTACATATTTATTTATATTACGATATTACTTTTAACCCATTACTTTAACTTATATATTAACGTGCATGTACTCAGAAAAAAAAAACTATTTTGCTTTATTATGATTCATTTATTTAATTCTACAAACATTATTTCTAAATCCTTAATTTGACCCATTTATTTAACTTGATTTTATTGATTTTTATTTATTTGAACTGTTTATTTATGAACATTTCCTTAATTAATATGTGCGTGGAGAAAAAAAATCTTTTATTTTGCGAAGCCTCCATTATTATTATTTGACAAAACAATCCATCATTTTAAATAGCGAAATTCTAATTCAGGCTTTTCACCTACGTCAAAATAATTATATTAGACTCATAGTCCATTTCCGGTCCTTTTATTTCCTTTACTATTCCGCCCGTTTACTAACTTTTAAACTATGTCAGGTGGTTCCTTCTTTCTTTCTACAAATTCTATAATATAAACTAACTTTCCTCTCTTATCGGTTCCGCTTTTATATTTTATTGCTTTATCTCTTTCTCTTTCTGTTCTGTTTTTGACTTCGTAACTCAGAAAATCTTTATTCCTAGACAAACTCCGAATTACTTCAATCTGGGAATATTTTTTTCTACGCTTTCTCTTTGTTTTAAATCTACGTCTACGGCGAATGTGAACGTTTACTTTAACCTTTTTAAATTTTTATAAAAACTTTTCTACACTATCTACTACCTTGAACTTATGTTTTTCTTCTATTTCTTGATCTACATTTGTGTCTACTTTATTTATCACAATGCTATCTGATTCTAATTCAATCCCTATCTCTTTTGTGAGCTCAACTTTTTTACTTTCTTTAACTAAATCTACTTCTACAATCTCTTGATTTTTCTCTATCTTTCCTGTAATTTCATATCTTATTTCTCTTACTTCTGCTCTGAGTTCTTTAATTTCTGTTTTAACCTGACTAATTTCTGCCTTCAATTCTGCTTTGAGTTCTTCTTTGAGCTCTTGTTGGCTTTGCTCAAATTTCTGACACAATTCTTGTTGACTTTGTTTAATTTCTTGTCACATTTCTTCCATCATATTCATCATCATTTTCATCATCATTCGCATCTCAGATACTTCTTCTTTCTCCTTTTCTACTAACTGGGGATTTTTAAAATATATTGGGCTTTCTTTCGGATCCATTTTCAAAAATTTCAATTTCAAAGTACTAGCGCTTATGTTAAACTAAATTTAAATACGACTTATTTATTTATTTTTTCTTACTAAGACGGAAACTCACACTAACTCCACCCTTTTAGTCCTTTTCACTACCCGATCTTAATGCTTTAACTCTGCCCATAACATCTAATTGACTCTGATTTGATAGCATAAATGTCAAAATCTCTTCATTTCGAAAAAAAAAATTTCGGTCAATTCTTTTTTTTTTTAAATTAAAACACTTTTACATATGTAATTTAACTTTTTAGATTTTTATTTTCAACAAGAACAAAGTATTTAATTAACTGTCATTTATGACAAGTTCGTCCCACATTGGGTAAAGCCATTTGAACCATGTTCGAATATGTGCATTCAAAATACCGGCCTCTTAGGCAGAGAAGAACATACTCGGAGAGTATGTATGCCCAAACGATAGCTATAAAGTATATAATTAGCATTACATTTCCAGGACATAGCTTCTTCTCGGCTGTTGAGTTCAACACCAAGTTCAAAGCACTTTTTTTTGTTTGTGTATAAACACGGGCGCCAGCTATCTATTCAAGGATGAATAAATAACGCACTTTGAGCAATGGCCACTAACTCAACGCCTAAATCCATGACTAGCTCAGCTGTTTGTAATTATTAATAGATTATACATAATTAGTGGTTAAAAGACTTGATAAAGAATTATAAAAGGAATTTATAAAAGGAATTGTAAAAGAATTGATAAAAAAAATTGACCGACAAATAAAGTTTAATTTTAAAGACAATTTATTAACTAACATTTATTTACTAAATTTAAACATTTTATAATTCTAATAAAACACACGCATATTTTTAAATTAACATTTCTAAATAGTTTAAATATTCTTGTATATTTTCATAACCGAACACTGGTATTTATCTAATTTAACCAATAATATTGATATAAGGATCACGCACATATTAACTCATGCACACACCATAATAATGATAATAAAGGACTACATAGTATTTGAAATTTAATCACACACATCAATAGTTCATTTATGTATGATATAGAGTTCATATAATTAGACTCTTGAAAGATTCGTATGAATTAATGCAATGCAATGGCTATTACAGTATAAACGAAATAAGCAAATGTTTTTATCTAGGCTTTTGAATGTAGACGTAGAATTTTGTTCTCTTTGGTGGCTGCTTTCGGTGAGGATATTTCCATTGTGAATGTTTCCATTATGAATGCTTCCAGCTGGCTGGGACTTTTCCTTGATGAGTTTCATGATTATTACCATTGAAGACAATTAGATACTGATGGAGATTTTCTAAGTTGTTACGTTGACATTATTTCATGGGCAGATCTTGCTGTTTTCATCGGACCTTTTAGGCTGTGGAGAGGCATGAATTCCCAAAATCTTCTCAGCACTGCATTTTGTTTCTGGATATAATTAACTCAACTGATTCAATTCACTTGTGAACTGCACTACTCAATTACTTTGTGAACTGATTCACTGTCCGATAAAAAAAGGTCTATTTATACCTGCACCTTGTTGTCTTTCTGATATCTCCGGCAAAGATCTGTTGTCAAATTCCAATGATATTCATTTGATAAATGTGTTTTGGAAGATTGCTTAATTAGTAATAGCCATGCAATAAAACATGTTGTTTAATTTATTAATAGCCATTGCCATGGTTTTAATGATAATCTTCTTTTATTTTGCATACATTTTATTTATTTACAAATCGCACATATATTTTTAATACAATTTACTATTTAGTTTTAACATTATTTTTCTCTTTAATTAAACTTGAATGAAAAGAGATTTGTATGTTTTAACTTTTTAAATTATATTTTTACCAATACTAATAAAAACTCTTTATTTCCTTTTATAACCCTTAGTTTCATTTCTCAAACCAAGACTCCCCCTCCCCCCTTTTGATTAATTAATTGTAGCTTTTTTATTTCAAAAACTAACACTAGAAAACTATTTAATTCTTATCTCTTTTCTAAAACAAACTGCAATAAACTCTTCAATGTTTAATTTTATGTTTTTCTTTTATGAACGATTATTTTAATAATATAATTTTAGATAAAATTATATGTGCCTATATCAATATAGGTACAATATATATATGAAAACAAGTCATATGTCACATAACCTATATAGCTTACATTACCAATATATAATAAATAAAAAGCAAGTTAATAGCTCTAAACAAACTTTTTTTTATATTGGTAATGCAAGCTATATAGGTCATGTGTCATATGACTTGATTTCATTAATATTATAATTTGCTGTTAAGGCTTTAGCTATATTAAATTGCTAAGCCTACTATTATATGAAGTAACTGACTTTACTTCAAGTCCATGTAACTTTTTCAATTGAAGAGCTGAATTTGAAGACATATAGATAAGATGTCTGAGAATTTCAGATCTTTTTTTTAATAGTTAAGTATTATTTCCTCTCATATATTAAATAGTTAAGTATTTGACAACTGCTTAGCTTTAGTTAGGATTCTGAATATAATGTCCTAGCTCCCTACTGAAGAGGGCCATAGCTTGAAACTGATCTGGGGATGGGGACAATCCAAGATAATGATTTCAAATTCTTTCTCTTGTGCCATTTATCATAAAAAAATAAGCTTGTTTAGAGCCATTGTCACACTATATATAAGAATCTATATACATATATGTATATATAATTCAATCAAATTCAGATATGATTTTTTTTATCAATGTTATTATTAAAATAAATATTTGAAAACAAATTATATTAAAATTAATATACATTTTATTAAGTAAATAAAAAAATTTATATACAAAATTTTTCTGTGTACGTCATGGATTTTGCTAGTTCTTTGAAAGACATCTGTTTCCATAAAAAAAAAAAAGTATTATCAATATTGAAGGTACTTCTACATTTTATTCATTTTTTAAATGGATGTAAATTAATTTTAAAACACTAGGAATAAAATTAATTTTAATATTAACATATCAAAATATATAATTTATAAATAAATTTAAAATTAATGTTTAAACATATTTAAATTGTTTTTTTAATTTTATTTTTTGATAATTATTATATTTTATTCACTTATGATAGACTCGCATTATGGAGTATTTAATAGTTTTTTTGTATGATGTATTATTAAATTATTTTGAAAACTGTACCTTCAATAGATGTATAAAGAATTCAATATAGTAATGTTAAATTGATTGGTAAAATAAAAATATATTACTCCAATAAATGGAGTGTTGATCAACTTATATATTTATTTAATAATGAAGATATTGTCACTATCATCGATCATTATCATGTGATCACCATTACATATGCTTATGCAAGCAAAAAACTAGTCTGAAGATATTGACCGAGTAGGTAATAGATAGGGATTTTATGCTCAGCCGTTCTTGCATTAATTGATTACTAAAGCTTGCATTTGGTGGCACTACTGTATGTAGAAATTTGCTACTGTTATCGATTATTATCTCATTTGATATTATATGTATTTTTTAAATAATTTATTGTTAATTTTATGATTTGAATATTTTTATACTTTCAAATAGTGAACAAATAAATATTTAATCTTTGGTCATAAGTAGCTAATATTTGCGGTTTTTTTTTTTTGCTCAGACGAAGATATCTACACAATCGCTATGTCAAAATTGCAGTTGATAAAACCAGCACCAGACTTTTGTTCAACTGCTTTAATTAATGGAGAATTTAAGGAAATCAAATTATCTGATTGCAATGGCAAATATTTGTTTTTTTCTTTTATCCAGCAGATTTTACTTTTGTCTGTCCAACAGAATTCATAGCCTTTAGTGAAATAACTGAAGATTTCTGAAAATTTGATTGTGAAATATTGGCTTGTTCCACTGGTAGTCATTTTGCATGGTTGAATACTCCAAGGAAGCAAGGTGGATTAGATGATGTAGAATATCTTCTTATTTCTGATAAAATTGGCAAAGGGATTATGGAGTTTATAAAGATGATGAAGGCATAACTTTTAGAGGTTTGTTTATCATTGATGTTAAAAGAAATGTAAGACAAATTACAATCAATCTTTGCCATTCAGAAGTGTTGATGAAACTTTGAGATTAGTGCAAGCCTTTCAGTTTACTGATAAACATGGGGAAGTATGCTTCCAGTTGGAAGCCGGGTCAAGATACAATGAAACCTGTTGTCAATAAAAACAAAGATTATTTTGTTAAGCATTAAACACATATTTCCTTTATATACTTGTTAAGGATCTAAAAAGCATAACATGTTATTTATTTATTCTAACAAAGCATCTGTTTGCTGAATTTAAAAAGGATTTAATACTCTTATTACATTAGCACTCTTTCTTAAACCATAGACATAGATTCCATTGAAATCATTTGTTTATAGGCACTATTGTGTTGATCAAATCCTAGATATACTGAGTAAAGGCTTTATGTATCTTTCCAAAGCTTGCCTTATAAACAATCTCACAACAGTACATATATCATATATTTATGCTATACCCTGTATGTTTATAGAAATATTTATGTCAAAATATCTTCAGTCTCTCTTTCAGTACACTTTTTATAGATGCAAAATTTAATAAATTATTTTGTCAGTAAAAAGAAATAAATAAATATTTAGATAAATAACAAATTATCTGCTATTGAATAGAATGATAAATAAATAGATTGTTTGTATCTTGAATAGTAAATAAAAAAAATACAAAATAATCCGTTTACTCAGCTGCTGAACTTTATGTAAACTATAGTTAATTCTTGATTTTGTGAGATTTCTCCACTTGCACACATTGCACTCTCTCTGTGTTCTTAAATACAATTATTTTAATAGTAAATGTTGTTAAAGTAGATAATGCATACTCCATTTCAATATTTGATAATACATTCTCTGTCCCAATCTTTCAAACAATATTTTTTATACATGAATAAAATGAATAGGAAAGTGAAATCACTTTTGTCATATCATATTATTAAATATTGAGGTGAATGTATATATTAAATTGTATTTAATATTGTCACATACTGTAATGTAATATATATGTAAATAAAATAAAATGTCCATTATAAAATAATAATTACAATAAAAATAATGAATTATAATGATAATAGTATATTTGTATAATTAACAGCAAAAATACTTTCAGTTAATTTTTTATACTTCTTCAAGTGAAAGCTAATTAGATTTAAATTTCGCACCACGGAAGTAAAATAAACGCCATCATGTTATATCCCATGATTCATGATTATTAACGTACTGCACATTGTCTATTAATTAAAGATCTTCCAGATTGAATGATCAAATATTGAAAAACAGGTAGACACATAAATAATATTTTCTTTATACAATGTTTTATAAATGATCGAAAATTGATGAGAGTATAGAACATGTAGAAATAAATTTTGTTAAGGATAATTTTCAAGGAATATTATGGCATATTAGTTTTTTTTTTTAAAAAAAGCAAATTGTCAGTCTTTCTCTAATGGTTTGTCACCATAATATTTTATTAGTAATTATATATTGGACTGTTTTTATCATCAAATGTTAAATGTGTTTAGAAAAATTCCAACTTTATTTCAACTTTTGAAACATTCATTCCTTAGTTAGAGCACATAGGTTACTAGGTAACACAATGTTTCAAGTGGTATTCTTCTTTCTTCTTTAGATGTTGTTAGTTTTACCTGGCATAAGAATATATCCTGAAACATTAGATTCATGAATATTAATTAAGCAGTGAAACTATTCTGCCAAGAAAAGTGTTTAGAAATTTTATATATTTATTTACAAAAGTCCTACTGTTACATTAGTTGTATGGTAAGATAATGAATCACTATTATAACAGTCTTAACCCACATCAATAATATGTTGACCTCAATTAATTTCATAATAAAATCGAAAAAAGAATTGGTGTTATTAGATGTTCTTATAGCAGTACTCTCTCATGGCAAATTCCAAACTACAGTTTTCAGAAAATAGCCACACACAGGAAAATACTTCCCCAACGCATTTAATCACATATAAAACCCAAAATATAGAGTTATATTATTACTATGGAAAAGAGCAAAAATATTTGTTTAGAAACCAGTGATTTGGAAAAAGTAATTTGCATATTGAATGGTTATTCATCAGCTTGGCTTAAGAAAACATTGAATAGACAGCAAAAAAAATAATCATAAAATAACTATGTTTTTTGTTGGGTGTTTCTGTATATCAGGAATAGTAAAAAAAAATAAAAAATTCTGCAATGAATATAACATCAAATAAGCATTCTAAGGCCATATCACCCTATTAAATTTTGAAATCATAACATCTAAAGCTAAACTTAAAATTCTAAAAACAGAAACTGCAACTATGAAATTCCATATGAAGGAAAATTATGCTTATTGGCAAGACTAGTTGCCCCATCAATTGAAAAAGAAAAAACTGATGATTAGATAAAAGAAGACAGATATATGTGAAGTAAAAGATATATATGTATCAAGAAACATGTTCAATTAGAAAAATACAAAATTATTGAATAGCAATAAAAAAGTACAAATGAGGAAACAGAAAGAAGCTGTTAAGACAATGGCAAATAGATTCACAAGTCACTCTAATGTTTCAAAACAGGCAAAACTCACTATATGTATTGCCACACATAGCAAGCTAGAGTAATCAATGGATGCCAGAAGGCTTGTGCATAAAATCCCCATCTAGTGCCTACTCATCCAATATTCCCAGACTAGTTTCTGGCTTGTGGCCTTCATCAGTGAGGAGCCTTGGATCTGAGAGCACTGCACCTAGATCTTAGGATCCAATGCAACCTTCCAGCATCGACCTTTTATCTCCACCTAACTACAAAATTATGAGTAACCTTAAAACACCTTAATGTTTTCAATCCAAACCCATCAGCTTATATAGTCATATAGGTCTGAACTCAGTTCAGTACTCATACATTTTGGTGTCCCTGGTTCTTAAACAACCATAGCCACCACCATCTTACTAGGCAGGATTGGTTTTAAACCAATAAACATCACATGATCACTACTTCTTATGCTTGTGTATAACTGTTTTAAAACAGGCAAAACTCACTATACATATATGTATAGTGAATTTTGCCTGTTTTAAAACAGTTATACCCAAGCGATCATGTGATGTTTATTTACTCTAATGTTATTATGCATAGTACATGGAGCCAATAATTAAGCTTGCTCTCAGAAAAAGTGCAAATATTGGGAGGACTCTTAAAGATAAGTATATGAAATTTTATTGACTGTTGATTTGGCATGATAGCTTAGTTTATAAGAGTATCACCTTAACCTGAACTGATACAACCAGTATTTGATACAGCTATCAATTTTTAGATACCTTAATTTCATATTTGGTTTTAAATTGAACAGTTGTATCTCATTCTGTATCTTCCTAGATATATCTCTATTTGAAACAAATTCATTGAATTTAGCTTATGTAATTTAATTTTACACCCCCATTATCTGATTTAGTTGTATCTCATACTGTTAGTTTTCTTAACTTGGCTATACATTTTTTTTACATGACAGTTTTTTTCACTATTTTTATAAAAAAAATATAATAAAAAAATTAAATAATATCAATTATAATGAGTAGTAAATTTATTTCATAAAAATTACTGATTATAAAAAAACAATTAACTAATCATAAAAAAACTGTCAACTGAATCCAGTTAAACAAAAGTAAACTAGTGGTCGAGAGGTCAGCGACAGCTGCTTTATAAGCAGTTGTCCTGGGTTAGCAGGTTTGCTTAGTGGCTGATGCTATGACACATGAAAAAAAAAAAGTAAACTTGTATCATTTTCTGACTCCGTTTTAATTTTTTTTTTCGAAAATTATAAATCAAAACATTGACTGGAAATGATGTTTATATAAAAAATCAAATTTGAAGTAGTCATTATATAAAACAAATACTTATTTTAGGAGCAGTCTATGATACCACTTATAGTCTAGATGTTACAAAGCTACATTGTAGACATTTGGGTTAAATTCACTATTCATAAATCTAAAGACGTACTTTTGATAACTGTGTTAGTACTGTCACTTATCAAACCAGTTACTATCTGAACCAACAAAAATAATTCTATTTGGAATTAATTATACACTAACTCATGGTCTATTAAAAATAGTTGATGTATTTGACAATTTTAAATAACTTTAAATTTTTTTAAAGGCATTTTAAATTTAATATTAGATAATTGAAATAGTTTAGCATACAATTATTATTAAAATAGCATCACAACAAACATTCAGACAAACACTACTTATTCAGTATTGACTGGATACTTCTTCAAACTTTAAATATTACTAAAATTAGATGTTTAAAAGTGATCTTCATAAAAAAATCTAATTACTTTCCCATATAAGTAATATTTAAATACATGTATAATGTCCATGTATTTATAAGGGGCTTGAACTCAGACTTTCATAAATCCTCACCTATCCAATCCATCTTATATAACTAATACGCATGACTATATACATATAAAAAAGATAAATGTTCTCCAATATACATATTTCATGCTGAACCAATACTCATCAGTTGGTCCAGATCACCATCTCCAATAATATATACAATCATTGCTCAGCTTATGTTAAGACAGCAAATCTTTAAATGTTAATTGACAAGCTTCAACTTTCTCCACACTTTAATGTTTCAGCCATCTATATCATTGAAAAATCCCAGGATGCTAAGCTCAAAGTTATTGATGATGTCAATATCATTGTCATACTCATTATAACCTTAAGTCAATCTGATATTACATATTTAGCCTGTATTCTGCCCCCACCTCTTCTCTATAATTAAATGGACATATTAGGCTCCTATGTGTAAAGAATCAGATTGACTTAAGGTCAACATTGATATGACAATAATATTGGCATCATCAAGGGCTTTGAGCATTTCATCCTTGGATTCTCAATGATATGGATGGTCGAAAAGTTGGACAGTTGAAGCCTGTCTATTAAAGTTTGAAGATTTGTTATCTTAATATAAACTGAACAGTGATTGTATATGGACCAACTGATGAGTGTTGGTTCAGGACAAAAGACATATATTGGAGATCATTTATTATTTTCACATATATATGGCCATGTGTATCAGTTGTATAAGATGGATCAGATAACTGTGGGGTGTTTGAAAGTCTGAGTTCAAGTTTCTTATAATTTTTCATATAAGTGTAAATCTGCAGTAATTGTTCCCAAGTGTTTGCCACCAAGACATTCAATTCTTTTCCTGAGAGCTGATAATATTACTAAAAAAAACAAGGAAGAATCTTTTAGGAGAAGAAATAAATGTCCATAGGTTTGTTAAGTATTCCATTGCTAATATAGAACTTTTTTTAAATATAAATTTATAGAAGATTTTATGAGAATATTTAAGCAATGAGTCATATTTTTAGTTACATGGAAAAAATAATAGAAGGTCAAAAGAATAAAAAAACCAACACAGCATATTAATAGTTATCTTTTATCAGTTAAAAATCTGAGTTTTATGCAACTTACAGATGTGGAAGGTTCTGTTCTAGAAAAAGTATTAAACTTCACCATGATATGATCCAATATCCATTTATTTGACAAAATAGTAATTACTGAGAAAGTTACTTCCTTCTAGAAAAAGCAATAGAATTATGCTGGAGAATAAAAATAAAATTTGAAAGACAACTATAGCTAAATTAATTATTTCTTATGGTAATAATAAAACTATTAAAGATTTCAAACTAAATAAATTCATAATCATTGTTTCTTATGACAAAGACAACGCTACAGTATAAAAATCACATTGCATGTGCTTATCCGTGTGTATTTTAACTGAATTTATTAACTTATTTAACTATTTTTAAATTTGTATAAAAGAAACAAAAAAAAAACTCTTTTCATTGATACAGACCATACTACCCAAACTCTGTTAAATAACGTGTTAATTATATTTAATAAGGTAATGAAATATATTCTTAATGTCAAAATTTACATTTTTTTATCATTTCATATTAAAAATATTATTAAAAAATCCAAGTAAAATGTTATACAATATTAAAAAGATAATAAAATTGTCAAAGAAGAGGTTGGCAAATGCCTTTTTTTATAATTAAAACTAACGTTAAATAATGAAAATATTTTAATTAACTGTAATTACTAAAGACTTTAATAAGTATAATTTAAATTGAACTCCTCTTCTCTTCCTCCTTCCTCCTCCTCCTCCTCCTCCTCTTCTTCTTCTTCTTCTTCTTCTTCTTCTTCTTCTTCTTCTTCTTCTTCTTCTTCTTCTTCTTCTTCTTCTTCTTCTTCTTCTTCTTCTTCTTCTTCTTCTTCTTCTTCTTCTTCTTCTTCTTCTTCTTCTTCTTCTTCTTCTTCTTCTTCTTCTTCTTCTTCTTCTTCTTCTTCTTCTTCTTCTTCTTCTTCTTCTTCTTCTTCTTCTTCTTCTTCTTCTTCTTCTTCTTCTTCTTCTTCTTCTTCTTCTTCTTCTTCTTCTTCTTCTTCTTCTTCTTCTTCTTCTTCTTCTTCTTCTTCTTCTTCTTCTTCTTCTTCTTCTTCTTCTTCTTCTTCTTCTTCTTCTTCTTCTTCTTCTTATTATTATTATTATTATTATTATTATTATTATTATCGTTGTTGTTGTTGTTTAAGATTAACTTTTGATATTATCTTTAGAATCATTTTGACGCATTAAAGCAATCTCACCTTTTGAAAGTTATTTAAGTTTCAATTATTATTACAGTGCTAGTTTTCTTTTGTAGCAGCAACTCTATATCAGTAGTTTTAATGAATTTAATTTTTTATAGGGTTGGTTTTTATCACATATCAATCTTAAGGCAATAGGAATACCAATTTATATACAGCTTTTGTAGTTGTAGATGGACTATCAACTAGGAAATATTTCACTGCGCATTGGCATACAGTAGACAGGCTATATGGCAGTAGTTAAGCTCTTTGTCCAATGATGTGTCAGTATTACATTTTCAGGTAATAGATATCAACTTAACTAAGGTTTGAATTTAGCTCATGTCTTTATGACATATACACATTGAATAAATTTAATATCGAACTATTGGAAAAGATAATGATCACATATGTTTTAATGGTGATTTTGCTTTGTTCATTGGTAAACATATTAGTTTTCTTATTGGCATCATTTCTACTATGTCTTTGGAAAGTTATATAATGAATATATTTTAAAAAAAAACAAACTTGTTTTCATTCTCAATTAACAATAGATAGTTCATTTCAAATCAATTTATTAGCAATCACATTATTAATTTGTATTGGCTTGAAATTGAATGCAACACCATTTTGTTTATTATTTGTACTTATAGAAACTAATTATTAATAACATAGCGATATATATATATATATATATGTGTGTGTGTGTGTAATATTATGGAAGAACTATTCTTGACCCAATCGTTAGAATTGATATGTACTCTCTCCTGTCAATAAATGTTTTAAAACCCTAAGTTTTAACACATGTTTTAAAACAATTATTGACGGGAGTGAGTGTGTGTCAAGTTTAGCGCATGTGTAATGAATAGTTTCTTCCACAATATAACAGATAAAATAATTCTTATAAATAGAGTAAATTATTTACAAAAAATATGGATTTCATAAAACCTATTTTCGTATACAAACTAGTTTAAACACTTATTAGCTACTTGTAAACTATATATATATTTCATGTGTCAAAGCATCGGCCGGGAAGCGAACCCGCAAACCCGGGACAACTGCTTGTAAGGAGGCTGTGCTGACCACTTGTCCACCAACGCTTGACAACTATATTTGAAATATTTATTAGTAATAAATATACAATATTTTTATTTACTTACTTATTAAAAAATTTCTCATATTGTAAATCTTGTATGATTTTCTATTTGCTTTATTTTTACAATAAATATTGAATTTTGTCATTATTAATCTGCTGTATTTTAATAACCTCTACTCAATTTATTTGTTGAGGCAAAATTTGATTTAGACCCTCAAGCTTATTTACATAACTTAAGAACTTCGATTAATTTTTAATATCTTTATAAATATGAATAATTTTCGCACATAAACGTTTAAACCCCATACTTTATAGATATTGTAGTTTTTATTCTATATTATTACACTTTATAACCCAAACTTCTATTCCATCTTAGCAACATCACACTTTGAAATCTTAATACTTTTTCTTAATCAATACAACTGAATATTTTATTTCATCGTCAAAGTGCTAAGATAGTTAAGTGTTTTATTATGTGTTTGTACTTAAGGTACTCGTCACCAAAAGCTTAGTCAGCGAATGAAAAAAGTAAATAAATAAAACCCATTTCGTAACATCTTCGGAAATATGTACGCAAAATATTATATATTATTTCGTAATTTTGTTTGTCCAATTTGCCCTGTTCTTTCATCGCTAAACTATCTAACTGTATGTTTTGTCACTAAAGTTATATGAAGCTAACATTATGAAATATAAATATCTATTTATCAAATGGTGTTTAAGACCTTTTACACACACATGCATGCAGACACTTGTATATGTCATCATTTTTAATCATTAGCAATCCACTGCAGAATGATTTCTCCGAGTTCAACTTCTCCAACCTCTAGCCTCTCTTCTTCACATCACTCTGCACACTTTTTTATTTCATCCATCCATATTACATGTGGTCTCTTGCTGTGCCTTTTTACAATCTTTTAGAATCCAGTTTAAGATTTCAATTGTTCATCTATTATCATTTCTTCTATCAATATTTCCAGCCCAATTCCACTTTAGTCTTTTAATTATTTCAATGATGTCAGTAACACCTGTTTGTTCCCTTACTCATATATTGCATTTTTTATATCTTCTTGTTACTTCTCACATGCATCTCTCCATACTTCTTTGAGTGTTCTGAAGTTTTTGTATTGCTCTTCTATTAAGTGTCCAAGTTTCAGATCCGTAAGTAAGACCTGGTAAAACACATTTATTAAAAACCTTCCTTTTCAAACACAGATACATTTCTTTTTAATATTATGTTATTTTAATCAAAAGCACTTCAACAAAGTTTACTTCCATGATTAATTTCATCCATTATGTTTTTATTCTGATCAATGTATTTGTAGTTGTGAACTTCTTCTAACTCATCATAATCAATCTTTACTTTTATAATTTGAGAAAGTCCATTAAACATTACTTTAGTCTTTTTAAAATTTACTTTTAGTTCTACTTTTATACTTCCATCTGATAACTCTTGCAACATTTCCTGAAGCTGTAAATGCATTATTTGCAACAACAACAAAAAACTACATCATCTGCAAAATCTAAATGACTTAAATAATTTCTATTTGCTTCTACTTCTTTAACTTCCCATTTTAATCCATAAATTATGTCTTGAAGCACTGCTGTAAAAACTTTTGGAGATATGGAGTCACCCTGTCTTACAATCTTCCCAATGTTAACCTTCTTAGTATCATTATGTAATATAATTGTTGTGTTGCATTTTTAAAAATATTCTTCAGAATTTTGGATCTATACCTTGATTATCCAATGCTTCAATTATTGAAGAAATGCTTTTATATATATATAAATTATAACTTTTGGGGCTAATATATTTATATATATATATAAATTATAACTTTTGGGGCTATACTGTGTATTATTTTTCATTAAGCATCGATTTTTCGATGGACTAGCATCTGCCATTACCAAGGTTAATTTTTGAAAGAAAAACCATTAGATCTTAAATAATAATGTGACTGTGTGTGAGATCTAATGGTTTTTCTTTCAAAGTTAACCTTATAATGGCAGATGCTAGTCCGTTGAAATATTGGTGTTTAATGAAAAATAATACACGGTACAGTCCACAAAGTTATCATTTTTCTACATCATTATATTCACTAGATGGAGCTTATCAGTAGCTCCAAACCAAGCTTTAATTATAAGTGCCAAAAGAGAAAGAATTCAAAATCTCTATTGGAAAATCCTCATCCCAAGACCAATTGGTTTCAAGTTTATGGCTCACCTCAGTGAGGAGTTAGAATTTCAGACACTAAATCTAAAATTCTAACTCAAGCTTCAGCACTTATTAATATGTTACTATCAATTTGAAAACTTGGAATTTTAGATCTAGTATCTGAATTACTAACTCCTCACTGAGTTGAGACATAAGCTTGAAACCAATTGGTCTGGGAATGAGGATTTTCCTATAGAGATTTTGAATTCTTTCTCTTTTAATATTTATAATTAAAGCTTGATTTGGAGTTAGTGGTAAGCCATTTAGTAAACATTTTAGTACAAGTTTAAAAGCAAAATAACCAATTTGTTTTATTAATTATGAAAAGTGTACCCTTGGTGGCTTTTGCGATGTTATATTGTTTTGGCTATTAATATATAATGAAACTGAACTGATTTCAGACCCATATAGCTATTTGGTTGGTAAGGCTGGATTTGAAGAAATGTACGTGTCTTAAAAATTCATGTTTTTAAATTGATAGTAACATACATGTCTGAAAAATTCAAGTTTTCAAATTGATAATAATGTAATAAATAAGTGCTGACACATAAGTTGGAATTTTATATCTAGTGTCTGAAATCCTAACTCCTCACTGAGGTGAGCCATAAGCTTGAAACCAATTGGTCTGGAGATGAGGATTTTTTGATACAGATTTTGAATTCTTTGTCTTTCAGCACTTATAATTAAAGCTTGATTGATGTGATGTGATGTACTGTAGCTACTCCTTAAACGAAGTCAAGAATCTCTCAACAATTATACCAAGAAAAACTTGTTAGCTACTTAATTTTACATTCCCCAGTCTAATTTTTCCCATATTCTACCCCATCCCATTTCCACAACATAATCTTTGTCAACTCTACAGCCTTTATATCTAAATCCCCCTTATATTTTTCCAAACCTAGCATAAAAACCAATAATCTACTTTCTGTATAATCACTTTTTTCATATTTACTTTCCCGTAACTTCATTATTTGTGCCCTTTCTGTTTTCAAGCATTTACATTTTTTTTAACAAATGCCTAATATTTTCTATTCCTTCCTTACATAATTTACAAACTAAATCACCCATATTTTTCCATTTACATGTATATTCTCTTGTTGCTAAAGATCCTGTTCAAGCCTTAAACAATAAACTACTTTCCTTATTATTATCATAAATTAACTCACACCTAATGTTCTGTTTATTTCTATATATATTTAAACTTTTTTTACTCTCCATACTAGTTCTCCATCTCTCTAACTCCCTATTCTTTATTAGTAAATCTATTCTTTTATCCCATTCCTTACCACTATAACATTCAACAATCCTCTTAACACAATCATCCCATCTTTTATACAAATATACAGGTATAAATTCTTTATCCAAATCTTTTGCATACCGTATTACCTTTCTCACCCATCTTGTTACCTGCCATTTACTCATAACCCAATTAAATACTATTTTAGCTATTCTTTTATTATCCATAAACTGCAATCTACCAAGCATTTTCATTTTACTTCTTGCATCTCTCATATAAAAACTTGACCATTCCATTTCTCCTTGAATTGCCTCCCTTGCTGTCCATACATCTGCATCCAATGCATGTCTTCCTACTTCTCTTTGCTCTTTTTCTAAGTAATTTAATACCCCATTACCAACATATAATGCATCATTACCATATGTTAACCCTGCTACTACTACTCCTTTCCATATAATTCTAGCTACATCATATTTATTATATAAAAACACTGTTAATTTCTTTATCAATCCCTTTCTTTTCTTTGCTTCATTTATCAATTTTTTTCTCCCATTCATTCAAATAATTTTACTTAAAATAATTCCCAAATAACAATATCTATTCACCACACTTAACTTAATATCCCCCAACAAAAATTCTACATCTTCTCTTTCCCCAGTATTAACCATCATTATATTGGATTTTTCTTCACTAAATGTAATCCCCATCTCTTTACCCATCCTTGCACATATTCTCAACATAACTTCCATATCTTCTCTTTTTTCTGCACACAAAAAATATCATCTGCAAAAAAAAAAACCTGACAAAATATATACTCCCTTACTACCTATTAACGGTATCTCTATCCCTCTTCCTAATCTTTCTATTGCTCTTTCCATTTCACCAAATACAATAAAAACAAAATAGGTGACAAAGGACATCATTGCCTTAGTCCCACCCCATTTTTAACTTTAACTGATTCTATATTCCCTAATTGATATATATAATAATTATTTTCATATAATTTCTTTATAATATCTACTAAAGCTCCATCAATTCCCAAATTTACTAAACTTATCCATAATATATTTCTATTTACTCTATCATATGCCTTCTCTATATCTATAAAACTCATATATAACTGTTTACCTGAATTCCTACTCATATCCATAAGTTGTGTAACTACAAATAAACTATCACCTATATGCCTATCTAAACTAAAACCTCCCTGCATTTCCCCCACTACATTATTCCCTTCCATCCATTTACAACTCTTCTAGCCACCATATATGAAAAAACTTTATATAAAACTGATGTTACCACTATCAGTCTATAATTATTTAACTTTATATAACAATCTTACTTTTGTATTACTCCAACTACTTGGGAAAACTCTATTCTGTGCCATCTTATTAAAACAAGATAATAACTCTGCTGCCCATCCATCTAAACCTCTTGCTGTTCCACTTTTCAATTTCTTTTCTACCTCATTCAATTCATTTTCTGAAAACCTAATACTCCCATTACTAACTGCTTTCATGTTTTCTATCACTAATTCCTTCACATCTAACATCTTTTTTATATTCATTACATATCTATTTAAGATTCTCTCTAAATCTTCTCTAGAGCTACACTCAATTCCCTCATCATCTAGTAATACTATCTTTCTCTCCTCTATATTTCTCTTTTTAATATAATTCCAAAATTTTTTACTTCCATCTCTTCCACTTTTATTAATATCCTCCAACAATTTATTATTCAATTTCATTCTCTCTCTATAATTATCTATTTTAGCCAACTTCTTCTTTTCTAAGTACTTTTCCCATTTAAAGTTAATATCTTTTTCACTTTCCATATTCTTAATAGCACACTTATATTCTCTACATGCTTCTTTCCTCTCTTTTACACTTTTACACATTCTTATTTTTTTATTACTTTTATTCTTCTGAATATTCTCACCTAAAACCATATTTGACACTTTTTCTACTTCTTTACACCAATCCTTCTACTCATCCCCAACCCACTCTTCCATGATTTCTTCAACTTGTATTTTAAACTCTTCCAACTTACTCTTATCATTCACTCTCCATCCACATCTTTCACTCTTATTTCTACTTTTATTTCTATTCTCCATCACATTTTATACAATTTGTTTCATTTTATTAATTATATATATATATGTGTGTGTGTGTGTCATCTAATAAGTTTTCCAATAGCTCTTAAATTAGGTCATGTGATATATGACTTGATTTTTTGCGTATATATGTGCGTGTGTGTGTGCATAATATATTGATAAAATATCTCTGCAGTGTTTGTTATTAAGAACATAATAAGACAAAACATTAGCTTTTGAAGTGTGGATCTGTTGTTTTGCACTATTACTCTTTCTTATGGCATACATAATACACAGAATACGCTTGTTTGGAGGTCTTGGTAAAGCTCCATCTATTGATCATTAATACAAGCGATAGCAAGTTTTTACATATATAAAACTTGTTTTTCTTTTTCATAAATGTACCTTTAAAGTTTTCTTGCAATGATATAGATTGCAGAAACTTTTACTATGTGGAGAAACTGAACTGAAATCAGACCCATATAGCTATGTTGTTTGATAGGCTAAGTTTGAAGACATTAACATGTCTAAAAAATTCATGCTTGCAAACTGATAGAAATGTTTTGCATAAACGCTTGGAGTTTGTTTTTAGGTCTAGTTTTATAACTCCTATCCCTTCACTGATGAGAGCAAATCAGCTTGAAATCAGCTGATCTGAGGGTGGAGCCAAATGAAAGAGACTGAATATTGACTCTGACGTTTATGTAAACAGAATACACTTATTTGGAGGTCTTGGTAAAGCTCCATCTATTGATCATTAATACAAGCGATAGCAGGTTTTTACATATATAAAACTTGTTTTTCTTTTTCATATATATATATATATATATATATTGTAACCAGTTGGGTTACATAACATACAATAATATAGTAGAAATAAACACAGACATAAATTTTTATAGATATTTTCTACATTTACTTGAAATAAAAATAATAAAAGGTTAAATAACTCTGGTTTTAAAAAAAAATTTTATTATGAAATAAATATTTTAAAAAGGTCTAATAAATATTATTTGTAACTCTGATTTTGAAATTTAAAAATAAGCTTGTTTTCTGATAATTATTAAAATGTCTATTTTTGAAATATATTAATTAATTTGTGAATTTCTACTATCTGAGTAAAAACATGTATGTAGATTCCAAAGGATTAAAGTTAATTGAAAACAGTCACTATCTATTTATCACCTGACCCAACCAAGATTATCAAAAGGACTGATAAAAAATATCAGTCAGTGTGGTTTTAATATTTTGAGCTGTTAGCAGAAGAGCTAGCTGTAAAGTTGGCTAAAATATTTTGTGAAGAATTGGTAACTGTAAAAGAGAATTAGCAACAATAAAGCTGGCTGCAGAGATGGCTAGTATAATTATACAGAAAACTGCCATGCAGATTTATTAATGTTAGGAAGCAGCTGCTCTTCAGTTCAATAGTGGAGTTTGAATTCACATGGAGGTATTTGACCCACTTCTTTGTGTTGACATTCATAGCCTTAAAATGTTCTGGAAAATAGCTTGCTAACCTGAAGCTTACCAAATCCAAGTCTAAGTGGAACCAACTGCAGAAGAGAGAAAGTCAACATATGTGAATATATCCTTTTACCTGATGATGACAATTGCCTGGATTGACCAAAAACAGCTTGCCCAAGAGAAATACCAGCTGAATAAAGTAATAGTTATATGTATGCTGCTATGTCTATTTGCAAAGAAGAACAGATAAACATGTATACAAAAGTGAGTTGTTTTTAAATAATTCATTTGGATGACTTTTAAGTCTTTATTTTTAAATTTAAAGACATTTATAATTAGTTAAGGGGTAATCCAATAAAAAGCTTTCTAACCTCTTGAAAATTGACTATACTTATTTTTAAAAGAATAAAAGAAAGCTGTAATAGAAATTGATAAACTGCTTTTTTTAAATATTGATACACATGTATATATGTAAATTTTATGTATATTCAATATGGAATTATTAATTATAAAAATATTTTTATTTATTGTTTGACAAAATTAAATTTGTTAATAATATGTGCAACTCTATATACATGTTTTAGTAAATCTAGCATAAGTATTTGTATTTATTTAAAATATAATTTAAAAGCTTAATCATTTTTTATGTAACAAGTTAAATATGTTCAGAAATTTTGCATGTATGTGTGCATATATCTGTCAATTGTATTGTAAAAACCATGTTGTAAAATTTAATCATTTTTTGGTCATTATAGAATATCAATTAAAATGTATTTATCATAAAACACCCATCTGTGTATGAATATATATATATATGCATTTATAGAAACTTATAAAGAAATATTGTAAATCAATGTAAAAACTTTAGTTGTGTATATAATTTTTGTATATTATCCAAAATCAGAAGCCTGATTCTGCAGATCTTGGTATTTATTTTTTTGTTTTTAATAAGCTTATATTTAATTGTTAAAAATTGTATTAAGTGGATATTTGCGAGTCACAACTAAAAACAAAACCATTTCAAGTCACTCGAATTCCATCACTTTTAATGCTACCATTAAGATTTTGCATTCTTTTTAAGGTTAAAAAAAGTTCTGTAAAATGCTGCCCTCTCTTGAATTATTTTACAAGTAAAAAATCAATAAAACTGATGTTGAAGGTGTAACAAAGGAAGAGGACAGTCTGTCCTTGATGCTGATTGGCTGTTAATGTTTGACAACAAAGAAAATGGATTGTCAATAACTAAAGCGTTACGATTTCTTTTCTTTCATTTCAAAAATGATAAACAAATGTTTGAGACCATTTTAAAAGTATTTTTTGACAAATTATAAATTATTTTGATAAAATATGCTAAAAATAAAATTATTTTAGAAAAATAGTTAAGTCTTTAGGAAAAATTATTTACTTTTCCGACATAAAATTGGGAAAGAAATCACTGATGTCAGCAAAACTTTTTGGTTGGTGAGTAATGTTTGTTTTAGATTTGCCACTATCAGATATTTTATAATTATAAATAATTTTTTTTTTTGAAAAAACTTTCATTCACTTTCATAACCTGACAAATTATTAACCTTTTAAGCAGCTGTTACTTTATTGGTCGAGTGAGGTAAAAGTCAAAACTTTTAATTGATCAATTCACAAACTCAACCATCAAAATATATTTGTCTTTAATATTATATTCACTTATAGATTTGTTTGTAAAAAGTATATTAATAATTTGTCAGATTATGAAAGTGAACAAAAGTTTTTTCAAAAATAAATTTTTATTTATAAATTTTAAACATATTAAATAATGGTAAGTAGTGATAAGTCTAAAATGAAAATTAGTAACCAATTAAAAAATGTTGCTGACGTCAATTGATTTTTTTCACAATTTTATGTTGCGTGGATAAGTAAATAATTTTTGTTAAAGTCTTAACTATTTTTCTAAAATAATTTTATTTTTAGCATATTTTATCAAAATAGTTTATAATATGTCAAAAAATACATCAAAAAGTACTTTTAAATGGTCTTAAACATTCGTTTATCATTTTTGAAATGAGTTTCATTTTGACAAGCTATTTTGACAAGCAGCTTTCTTTGAACTTGATGGTTACAGCCAATCAAAATGAAGAATGTCCAGCCTACTTGTTTTGTTATACTTTTGATGTCAGTTTTATTGATTTTTTACTTGTAAAATAATTCAAGAGAGGGCAGCATCTTATGGAACTTTTTTTAACCTTTGAAAAAAGCTCAAAATCTTTACTGTAGCATTAAAAATAATGGAATTCAAGTAACTTGAAGTGGCTGCATGTCATCTCATAAGGATCCTTAAAAAGGTTAATATACTTTTTACAAACAAAACTAAAGTGAATATAATATTAAAAGATGAATATATTTTGACACTTGAGTTTGTGAATTGACCAATTAAAAGTTTAGATTTTTACCTCACTTAGCCAATAAAATAATCAGCAATAAGTAAGTTAAATCATCATTTCTTGGTCATGTATAGTAATAGAGATTATGTCTCTGAGTTACATTCGAGTACAGGATGAACATATAAATGGGGGGGTGTAGTTAGTGCTTTTGGGCATCCAGAGATGATCAATCACCATCCTGGTTGGCACAAAAGGGAATACTCTTTAAAGCCTATGAACTACCTTTAATTTTAGTTTAGTCTTATTAAAAATTTAAGTTTATAGTGGGGCAGTACATTAATGGTATTTAAGTGGTCATAGCATTGATGATGATCAGCATGTTTTAAATATCCCAGCATTATTGTTTCAATTTCTGATTATTGTGTATTCTAATGTATGGGCACTAAGTTGGTGCATCCAAGTTATGTTTAAATAATTGTCCAAAACTGGCAAAGGCTCAGTAGTTAGTCTGGTCTACAGAAGACTCATTTCCAATCCAGTCACAAGATTGATTGTTGATTTATTGTACTGATTTACTTTAAATGTTGATCATTCATGTTAATGAATAATGATTTCTCTTGAGTACTTTTACTTGATAATGCTGGTTGATATATGATTGATGTATAATTATTATAGTTACTCTAAGGAGTGACTGGCTGATCTCTGAGATCTAATGATTTCATGCCCCCCTTAAATATATCTTATTTATATATACTTTTGTAAATTATTGACTGAGAGTGATAATGATATTTTCCATGACCCAATTCAAACCTTTTTTTCATTTATATCTTCACTACCACCCCATCCCGATACCATATATATATATATATATAATATCACATGCATGGCAGAAGTAGAAAAGAAATGGCATGACTAGTAATACTATTAGACATTAATCTTATTGGCTAATAAAAAAAAATTGCCATAAATTTACTGGTATTTTATAAATAAGTAATAATGCAGTTTATTACATGTAATATATATATATATATATATATATATAGTGTTCTACTATAAATAAACTTTTAGAAATTGAAGTAAATAAGGCTCATCAAATAGATCTGTTATTATGAGGCCTCATTCTGATGTTTGATAGTCACATGACTTACTGAGTAGATGGGCATATTGTCATATTTATTTATTAATATAATTCTAAACAACTGCTACACATGCACTGCTCTGTCATCTTAAACCAACATTGTTTTGTTGAATATGAGAAAACTTTTGATCTGAGCTACATAATAAAGATTTAAAAAGACAAAAGTGACCATCTTATCTTTGCAACTAAATGTAATTATATAGGCCAGTCATAAGTATCTTGGATCAATAGCATAGATAATTTATTTTCTTTATTATGTCTATTAACACTCATGAAATTTTAACATTTGTTGTGTGGTTATAAAAAGAAATGTTAGAGTTAATATAATTGACTAAGATATTTACTATTTTAAACTGTAATTCTAAACAGACAGTAATCAATTACTGCACATTCATTCTACTGTCATATTAAACCAATATTGCTTTATTGAATATGATACAATTATGATTAGCCTATATAATTGTAATTAGATACAAAAATAAGACAGCAGCTGTTCTTATTCATATTCAACAAAACAACATTGATTTAATATGACAGTGCAGTACATGTGGAGCAGTTGATTACTGTATGTTAGAGTTATAGTTGAAACATTAATATATTAAAATGATATATTGTTTTACATATCACTGCCTATAATTTATTCAAGAAATGATATCAATTGCATCAAAAATCTTAATTAACTTTGTTATGTAAAATCACATGTTAGAAAGAGGAAATCTTTTACTTCATTAGGATTCATGTATCAAATATTTTGAAGAAAAAAATGAATAAAATATTCAAGTAAAGCATGGTATTGTGGCAAACTATTTATTATTATTTAATAGAATATTTTTGTAGAGCTAAAAGTAAATTATATGCTTATATTCATTAAGATTATGACATTCACTTATCTGTAATGAATGTCACATTTATGTAATAACTGTATATGTTCTGTATTTTGGGATTTATTTTACTCTTATTAATAATAAAAACTTAAGACATTTGCTGAGCAATATTGTTAAGTAGTAGCTAAATTGTCTGAGTTAAGTGCTAAAGATCTTTAAAAAATTGACTCCAGATTATAATAAATAAATAGGTAATCATTTGGAATGTTAAATGATGTCAATCACTAAAACGGTCAGGTTGAGTTTTTATAGCAAAAAAGTTTAGCTCTCAGTTTATTATATTTTTTCATTACAATAAATCACACATAGTAAAATTAATCAAATAGTTTATCATACTAGAAATCATTTGATATTCTAGTATTGGAAGAGATAGAGTTTAGCCTCAAACAAGATATTTTAAGTCTTTAATCTATCTCACTGTCCTAAATTATGCAGTAGGTTTGCAGTGGTATCTTTGGATTTTGGACAATAATAGAAATTAAGTTGAGGCAGAATCAATTTGTCTATAATTTTGAAAAAGAAAACAAAACAATTCCCACACAAAACAATTATTGTTTTATTAATTAAAACATGTTTAACATAGATTTAATCTTAAAATGATAAAAAAAAAAATATTGAGGTAAAGAATACTATAAATGACAGATTTATCAGCTCATTTTTACAATTGATTTTCTTTCTTTTTTTTAATTTTAATTTTAAATAAAAAATCAATTAAGAATTACCTGAAGAAAAAACAACAAAGCCTTAACAATAAATAAATACTATTGCCAATGGCTAAAAGTTCAAACTTTATTTCATTTATACATGTGCAGTGAATAATAAATAGATTTATAAGTTAATGGAATTAATCTGAAATGCTAATTTTTAGCACACACTCTAAGCAACGCCAACATTCAAATAAAATATTAAATTATTATTTCCCCCTTTATGACTGTATCTTCATAGATTGTGGCAAAGGTTGAATATCCATCAAATGTGCTACGATTTGTATTCAAAATCTTATTTACACATTTAGAATGGCAATCATTTGATATTAAGTTATATTTATTCATGTATGTGCTAAAAATTCATTTCTGATTTCTACAATGACCAATAATGCATTTATTACTAATTACATGCATTTTTATTCTTCTTCGGGAAGTATATTATCAACTTATCTTTCTGTGTGCATTCATCTTTCTCAGAGCTTCTCCTTATCATTCACTTTTTCCAACTAGTGACAATTGGGACAATTGAATAATACGGGGGAGTTCTGAAAAAGATTTCTGGGTAATCGAAACTGTCAGATGGATTAATTTTAATAAAATAGACATTGAAAAAGTAATAAGAAAAGTGGATTTGTTTGACTGTTTGCATGTATTTTTCCTAGTAGGTATACCATTGTTCTGTTCATAGTGGATTATAAATAAATATATATATATATTCTTTCTCGGATAATGCTATTGATATCATAAAAGAGTTTGAAAATTGCATTGATATACTTTTTTGAATATAAAGTATTTTATTCTTTAAAATATCTTTTTTTTCTCTACAGTACAGGCTTTTTTTATACCTGCCCTCCAAGACTTTCGCACGACTCTCAACTATCCACATTATCTCGTATTGCTGACACACTTGATCACACTTTTTTTTCCCTACAGTACAGCTTTTTTATATCTGCCCTCTAATATGTAATATATAGGGGTTTGAACTCAGACTTTTGCATGACTGTCAACTATCCATGCTATCTCGTACTGCTGACACACTTGATCACACACATGTTGAAAATGACAAAAATAAAAAGCAAGATGATAAATTAACTCATTATATTTATTTGATGTCTTATCTTAATAATTATCAATAATATATGTTTTATTTGCTGTATTTATTTTTGTATTATTTTTCTTCATTATTAAATTTATGGGTATTCATCAAAGAGCCCCCACATCCCATTGGATGGTACCATTTTCGCACTAAAACACATAAAAATGCCATTTCCACGGCCAACACGTTCGAACCCGCATTTTCTATAATACAACTTTTTTGTTGTGTTACAGATTGCAGGCTGCTATGTCATGTCACAGTACCGCATGTATGTTTTACACAGCAAATACATTTTCTGAATTCACACAGTTTATAAAATGGTTATGGCTTGGGGAGAGGGTGTGTTTTTTTTAATTGGATGGAAATGTTGTTTTCATTGGATTTCTATTTATTTTAAAGTATTGAAATGTTCATATTTTGTAAAGTAATAATTAACGGACTTTTTACACCATAGTGTATTGAAATTTTAAGTAGTAAATGTTGATGAGATATATGTATAAAGTGAGTTGTAATTAGGTAACAAGTCAAGTAACGTACTGTTAATAACATTCCATGAGACAAAGAAGTTGTACAGTGTGTATATTTTTTAAATAAAAAAGAGCTTTAACACAAAAATATCCCATAAGAAAAGTAGAATTTTCCCCATTTTTTTTAAATGTCATAAAAAACATATATTATAAACATTTATATATATATATGTCATTCTTTAAAAAAGTTTTAGTTTCTTTCTTTTCTCTGACTACTGTTATACTTTGTTGAATATAGTTTACATTTATTGTTACCATTTATTTTATAGATGTTAGTAAAAAAAAATATTTACAAAAATACGATTTTGATATTTTTTACTTTAACATTACAAATAACAGAAAAATAACCTTAAACCTAACCCTAAAACTAACCCTAAAACTAACCCTAAACGTAACTGTAACAACTATTACTTTTAGTTGTCATTCTATTTGAAATAAAAAATAGCGGTAAACAACAACAAAAAAAAAGCCATAACCCCAGTAAAATAATCTCCGATAGAAAATTGATTTTTCTAACAAAAAGCAAACTATAAAAGGCGAATCAAATTGTAATTTGTTTATTTTATGTTACATTTATTATTATCATTTAATTTGTATACGTTAATAAAAAATAATATTTAAAATTAAATAGTATTTAAAAAAGACAATTTTCTTTTGGTTTTATTTTCGCATTACAAAAAACACATCAAAATGATTATAATTAATGGCCCAGGAATGATTATATTTTATAGTTTATGCATGGAAACTGCGCCATTCAGTGGGATATAGTAGCTATTCAACAACAACCAATTTATGAGCATTAAAAATAATTAAACCTGCCATTTTTTGTATGTTTTCTACACTGTATTTTAACAGTTGTTTTTTAATGAATTAGTTAAATTGTTCTATTTATTAAAATCTGAAAACAATTAAAACCTTCATGACATCATGTCATAATACTTACTAAAGTGGAATTTAAAATTAAATATAGCCACTAAATATGAAGAGTATAAATAAAAATTATCAAAATTTCTATTTGCAGTATATACTAAATTTTATATTTGCTATATACCCTAATTTTTATTCTATATATATTATCATTCAAGATATGTGCTTTTGTTTTAGACTTTTGTTAAGCAATTATAAATCCAAACAATTCATTATTTAGGTCTCTATTGAATTGAATATATCTTTAAGTGAATATTAAATTTAATTTATAAGGATGTAAAGAAAGCTATTTATTATCAGCTAATTTATTTTGATATAAATATTGTACTTTATATTTGTCTCTTTAATTCACTTTTATCTGCTTTCATTTGTTAGGATAGATCATTATATAATGATGTGCTTCTTTATCAAGTTTGAAATTTTCTTATTTATTAATTGTTCTTTACAATCTCATTAAACAACATCATTATCAGTTTTGAATGCAAATTTATAAAGACTTAGCTTTAATAATTAATTTTCAAAAAATTCAAGTTTGTAATTATTATTAGCCAGTGACTGGAGAAAAAATCTCCACAACTTTTAGCTTGAATAATTATCAACTTGAGAATGTAAACCAATTTAAATATTTTGGTAGTTTTATAAATAGAAAGATGAGTTAGAAGTTGAAGCATGTGATGTGATGTGATGTATTTGGCTTCTGCTTAAACGAAGTCAAGAATATCTCAGCAATTAATGCCCAGATAAACCTGTTAGACACTTTATTTTTCATTCCCCACTCTAAGTCTTCCCATATTCTGCCCCATCCCATTTCCACAACATAATCTTTGTCAACACTGTGGCCTTTGTATCTAAATCCCCTTTATCTTTTCACAGACCCAGCATAAAAACTAATAACTCACTTTCTGTATAGTCACTTTGTTCATACCTATTCTCCCATAACTTCATTATCTGTACCCTTCTGCTTTCAAGCATTTACATTCAATCATCAGATGCCTAATATTTTCTATACCTTCCTTACACAATTTGCACACTAAATCACCCATATTTTTCTATTTACATGTATATTCTCTTCTTGCAAAGATCCCATTCAAGCCTTAAACAATAAACTACTTTTCTTACTATTATCCTAAATTAACTCTCATCCAATATTCCAGTTTACTTCTATATATATTTAAACTCTTCTTACCCTCCATACTAGTTCTCCATCTCTCCAACTCCCTATTTTCTATTAATGCTTTTATTCTTTCATCCCATTCCTTATCACTATAACACTCAACAATCTTCCTAACACAATCACCCCACCTTTTATACAAGTATACTGATATATACCACCTTACCATTCTCCCCCATCTTGTTACCTGCCCTTTACTCATAACCCAGTTAAACACTATTTTGGCTATTCTTTTACTATCCATAAACTGCAACCTACCAAACATTTTCATTTTACTTTTTGCATCTCTCATATAAAAACTTGCCCATCCCATTTCTCCTTGAATAGCCTCCTTTGCTGTCCACATCTCAGCATTTAATGCATGTATTCCTACTTCCCTTTGTACTTTCTCTAAATAATCTAAAATCGTTTTACTAACAGATAATGCATCATTACCATATGTTAACCCTGCTACTGCAACTCCCTTCCATACAATTCTAGCTACATCATATTTATTATATGAAAATACTGTTAGTTTCTTTACCAAACCCTTTCTTTTCTTTGCTTCATTTACCAATTTTTTCTCCCATTCATCCAAGCAATTTTTCTCATTATATAAGATGATTCCCAAATACCTATATCTATCTACCATACTTAACTTTATATCCCCCAATAAAAATTCTACATCTTCTTTTTCCCCAGCATTAACGATCATTATATTTGATTTTTCTTCACTAAATTTAATCCCCATCTCTTTACCCACCCTTGCACATGTCCTCAACAAAATTTTCATATCTTCTCTTCTTTCTGCATACAAAAAGATATCATTCACAAAAAAAAGACCCGACAAAGTACATATTCCCTTGCCACCAATTAACGGTACCTCTATCCCTTTTCCTAGTCTTTCTATTGCTTTCTCCATTTCACTCAAAAACAACAAAAACAAAATAGGTGACATAGGGCATCATTGCCATAATCCCACCCCATTTTTAATTTTAACTGATTCTATATCCCCTAATTGGTAAGTATAATAATTATTTTTATATAATTTCTTAATAATATTTACTAAAGCTTCATTCATTCCCAAATTTGCTAAACCAAAATATATTTCTATTTACTCTATCATATGCTTTCTCTATATCTATAAAACTCATATATAACAATCTACCTGAATTCCTACTCATCTCCATAAGTTGTGTAACTACAAACAAACTATCTCTATATGCCTATCTGATCTAAAACCTCCTTTCCCCCACTACATTATTCTCTTCCATCCACTTTATAACTTTTCCAGCTACCATTTATGAGAAAACTTTATATAAAACTGATGTTACCAGTATCGGTCTATAATTATTTAACTTTCTATGATACTTACCCTTTTCTTTAAATAATAATCTTATTCTTGTATTACTCCAACTACCCAGAAAAAACTCTCTTATGTGCCATCTTATTAAAACATGATAATAACCTTGCTTTTGCTCTATGCCCTAAATTCATTACCATCTCTGCTGCCCATCCATCTAAACCTCTCATTCCACTTTTTAATCTCTTCACTGCCTCATTCAGTTCATTTTTTGTGAACCTAATATTCCTATTACTAACTGCTTTCATGTTTTCTATCACTAATTCCTTCACATTTAACATCTTTTCTATATCCATTACATATCTATTTAAGATTCTCTTTACCTCTTCTCTAGAGCTACACTCTATTCCCTCATCATCTATTAATACTATCTCTTTTTCCCCTACATTTCTCCTTTTAATGTATTTCTAAATTTTTTCACTCCCATCTCTTCCACTTTTATTAATATCCTCCAACAATTTACTATTCAACTTCATCTTCTCTCTATAATTATCCATTTTAGCCACCTTCTTCTTTTCTAAGTACTTCCCCCATTTAGCATTAATATTGTTTTCACTTTCTTTGTTTTTAATAGCACACTTATATTCTCTGCATGCTTCTTTCCTCCATTTTACACTTTTATTAAGTCTCATTTTTTTATTAATTTTATTCTTCTGCATATTCTCAACTAAAACCCTATTTGCCACTTTTTCTATTTCACCACACCAGTCCTTATACTCATCCCCAACCAACTGCTCCATGGTTTCTTAAACTTTTAAGGATATCAGAGTTGTAAAAAAAGGGGGGGAAAAAATGGGTGTAGGGGGGAATGACTACCTCTAATGAAAAAAATGGTGGAGATAATAAAAATGGTAGGTTTTTATTGGAATGGTATTTAGGAAAAATTTTGATTGTGGGGATTTTTAATATATTTAATGGGGGGGAAGAAAAGTTTTGGGGAAAAGTATTTTATACAATATTCCAAAACTTAAGGTGTTTGATAATGAAGAGACAGTATGACCATCCATCATCTTTCATTGTAATAGAAATGGTTAGTAATGTGATGGAGGATAAAATAAAGGTAGAAACAATAATAAAAGATGTGGGGGGGGGGGAAATAAAAAAAAAAGGTTGGAGAATAAAAAAAAAAAAATAAAAAACAAGGGAAATTTGGGGGGGGGGGATAAAAAGAATGGGGTGGGGGATTGTTTCTACCTTTATTTCTATCCTCCATCACATTACTAACCATTTCTATTACAATAAAGTTATGATCAATATTACATACTGTCTCTTCATTATCAAACACCTTAATTTTTTGTATTATTGTGTGAAATACATTGTTCCTAGACATGTCTATTGTCCCTCATACATATTTGATAAATTCCCAATGCTCAAATTTACTCTTTGACAAAATTCCTTCAAAAACTGACCATTCTTATTATCTACATCATCAATTTCTTCAATATGAGCTATTCATATCCCCTATAACCATTATTCTCTTCCCCTTTTCTTTACAACTCTGATATCCTTAACTAAAGCATTCATATATACTACTGTTCCACTCCATTACAGTTTGACTATTTCCAATGGCTATCTACCCTACCTTATTTCAAACCGCAAATGCTCTTGACATTTAACAATATTTAAATATTTTTTTGACATAACACCTATACCACCACTTTTTTCTTCTTTTTCTTTTCTGTTTATACCCTGCCATACCACCTCCAAGCTCATCATTTTCAATTGCTTTATTTAATTCCAGCCACTTTTCTGGTCTCCTACCACCTTGCATATTCAAAAACCCAATTTTAACAATTTCTTCTTTTCTAACTACTCTTTTATAATTTTTTTTATTCTTTCTTCTCCATTACATTTGTAACAAATTTTCTTACCATTAATCTTAGAGAACCATTCCCTCTCCACATCTACACTTATATCTAACTCAACCATCTTTTGCTTATTTCTTATATCCCATCCATTCTTCTTCTTTTTGATAATAGTACAATTTAAAAGCCCAACCCCCTTTAAAAGTTTCCCAAATTATATTATTTAAATATCAGACTTCCTAAAACTTCACTTCCTTTTTTTCCTAAGCACAATCCATCTTTACTATATAACTCCCTTTTTCCAATAAACCAATCCCATATATCCACAAACACAACATTATTTCTCTCACACAATTTTTTCACTCTCTCATTTATAGAACATGCCCTAACTAACAATAGCCTCTTATCAAATCTTGGTAATACTCCAACTACCCCTACTCTTTCTTTAATCTCCCTCAAATTCCTAATCAATTCTACATACTCTTCCATTACTCTCTCTGATGGCTCTAACAAATTATTAGTCCTTATCATAACATATACATCTCTACTACCTTGCTTTACTTTATCTGTCACATCCCTAATTTTAGCATAAGACAAATTTCAATGTGCTGCTGTTTTTAATAAGTTAAAAGATAGAATATTTTATCAGAGGGAAATACCTACTGCAATTAAGTTGCCATGACAACAGGTTGAGATTGTTGATTGTTATTAATATTAGGATTGTCTAAGTTTTGATTGGTTTTAATGATTTATATATATATCTTATTTAACCTAATATATTATATGAAATTAAGACTTTGGCACTCTACCAAAAATACATAAAGGTATTGGAATAGTTTCATTTAAGGATATCCATAAAATTATAAAAATATAATGTCAATATCAGAAAACTAATCAATTAATTTTTCAACTTGCTGAATATGGTACTATAGATCCACTATTTTAAAATCACACTTTTGTTGGAGAAGTTACATAAAAACAAATAAACAATTCAATATTCTTAAAAGGGTTTTTTATAGTTAATATGATCATAAATTTTACAGGAAAGGTAGATTCTATCTTCATTGTATGGATTATCTCAGTGACATTTTAAAAAAGTGTGATATTGATTATTTCTATTGGGAAGATATGACAAAGATTAGAATACATTGGAGAGATAGTTGTTGAAATATTCTAGAAAAAAATATTTTGCTGAAGAAATTGAAAGATGAGATCCAAAATATTAAACATTCAGAAAAATGGACTCATACAAATGTAATTAATAGATCATTTTTTATAGATACTGGAGAACAAAATTTAAAACACTGGTTAAAACATTACAAAACTATGCCCTAATAATAGTAGATCCAAGTTTACAAAATTATATCACAGGCATTATCAAAAACACGTATTTTGGGTACAGCATACAAGATTTTAATCATCTAATTTATTATTATTATTATTATTATTATTATTATTATTATTATTATTATTATTATTATTATTATTATTATTATTATTATTATTATTATTATTATTATTATTATTATTATTATTATTATTATTATTATTATTATTATTATTATTATTATTATTTATTTATTTATTTATTTATTTATTTTTAGATGTTAGTAAACTCATTTCTTCTTCACAGCATGGTTTTATACCTAATAGATCTGTAGAAACTAATTTGCTAACAACTTATGATCATATAGCTCATGCAATTGAGGACCAGAAGAGAATTGGTATTATTTATTTTGATTTATCAAAAGCTTTTGATAAAGTAGACCACAGTATTCTTCTTCACAAATTATATCAAATGGGTTTTTCTACTAAGCTTGTTTATTGGTTTCAATCCTTTCTTCATGGTCATACTGCATATATTAAATTTAATAATACTATTTCTTCTAATTTTAAATGTAATTTGGGAGTTCCTCAGGGTAGTATTTTAGCACCTATGCTTTTTAACATTTATATGAATGGCCTTAAGGATTGCTTAAAATCTTTTTATCTTTTGTGCTATGCAGATAACTGCAAAATCTTTAGAAGAATCACATCTATGTTTGATTGCACTCTTCTTCAAAAGGATATAGATAATTTTAGTGCTTGGTTTGATCTAAATAATATGATTGTTAATTTCAGTAAATGTTCCTTAGTCTCTTATTCTAAAAAATCTGACGTTTTGCATTTTTCTTATTTTATTAATTCTCACAAAATTACTTCTGTTGAATCCCAAAAAGATTTGGGAGTTATATTTTCTAGTAATGGATCCTTTCTTCCTCATTTGGAAATGATTATTGGTAAGGCTTTAAAAAATATAGGTATTATTCTAAGGTTTGGTTATCATTTCAGTGGTGATACAAAATTTAAATTATTTTTATCATTGGTTCTTCCCATCATTGAATATTGTTCAGTCATTTGGAATCCTAGCTCTAAACACGGATGTAATTTATTACAATCAGTGTCTAATAAGTTTTCTAAATATGTTTCTTTGGGAAATAAAATTGTTGTTCATCTTTCTTCTAAAAGACAATATAGAGATCTTAAATATCTTTATAAACTTGTTAATAAAATAGTTCGTTTATCTAACACAATTTCTACTGTTATAATTAGATCTCATGTGTATGATACTCGGTCTGCTTCTGTTTGTTACATTAAAACTTGTCATTCCAATGTTCTTAAATTTTCTCCTTTATTTAGGCTACCATCTTTATATAATCAGATTTGTAGTAATATTAATTACTTCAATTTAGATTATAATCAATTTTGTAATGTTATTAAATTTAAATGCCAAACTTGATTTTGTTTATATATATATATATTTGTTAAATTGTTTTTTTTATATTATTATTTTGTTATGTGCTTTATGTTTATCCCTTCTATTTATTTGTTATTATTAATATCTTAATAATAATTGTTTATATGCTGATGATTAATTTTACTTTAGATTTTTAAATGTGTTAATTATCTTTTATTAAAATATTGCACATAATTATATTAATAATTTGTCATTTAAACTCATTTATGTATTTATATATTTGTTATGGTGCAATACTGTAATTGGCTTTATGCTGTAGTTTTGTATGGTAAATAAATGAATTGAATTATTATTATTATTATTATTATTATTATTATTATTATTATTATTATTATTATTATTATTATTATTATTATTATTATTATTATTATTATTATCACCAATATACGTATTTTGTGCTAAACGAGCACTTATTAAAGTATGAAGATTGGTTATCTTAATATAAAGCTGAGTACTAATTGTATATAGGTGTGGAGATGATAATCTGAACCCACTGATAAGTGCTGGTTTAGCACAAAATACGTATATTGGTGATTATTTATCTTTTCAACTATGTGTGTGATCAGGTGAGTCAGCAATATAAGATGGCAATGAGAGTTGTAGGTCGTGTGAAAGTCTGAGTTTGAATCCTGCTTATATTGCATATATAAATGCAGGTGTAAGCCTGTAAAATGTATTAAAATAGATTATGCAGAATATGCACGTGCAAACACACACTGAATTTGATTTAAACACGCATTTTAACTATTCTTCACATTAATGCTTTTCGTATGTTTTTTTGTTAAATTGTTTTTTTTAATGTAGATTTTAAAATATGTTTTTGATTTAATAACCTAATTAATTTAATGATTAAACGATTATAATTCTTCATGTCGCAGCTCTAGTACCACAGTATTAAAAAATAATTATTAGAAGCAAACTATATTCCATATCAAGTTTGATTCTATTTTATTAAGCAATTCTTGAATCTTATAATATTTGATATTTTCTTATAATCTCTATTGCCTTATTGTAATATTAAATTAATATATATATATATATAATAACTCGATGATTGGTTGTGATTCAAACTTTGTTTCGGCACCTAAATATATTTATATTTTGATGATAATACGTGAGCTATATTATATCGATAAGTAATAAGGCATAAATAAAGTTATTAGATTAATTGTAGGTTTGTATTTTTATACAATATGCTATTAAAACTCATAAAAATATGCTCTTTTTGACAAAGATTATTTTAAATGCTTTAAGGTTCACTTTATTAATTTTCAAAAGATTTGATAATTACTTTTTTCATTTATGTTTAACACCTTATAAGATGTTTTTACTAGGCTATCAGCTGAATCGCAGAAAATTTTTTTCTGGATCTTAACTTAAAATGATTGCATATTTTTCTAATAGCTTGACAAATTTATGATTCTTTTTCTCACATTCCATCAATATAAACAGATAATGCGATACTATCAATATATATATATATGTGTGTATTTATGTGTATTTTATAATGTTAGATTACATCATGATTATTTTATGTATTAAAATATGTGCAGTGTTAAGATTGTTATTTAAACAAAACGACCTTCGTTGTTGGGTTAAAAAACTAATTAGGTAGTTGAACTTTCAGTTGGAAGTTAATATTGTAAAACATGAAACAATTATATTGAATAAACAGATTGTCTGATTATTTTGGCATGCTGTCAAAGTTGGTAAGTGCATATTAGAGACGACTTCATTGATTACATTGTAAAACTTGGTTTGAACAATTGAGTTATACTGATTTATAACCCCTTTGACATGGTTTACATATATAACCCGATAAAATATAAATATATAAGTTAAAAAAAAAGTTAAAATTATGTTTAGCTAATTATAATACCAAAAAAGAAAAAGAAGAGTTTGTTATATATTTTAAAAGTTTAACAATGTTAAACTAAAAAGAATTGAATAAATAAAAAAAGAAAAGATAACCCAGAAAGGGATAATAAAGGTAATTTTAATAAAAAAATATTTTGTTCTTGGCAACAGAAAAGAATTAATTAAAATATAAAGAAATGAAATTTCGTTTCTGTGATTCTGTTAAAATAGAAAGATATTCAGATAAAATATTAATTTAATTAATTATAAACTAAAGGATTAGGGAAATTATCTAACACTGATTAAAATTTATTGTCCTGAATATTAACTCTAAAATATATTTGGTTATATCTGCTTTGTCTAATTATCTTCTCTATACAAAATCGAAGCAAATTCTAATATAAGTATATATCGTAGATAATATGTAATAAATAAATTCTACAAGAGTATGTAGATAATTATCAACTATTACGACTATAAATTTTGGTCTAAAACAACATATACTTACGTGCATCTTTGTCAAAGCACGATTAAAGTGAATATTAGCAAATATATTAATATATCTTCATGCGCCTAAAAGTACATTAAACTATTCCCTGATATAAAAAAAAATATATAGATGTAATAAACATCTCCATACTTCCCCATTCTTTTTAAATACATATAAATAAAGATATAATAAAAGACAAATGATCCCCAAGATGCATTTCGCGCGGAACCAGCACTCATCAGTTGGCCCAGGTCACAATCTCTCATTTACATCTTTATTATATGCAAAGTATTTATCTAGAGTAAATTGTTACATTTTCATTTACCATTGTCAAACTTCCTCCACTCACAACTTTGATGCCATCCATTTCAAATAAATATACTAATGATTATTACTAATCATTTTCGAAACTAGAGATTATCTCTAGCACAGATATAAACTTTAAACCTCGGTTAAAGATTAATATATCTGATTTTTTTAACATTTACACATACTGAGTTATTCGCCTATCTCTGTCCCGTATGTAATATCTAAGCAAAAAAATAAATGTGCATGTTAGTAAATTGCTCTAGCAGTTTGCTATGCCACTGGATTAAACGAACAGTGCTTGCTATGAGGAATGTTATGGGCTCTTAAATAACCACTTTAAATGTTGCTACAGTAAATAATGCACCTTTTCATATTAGTACATGATGAAACAATTTCTTTTGGGGCATCTGTTACATGTATGAATTGTTTAATTCTTATTTCCAAAGCTAAAATTTAAAAACTAAGAAGAAAATTCTTTACTTTGTTAATAAAAAAAAATCACTTTGTTAGATCAATTTAAAAACAATAAGCGAATTACATTATTGCAATTCATTTCTTCTACCTTAAGTATAAAATGCATTCTCCTTAATTGACAAAGTAATTCATAATGTGAATTCACACAACTTTAAAAAGAACAGCTTTAAATGTTGTTTCAGTGAACAATACACCCTCCCATCTTAGTACATGATAATACTATAATAAGAAAATGGGAAAAAAATATTGGTCCTCTTTCTAATTTAAGAAGAATGTCTTTTACACTTAAGACAGAAGTAGTGAATCCTAATCAATTTAAAAACAATAAGATAATTACATTAATTAGGATTCACTACTCCTGCCTCAAGTATGAGAGAACCAATAAAAAATGTTTTTTTTATTACAGTATTGTCATGTACTAAGGTGGGAGGGTATATTATTTACTGTAGCAACATTTAAAGCAGTTCTATTTAATGATATATAATATATTTACATTTTGAATTACTTTATTATATATATATATATATATATATATATATATATATATATATATATATATATATAACTTTCCTGTAAATCATTTCAATAAAACCAACTACCTTTAGTATTAAAAACAGTTTTAATAAAATTGATGGTCTCAGATTGAAAAAGATTTATGATTAGAGTTTAATAAACTATTCTTTGTAATTGGTTTTTTTTTTATATATAAAAGATAACATCTGCATTGTCAAATAATTCTACTCTTAGATTTTTGAACTCTTTCATTAACACTTAATTTACTTTGATTTGCATAAATTTTAAATAATTACAAAGAACCTTATAAACTATACCAGCAGTACATTTATCAACAGTAGATTATTTTGAATTATTTAATAATCAGTTTTACCAGATTTGCTTGGGCAGTGATGATCTCATAGTTTGAAATTTAAGACATTACAGTGGTTCTGTGGTGAATATATATATATATATATATATATATATATATATATATATATATATATATATATATATATATATATATATATATATATATATATATATTGTAACCTAGTGTTATTGACACTTGGTTTACTTGGCATTATTTCTGCAGGAAAACAATGCTATTCTTTAAAGAAATAAAAAGATAAAATAACAATAGTAATAATTGATTAATAAAGTATGCTATTCACTCACTTTGGCATGTTTTGGGTGAATAACTAATAGATTTAATAACTCAATGTCATTTTTAAAGAGAGAACATGAATAATTTAATTGAGATATTAATAATTAGAGCAAATTAATATGGTATAAAAGCTAAACAGTAATTGATTTTGGATGGGTAGAGGGGAGAGTGGATGTGTGTCTTATCATAAAGCACAATAACTTCTGGTAATTTCTTTTTGTAAAAAAAAAAAAAAGAAAGAAAAAAAAAATATAATGTTTAAAGAATTATACATCACTGATTGTTAATTTAATGTATTTATTATTTTTTTTTATATTGTCAAATTACTTTGTAATCCAGGTAAATAATACTAAAACTATATGATTGTAATAGGTTTTTCCTTTCTTTTGTTTATGTTATAATCAAATGATTATTTTTCTGGAAGAGGTCGCTAAAGTAAAAAAAAAAAAAAAAAAAAACAACAACAACAAAACGAAACAACCAATTTCATAATCAAGATCATTTTTTTTTTTTTGGAAAAATATAGTCTGCTTTTAGTTTTCAAGGAAGGAACAGTGCTGAAATTTGGTAACTCAATTTTTTCATTTTATTTTGCAGAAATAAATGTAATCAAAGTAAAATTTTAATAATATAATGTGTGGCTAAAATTTTTTGATAAGATATCCTGATTTTCTTTGCCATCTACCTATTTAAAGACCTTTTATACTTAAAAATTTATTGTCTCGTGCTAAAGTTCAAAAATGACAGAATTAACTAAAAGAGTCACGAAAAATTCTATTATATCTAAATTAAGGAAGAAAAATGATTTCCAAGTGAGAAATAATTATTTATTAACTTTATGTCCTTTATTGATATTTTCTTGGTATATAAAAAAAAATAATAATAATAATTGAAAGAAATATTTTGAAACCAAGGAAAATCAACTAGAAACATTTTCGCGCTCTTTCTCAATATTGTCTGCCTTTACAAGTAATGTAGTTACATACGTTAAAATATGTTTTATTCACCAAGAATTGTCTGGAAATAATAATAAGGATAAATAAGATTAAATTATGCACCTGTATATAAAAATATATATATATATATAAAAAAAATATAAACTTTCTCAGAGTAAATATAGGAAAAGTTATATAGGGGCATTCTTACGGAGAAGTTACCTTTAAAAAAAAAAAATTTATAATTCCTAAAGTATGAACAAAACCAAATATCTTAGTGACTTAATGATAAAAATAAATGATATATTATATTATACATCAGTTGGAATTATTAAAACTTCATGTACACGTAAATTGACTGTAGTTATTATCATAATAATCTCTCGGAAAATTGCGCATTTTCGTCCATAAGTAAGCTAGCTAATAAGTATACGTATCGTCAATAAAAAAAAAAAATATTGTGTATGTTTATCGTTTATCGTCAACTGTTCGTTATGTTAGAATATGTATATTTTTTTTCTTGGATCCAAAAATTGTAGTAGTTTAATTCAAGTAAGAATTAATCTTCAATTCTGCTATATGTTTCTTTACCTAATTTATTAAATGCACAAAATAAGAGAAAACTTTTATTTAAAGGAAATAATACCATGCGTTTATTGTTTTTAAACTTGCTTCGTGAAGTACGACTGGATAAAGCTCTTCACCTGGACCAATTGCTCAACAGAAAAACATTTTCTAATGAGAGAGTATGCACTTGTTAATTAATGATTGTTTAAAACTAAGTTATAAATGATATGTATTTTTTTTTATATCACATAGATTAAAGTCTGTATGGTCAAGTGATATTTAATAGCCTTGTAATAACAAAGGTATGTTTTAATATAATTATTATAGGTTAAGTTGATATTTAACACGAAAGAAAAAAAAAAAATCTATAAAATATGTTTTAATTAGTACATACAATTGTAGGTAGAAATTTTGTATGTTAGATACGTAAAAGAAAAAAATATTTAGATATTTAAGGGGTAAAATAAATATTGAAAATTATCAGAAGTAACTAAAAAAAAAAATGCTATAACAAAATATTTCTTGTTAAAGTTGAAACGAATTTATACTGTATTAATTGAGGAATTTATTCCTAATTATTCTTAAATAACACATCCACTTTATTTAGTTTAAGATAGTATGCTACCAACTATTTTGAATGTTCCTTTATTAAAATTAAAATTATTATACTTTTATTCTATGATGTCCATTGATTTCAGATGTTGATCAAAGTATACACGGTAACATAAGTTTATTATAATCAGTGTATTTACTTATCCTGCCCAGATATAGCATTGGTATATGCTTAATATTCGCATAGGTAATAATTATAATGTATTTATTTTGTGGGATGAAAAATGATCTCCCCAAAAGCTTTGTTTTCCATGAGAGGAAGATTTTAAATATAATGTTAGGGTATGTTTATAGCCCAAGTGATCGATTCTCATAGATAGGACGATCAAGAATTTATCTAGCATTTAGTATGCTTCATTCGTTTAAATCCCAGGAGAGGATTGTATTTGGTGTGTGTTCGTTGTATGCCCAAGTAAGAGGCAAGAAACCACCAAAATATTTTAATGTAGTAGATTACTTTACAGACCTTCGTGGTTATTCCATATTCCTCATGTGAAAATAAAGATAGCTCCACCATGGAAGGTGTTGATTATTGTGCTTAATTTTGAAAGTTCGGGCAAGATAAAGGTTATATTGGAGGTGTTAGTTCCTCAAGATCCACTTTAGTATAAATAGTGCGTTAGTAACTAGGGTCAATATCTGTATTGTGCTGCTAAATATTGCTAGTATTTGACAAGTAAATCAATGAAGAAAGTAATTAAAATTGCGTAATTTAAAACGCTTATTTACTGAAGGAATATTCAAATGCAATATTTAATTCTGGTTATTAATTAAATAATACTCATATTTAAAATTATACGTATGAATAAAATTTGTATCATAACTTAAGTTAGCATTAAGTTAAATGTAAGATGGTAAGTGTAACTTCTGATAACTGGCCTATAATTAGAATAGGTTATCCCATTAAAGACCATAAATAAAATAAATGTATTAGAAATAAATTTAATATTTTGCGTATTGCATATGATGGGATTAATCATTTAAAAAAAAAAAAAATAGTTAGTCAATAATTTTGAATAAAAGCTTCTACAAGGTTACCAAAATTTAATAAACAATGTATTGGTAATGAAATGTATTTTTAGTTAATCAATCCATACGATTGCATACAGGAGAAGTAGTAACCTCTAGTCCATAACCAAAAGAGTATACAGATTAATGTCAGTTATATTTTATATTTTTGTATTACTATGGGATTATTGAATAAATGTTCATATATTTTTTTTTTGTGATAATAATAAATTATAGTCTTGTTAAAATTTGTTGTAGATTCATTTTTTTGTTTTTATATGCTAAATATAAGTGTTTGCACAATATTTGCAAAACCTTTTCTTGAGTCCGAAATCATTCCAAATTCTTAAAAACTTAATATACCAGATAAATAAAGTTAAGCAGATCGGAATATGTCATTATATTTTAGTTTAATGATAATTATTTATGGAGTTGAAAACTTAAGACTAAACATTCACCTTTGTATAAAAAAAAAAAATGAATTTATTCCCAAACCATTAACTTTGGTTGCACATTATTCCATTCCCATTTAGTTAAATTGTCTAAGTAATAAATCTTAGTTATATTATTGTGTTGTCATGGATGATGGAAGGACACAAAAAGCACCCTTGTCTTTTTATTATTCTGACTGAGATTCTAAAAAAAAAAAAAAGGGCTGTGTTATTCAAAATTATACGTCATTATTGAATAGAATTATCATCTCTTTAAATAATATAGCAGTTGATATGAGAGATGAAGACACATTGAATTTAAGTAAAAATAAATGTTTCCTATAGCCGACCAGAATGCCAGTCATATGCGACAACACAATACTGCCGAGCATTTCCTTACATGAAACAAAGAACCCTGAGATTAATATTATTATAATTATTCTTTAAATTAATAAGTGATCAATTATTGTTATTATTACAATCGTGGCATAGCTTAAGAGAATTGAATGTACAATTGTATTATATGAAAAGTATTTTAGATCATATTGGAAAATTAATGGATATGTTGCTTTTATTTTGGTTGCCTTAACAACAACCAGAAAAATTAGTGTCACAAGTGCAAATAAACTAATTAATTATATATTGGGTTAGAAATAAAAGAAATAAAATAAACTAATTAAAATAAATAAAAAAAAAACATTGGGTTAGAATATATATATTTATGTTGTTTTATGCCTTTGTATAAGCTTACGTCACAATCAACAGTTGTATGTTATGCAGATACAATTTTAAAAATATTAGTTGGAAAAAGTCTAAAGACCTGTATAAATTATAAATGTTTATATCTATATAATACATCTATAACTGAAGGAATTATAAATGCTTATATACAAAATGTGTCTGCACCCAAATGAATTATAACTGCTTTTATACAAAATACGGCTATACCTGAAGAAATTATAAATGTTTATTTATATATACAAGATACAAATGCTTATATATGTAAAATACGTCTATACCTAAATAAGTTATAAATGCTTAGATATAAAAACTGTCTATACGTGAATGAATAATAAATGCTTATATACAAAATACGTCTATACCTGAATAAATTATAAATGTTTATATATATCAAATTGTATACCTGAAGGAATTATAAATGCTGATATACAAAATGCGTCTGTACCCGAATCAGTTATCAATGTTTCTATGCAAAATATGTCTATACCTGAAGGAAATATAAATGCTTATATATCCAAGATACATCTATACTTGGATTAATTACAAGTGCTTCTATGCAAAATACATCTATAACTGAATAAATACATTTCTAGTAATGTTTATACATTGTAAATCTACAAACCTGAATTAAATCGTGATATGTTGATATAAATGAATAACTTGAATCTACTTACATATATACCTGAAACAAGTATTAACGGACATCATGGATACAGATCATCGATGATTAATGAGTGATCAACTTAACCTAGGAGTATATATGCACATACAGAAAAATTGAAACTCAAAATGAACTATTACAAAGAGGAACTATTAATAAACTTTGGTTGTAGTATTATCCAAATAGTGTTATATCTAAAATAACTTTGGAGGACTTATTAGCCAAACAGTGTTATATAAGTAAATATTGTTATATGAGTAAATATTATTATCTAAATAAATACTGTTATCTAAAATTAATCCAGTTGTTCAGTTTCAGTTTGCATCACTTGTCATTCATGGCACTTGTTCACAGGAATCTCATGCCTCCTGAGCTATGTCCTGCAGAACCAGATCTGAATAAGTAAGTAAGAGTTTAGTAAGCTGGAACTCTAGTGGTGCCATTTGGGAACCTAAACAAAAAAAAGTTCTAGTAGTATCCAGTCTTTTTAATGCTACATCCTCTGATGACCAGGAAATATTGTTGTAGGAGGGGACTAGGTAAACATTGGGTAAAGCCAATCTTTATTTCTTTTCTATAATATGCTTATCAGGAAATAGTTACAACCAATTTATATTGATTGACAGGCAATCCAGTTACAATATTAATTATAAAGAAATCAAATCATATGTCACATGACCTAATTTAATAAGCTTGTATTACAAGTGTTATATATAGAGTTTGCAAATAAGCTCTCTCTCTCTACTCTCTCTCTCTCTCTCTACTCTCTCTCTCTCTCTTTCTCTCTCTCTCTCTCTCTCTCTCTCTCTCTCTCTATATATATATATATATATATATATATATATCATGTTGAGCTCATATTTATCAATTGGTCCAGATCATATTCTCCCCAATATATATATAATCAGTGCTCAGTTTATAATAAGATAGAAAATCTTCAAACTTTAATAGACATGCTTATATGTGTGGAGATGATTATCTGGAACAACTGATGATTGCTGGTTTAGCATAAAATACATATATTGGTGTTTTTTATCTTTTCAACATATATGTGTTCAAGTGTGTCAGTGATATGAGATAGAGTGGTGGGTGGTGTGAAAATCTGTGTTCATATACCCTATACATTACAAATACTTGATAATAGAATGTCCAAATCCTTAGACTCTGACATCTTAGATATATGACCTTAAAATGTTCAAGATAGGATGGATAACTGAAGAGGGCTTGAAATCCTCTCTAATTATATCTAAAGTTCAGTATATGCATTATACTTGCATTCAAATATTATGTATTCAGTTTAAATTCTTCCCATTCCTCATCTGTATATTTAAATGGACATATAAAAGTTCTATATGTGAGAGGTCAGAATGACTTAAAGTCAACATTGGTAGATTAATAATATTGGCGTTAACAAGGGTTTTGGGCATTTCATCACCAGATTCTCAAAAATATGAATTACTGAAAATTTGGAGGCTGGAAAATATTTGAAGCCTGTCTATTAAAGTTTGAAGATTTTCTATCTTAATATAAACTGAGGACTGATTGATTATATACGTGTGTGAGAGAGATGATTATCTGGCTAATTGATGATTCATCTTTTTCACATGAATGTGGTGGAATGGATAGGGAGCTTGAATTTCTGTTTTCAAATCCCTTTAATATTATTCATTACGTTTACCAATTCTTTAATAATTATAACTGTGTGTACATATATACAACATTAGAACCTTTTGCAGTTTGGATTGTTATTTAAATATATTCAAAGCTGAGACTTCTCCAAATGCTGTACCATGAAAAGACTTTTATAGAACTAACTTCTAGTTGTCATGAATGGATTTCACCACTGTCTGCAATCTACATTGTTATATAGGAAACTAATCCAGACAATTCCATGTGTAAGAATGAAATTCAATTAATAGCAGGTATTCGCAATGACTAATTAAATTAGGCTCAAATTCTCAGTTTCAGGGTAGGGTTACTACTTACTAATATTTAATATTATTGCAAAAAGTCCAAGTATTTGTTAATATATGTAATGGAATAAAGATTTTCATGGTTAAAAGATATAAACATATATTTCAGATTCATCTTTGAATTTGTTTGTTGCTAATATTGGCATATATTGATATTTATGCCTTAATCTCAATTTCAATCAAGAATACGGTAGCGATACCTAAAATGAGAATCAGAATCATATTTTACACTAGAATGATAGCAGTAACATGGTCGTAATAGGGTTAATATTAACTTCAAGCAAATGTGTAATTGGATGAATCAGAATTTAATTGAATATGTTTATATGCATATAATGTCTAACAAAATAACATATAACAAAATAAGGCACTGGAATTAACTATCTATAATTTCCACTATACTAATAATTAAATAAATGTTATATCTATCCAGAGATATGATTACCAACGTGATAAAAATTGATTACGTTTTCGTTTTTAAAATTCTAAATGTTAAATGTTCCTTAGAATGTATCACACGTCATAATATGGCTATCACAGTTGCCTTGCAAGAAAGTAGTTGGTTGCAGACGGTTGTGGGTTCGCCTCCCGGCCGATGCTATGACATATAGAAAGAAAAAAAGTATGCTTAAATTACAACAATACGTGTGTAAAATGCTAAATATAATGCAAGTAATATTATCGATAGAAAATTGAAAAGTATTTGTCTTAAGAGTTTCCATGTTCAATAGAGAAAGATTGCATCGAACAGATAATGAGGCATAAACTGCCCTATTTCTTTCTAAATTTAAAAAAGAAATCTCAATACAGATATGTATTTGTGAATAATTATTATTGCAAGAATTAAGGTTGTGTTACTAAAATATTCGTACATACACAGTTTACATATAATCAACATTAATTAGTGGATTTCCATTATTAATAATTACGAGCGAATTTTTCTAAAAAAAAAAAAACCTCATTAACGTATTACTATTATTATTAAAATAATGTATTATATTGAAAGTCGTCTTTCCATAAATATTTATTAGCGCATAAGAGACGCCGAACGTTTGACATTCATTCACGTGGCCTCTCTAAAGCAGTAAACTTGTTTCAGGCATGCAAACTCTCTTACAATTTTAATGAAGACCGTTTTAAATAACTTAGTAAAATTAGACTAGATTTATGCACAAAATGCTTATCACGTGTTCATCAATTATTTATAAAAATGTTGTTTTTGTTTTTTTTAATTACGTGTTTATGTACTGAAGTTCACTCACACCCCTTGTCATAATGTATAATAATAATAGCTTTGATTTTTTTTGTTGTTTATAAATGAAAGTAAAACAAAAGACTAGCTACAAATAACATGATTTTTCAATAAAATTGTAAAAAATCTTGTCTTTCACTTCAATTCTATAAATATATGCAGACACAAAATGAGAGATATAAAAGGTTATCTATTACTGATACACACATACATAAACTGTATACATGAAATCTTGACTAATATTAGTGACTATTGAATAGAGTTCACTTACTAATAATAAAGGAAAATATGTGTATTCCAGCAATTATAACAGATTACGCGGTTTACCTGGACGTACTTCGGGCATAATTATTTGACGAATAGAAGACGTTTTAAAATCAAGCGCCATTATTAATTAATAAAATATAATCAATATTTAATAATTCAAATTTAGATCTCTGAATTTTTGGCTTTATGGAAGTCACAGATATTGGTTTTATATTGGATATAAGTTTGGAAAATATTTCCAAAATATTGATCTTAGAGTTTTTAACTATTTTTCGTGGCTAGCTTAGTTTTCTAAATTCGATTTAACATCCCTGGCTTAATGTTCAAAGGAAAAAAAATCTAAAAGTTACTATAAATTCTGTTATATTTTTAATACAAGTATATTTTATATACCTGTAGTGCAGATGTAATACAAGGGATTTGAACAAAGACTTTTAAGCTCCTTTCAGCTATCTACACCATCTCATACAACCGATACACATGACCACACATATGTGAAAAAGATATATTATATCCAATATGTGTATTTCATGGTGAACAAGCACTCATCTGTTGGTCCAGATCACAGTCTCCCATGTATATATAATTACTGCTCAGTTTATATTAATATATCAATCTTCCCACTTTAATGACAGGTTTCAATATTTTTCACCCCAAAACTCTTCAATCATCAATACCATTGAAAATCTGATAATGGAACATCCAAATCTCTTATTACTGATCTGGACTAACTGATGAGTGCTGATTCAACACAAAATATGCATATTGGAAATCATTTATCTTTTTCACATGTATGTAGTCATGTGTATCAGTGGCATGAGATGAAGTGTGTGGATGAAGGGAACTTGAAAGTCTGTATTCAAATATCCTGTATTCCATCTGGACTACAAGTATATAATATATAATTGACTTTAAAATATTACAAATTCAGCCCCTTTTGTACATTTAAATAGACAAGATTTAATACATGAGGAATCAGATTGTCTTAAAGTCATCATGGGCATTGCAATAATATTTGCATTAACAAAAGATTTGGGCATTCCATCATCAGATTTTTGGTGGTACAGATGGGTGAAGATTTGTAGAGTGGAGTAGATTGAAGCCTTCCCATTAAAGTGTGAAGATTTGTTACTTTAATATAAACTGAGCAGTGAAAATATATATATTTGTGGAAGATAGTGATGTGGACCAACTGATGAGTGCTCGTTCAACATAAAATACATATATTGGTGATTTTTTTACATATGTATGCTCATGTGAATCAATTGTAGGAGATGGAGTGGATGGCTGAAGAAAGCTTAAAAGTGTGTATAAATTCTGTTATAATATCTGATGTTAAATTTTACTGAAAAAAATCATATCAACACATATGATGTAAGATAAAACATATATATATATATTTATATGTTTAATTTTTGAATTTTTTGTTTTAATTAATTCTTAACTCCAGTATGTTAAAAACCATCCTCCAGTGTAGAGCCACACATGTTCATTTTTTATAATGCATGCATTTCCTGAACAACTCTCCTTCATCAAATAAACTAGAGGATCAAATATCTAAATTTATATGAAGTTAAAATTTTAGCTATGCAAGTACTTTTTTGGAAATAAATTTCAACCCAAAATTTAGCAAGTATAAAGATTTAATAATAAAGATATTCTATCTGAGGCAATTATAAAGCAGAAAAGAAATTGGATTTACACATACTTAGGGGACTGAACAATTTTCAAGAATATGCCAATAGATTATGTTTAAAAGTTGTAATGATTATCAATATCCAACATGAAATTATTATCTATAGTCATATGTAATGCTGAAAATAAAAATGTATATTCATAAAGCAACTATCATCTAAGAGTGTGATGGTTGGGTAAAAGTAGATTATTTTTTATGTGATGGATTGACAATGGTACAATAAAGTGTGCATTATTTACAGGTTTATTACAGGTAAATTTATAATGAATTGTTCTTGAATAAGAATTGTGTTATTAGTACTGCATATTTATTAACAACAATTTATTTAGTATATGTATTTATTTGCCTACTTTCTTTGATTTATAACATGTATATCATATGCATTTCTTTAGAATTTTTACTATCTGTTCAATTGCAATATCTTCTATCAGCACGACTATCCCATATTCATTTCTGTGTCAATTTATTTCATTGACATTAGTGCTGTTTGATTTTTCAGCCTTATATTTTGATTTAAATCTTTCTTTACTATTCTCAACATGTGGTCTCAATGCTTTATTCTGTAACAACTTTACTTTTTTTTTGCTGTTACATGTCCCAAGACCTAGATTCATATGAATAAAATGGATAAAATACAACTACCCAAAATATGCCTTTCAAACTTAATAAGAAAATTTGTTTTTTTTAATTTTAAATGATTTGTATATAAAATCACTTTATCCAAATGTCATTAGCAATGTACACAGTAGGTGAAAGGAGTGAAGGATCAATTTATAATGGTTATACCCTATTTCGAATCATTATAAATAAATCTAAAGCACAATGATCTTGATACAAATAATACATAACTCTCTGAGAAAAGTTAGCTTATTTTGTTAGGAATTAAAAAAATTAATATAAATCAAAATTTTACTAATAAAAAATAATAAACTCAAGATGTTAAATGATAAAGAAGCTCAATAATCATTATTTTGGCAGTATTGTAAATATGCAATCAAATTTTTAACTAGAAAAATAGATTATAACAATTTTTTCTGGTTGAAATTGGTAAAAAATACAGGATTGAGATAGAAATTATTCTGGTGGCATAAATAGATTTGTGTAGTCATATCTCAGTGATATCTGAAAAGTTGTAAGAAGAATTACTCACCTGAATCGAAAGATGTATATTCTAATGTTAAAAGCACTACATATATCCCTATCAAAGAATCTGCACCGAAGTAGTTTCTAAGCAGGTAGGGATTGAACTGTAATTCAACAAATAACAAATTAGGTGCTTTTGTCTTAGATAAACTAATTCTAATTCTCATAAGATAGTAAAAGAATATATATATATATAACTTTATGCTTAAGACCAGATTATGTTAATTTCTATCTGTAAGAAAGAAATTTTTAAATTTGTAATATATAATGTATGCAATAGTTTAAGCCAACAAAAAAAGATGTAAAGTCCAGAAATGAAAACTAGCTAAAGATGAATAGCTAGAAAAATAAAATTAGGAAATGAAAACTAATTAAAGATGAATAGCAGGAAGAATATAGGACTGCATTTTTATAAGAATAAACATATATTTTCCATCAGGTCAGAAATTATTTAATAATATGAGCATAGGATGGATCCACATACATCATTTCCAACCATTCCCAAATTAAACACACTCTTTGTCACATCAATGTTAAGAAGAATTTGAAAAGCAATTTGCCCAAATGATGAAAATGAGCCCAATATTACTTCACCCTATGTGACAGTAAAAACAATTTGATTTTGTAAAAATGTCAAGCAGTTGAACAAAATAATGATGTGAGATACACTTGTAACAACATCTGTTTATAAATTATTAATACATGCATGGGACAGAAAAATCATTCCTACATTTCATTTGATTTCCAGTTATTGGCAGATTTAACTTCATTTGGAGGATTACCAATATAATATTTCAAAGATAAAAAATATTCATATTAGTCTAACAATATGTCATTTAAATTACTGAATGATGGAAAAATGATGGAGCATATCTGATAAACTGTCTTAATCTATTAATCTAGTCATCATTTCACAAAACAATTGCCTGATAATTAGGTAAATAGAAGAAGTAGTGGTTGCATCTGCAAACATGAACATATAATACATATAAGCCTGTTTCATCAAAAATGTGAAGCAAAGAGAGTAATGGTCAACATAATATACAATAATTAATGATGAAGTGCTTCTTTTAGGCCACATTTCTGTAATTATTTTGCAGGAAGTTGCAATAGAGAAAAGATATTTGTTATTGCAACAGAAAAGAAATATTTGCTACAACTTTTAAGAAAGAATATCCCATGAAAATGGAAACGGCATAACCAGGATCTTTATAAAATTAAAAACATTTTTTTTGAAAGAAGTTATGCTTTTGAATCAAGATTTTGGAAATCCCTTTTACAGATAAACTGACAATAGTAGTTGTACATAGAGTTTCCAATATCGTACTACCTATCCCAGGATCGCGGTATCACCACAGAAATTCAATACTGAAATATCTAACTAAGAAAACGGTTATTTCTGTATAATTTACTTTTATAAGCAAGATTTTTTTTTTTTTGCTTTAAAATATAAAAAATTTAAATGGAAAAATATGTACTTAAAAAATTACATTTTCATATAGGTAATTTTCTATTACTATTTCCGTTTTTAGTCAAAAAATATGGTAATTACGTATACAGTACTTTTCAATTTTTATCAGGTTCGATTTATGAAATTTTTTCAATGTTGAATTAGGAATTCATGTAAAGAATAGGATAGATCTGTTTGGCTTCCCAAAATGTGATCAAAATGTCTTCTATCGACGTTTTTTTTGATCGAATTAACAAAAATTCGTCGATGCTTTCAGATGACATTTTCAATAACTTATGCTTTTTAAAAATCTATTTTTTAAATAGTTTTTATTATTCCGTTTATTTTCTTTTATTTTTTGTTTTATTAATTTCTTTTAATTTATTTTTTGTCAATTTTTTGAAAAATGAATTAAAGAATGTTTTGTTCTTGACTTAAAGTTTTTTTATTTTCTTTAAGACTTTATTAAAGTGAATAAAGCAAGACTTCTTTTGAATACTGAAAATACGGTATTTCCAGTTTCGGTATTGAAAATACTATCGAAATACCGGATTTAGAAACACTACTGAAAACTTTAGTTATGGATAAAAGTTAGATTATTCAAATTGCATGAGGATGAAAAACAGCACGGTTTCTGTTTTATCATCATATTACTGAAAGTCTCCGATTTGAAATACCCAGTAACAAAAAGTAAAGCCTTGGAAATACAGTAGCCTGAGTTTTCAAAAGTTTTAAACAATTCCCATAGTAATAATTTGTATTAGTTACTCATTAAACTAGAGATCCAAAAATGAATAATATTTATGTCGCTTATTTTTCATTACACCAATCTCACGGAAGGTGTAGAATGTTTTCAATCCACCTTTAGCATCTTGAGAAAGGATGTAATCATAAACATATGATCAAAGTCATGGGGAAAAGATCAATTATATCGAAGATTCATGCTAAACCAGCACCCATCACTTGGCCCAAACCACAATCTTTTACACATATCTTTATCATGTTCAGCATATATTAAGATAGCAAATTTCACTACAGAAATGTAATAATTATAAAAATATTAATAAAAGATAAATAATAATTTTAACTATTCATTTTAGAGTATTAAGTGATCACTGATTCTAAATGAACATTAATTGACAGGTTTGATGACATCTGTGTTTTCATAAAATTAATAACTCCATAAAGAATTGCAATGATTCTGAGGATATAAATATCCTGAGACGATAATCTGGTCCAATACTGAGCAGAAATGCAAGTATTCAGACTTTTTATATTCATTTATTGGACCGACCATGGATTAGTCAGTAGAAGGAGATTGTGATGCTTACTTAGATTACATAAAAAGATGCAAAAAATAAAGTCATTTTCGGAAAAGAAAACAATGGATCAAGCTCAAAATTGTAAGTTAATGCAAAAATAAAAAACAGATATTTTAAAATGCTAACCAAATGAGATGAAAGTTGGAAAGTTGTAACACCAATAAATTTAAATTAATATATATATATATTAATGTGGTGTTTGTGAGTCATCTTATATAGATATGAGCAATCATGGCATCAGTTCTAGAAGGGATTAACATGCTAATGCAGTCAAACAACATTCACTCTTGATCCATGCTATAGATTCAGGTCACAATATTGATTTTATAAGACCAGTATCCTATCCAGATGCATAAACCTACACCAATGTAAAATCAGAGAAACTATTGAGATACTAAAAGACCAAATTTTATTAACAAACACAATGACACATGTAAACTTCCTCCCATTTTGAATTTTAAAAAAAAATCCCTGAATTTTTATTTATTTATTATTACTTTTTTCAAATTTATATACCTATTTTTCAGTTGTGAAATTTCCAGCCCCTCTACAATTATTTTTATTAACACTGTTTACAGCACCACTACAATTATGTAGTTTTCATTTCCCAATTGAGGACTTATTGTGATCAAGTCAAAACGTTAGAATTTTTAAATTAAAATTTTACACTGATGAACCCACAAAACATGTTTTATATATATGCCTATTATTTACAAGATGATCTAGATTTAGTAAAATTAAGCAGCGGTTACAGAGATGATTTTGCTTGCCAAGTATGTATTGTTTATAATATCCATAATTGAAATATGAGAAAGACAAACGATTAATACCAAAATGATAATTTCTTGTAACCAAATGAAGACCTGGTCATTTATTTTTATGAGTTCAGTATCCACCATTCTACAAAATGAAATATTTAATTATAGAATATGATAGTTCAATTCTATAAGCCATTTTATGTTCTGGAAAATTAACAATTTTCTATAGTAGAAAAATTCAAATCCATAATTTCAAGCAAAACTCTCCATTCATATCAAATAAATGTTAACATTGGTCAATAAATATGGGAATTTGGAACATACCATCAATTATTCAGAAACCTTAGCATAACTTCTGCAAACATGTCATGAGGATGTTGGATCATTTCTTCTGAATACACATGCACACACACACAAATAAATACTATTCAAAAGGGCTGACTTGATCAATTCAACCCTGAACAAATACATTGAGTTTTATATTGAATCTATTTGTTTGCACTTTAGTAAGAGGAACCTGATGCTAATAAAAATAAGTCACAAAACTGGAGAGAGATACATCTTCCAATTATTTCTCTGATTGAAAAACATCATCCCTCTATTTTCACAATGATTAATGTGTGTAGATTTAACTTTAATTGTTTTTAATTTGGAATATACTTCAAGAGGAAATACTATATAATTTTCTTATCTATGGTATAGCTTAACTCTGACTTCCGCTACATATATATTACATTCATAATGTAATACAAAATATTATATAATAGATAACGATTTTTTGGCAAATATTTTTTGCCCTGCTTAATGTATGTGTGATGTATTTTAACTTTTTAATTTTTATTACATCAAGATGACACAAAGCAATTTGAAATATAGTTTTAAACATGTAATTTGATCAATTTAAAATCTTTATGTCTTATATAAATGAATTTAGGTAAACAGGATAAAAAAGTTGTTCCTATCTTTTCAAAAGACTTACTTGTTTGTTTAGATAGAGAGTATTTCATTTACTCAATAAAACAGTGTTGGAGTGTTAATCTAGTTATGATATATATATATCATCATCAACCATTATCAATTCACTGCAGGATGAAGGTCTCTCCAAGTTTAATCCATCTTCTCCGATCTTTAGCTTCTCTTCTCCACAACAGCCCTGCACATTTTCTTATTTCATCCATCCATCTCACCTGTGGACTCTTTCTGGGTCTTTTACAATCTCTTGGAATCCAGTTTAAAATTTCAATTGTCCATCTATTATCATCTCTTCTAGCAATATGTCCAGTCCAAAACCATTTCAATCTTCTAATTTTTTCAATAAGATCAGTAACACCTGTTTGTTGTCTTACCCATACATTGCGTTTTTGATCTCTTCTTGTTACTCCCAACATACATCTCTCCATACTCCTTTGAGTGGTCTGAAGTCTCTGTATTGCTCTTCCATTAAGTGTCCAAGTCTCAGATCCATAAGTAAGAACTGGTAAAACACATTTGTTAAAAACCATCCTTTTCAAACACATAGGCATATTTCCTTTTAGTATCAAGTTATTTTTACCAAAAGCACTCCAACCAAGTTTAATTCTATGATTAATTTCCTCCATTATGTTTCCATCTGTATTAATAATCTGACCAAGGTATTTGTAACTGTTAACTTATTCTAATTCTTCATAATCAATCTTTATTTTCAAATTTTGAGCAAATCGATTAAACATTACTTTAGTCTTTTTAATATTTATCTTTAGTCCTACTTTTCTACTTTCATCTGCTAACTCCTGCAACATTTCCTGCAGCTCTGAAGCATTATTTGCAAAAACAACTACATCATCTGCGAAATCTAAATGACTTAAACACTCTCCATTTACTTTCACTCCTTTAGTTTCCCATTTTAATCCACAAAAACTTCTTGCAGCACTGCTGTAAAGAGTTTTGTAGATATGGAGTCACCTTGTCTTACACCTTTCTCAATGTTGATTTTTCCAGTATCATTATGTAATCTAATTGTTGCTGTTGCATTTTTATAAATATTCTTTAAAGTATGACAACATCCTGGATCTATACCTTGATGATCCAATGCTTTAATCACTGAAGAAATGTGTATAGAATCGAATGCCTTTTCATAATCTACAAATCCAAAACATAATGACAACTCATATTCGTTTGTCCTTTCTATGACTTCTCTCAATACCTGGATATGATCTATTGTACTAAAACCACTTTTAAATCCAGATTGTTCTCTTGGTTGATGGAAATCCAAAGTTCTCTGTAGACGAGTTGTAATTATCTTGATAAAAATTTTATATAAAACTGATAAAAGGCTGATAGGTCTGTAATTTCTAATATCTTCTTTATCACCTTTTTTAAATATTAATATTATTACTGCATTCTTCCAATCTTCCGGTACATCTTTATCATTTAGACATTTGGTATATAACTTTGCTAAAATTGTTTCTATTTCTTCACCTGCTTCTTTTAATATATCAATTATAATTCCATCATTTCCTGGAGCCTTTCCTTTCTTCATACACTTAATTGCATGTCTCACTTCTTCATTTAAAATTCTGGGCGATTCGGAAGATGTAATAGATATAGGAGGTACTTGTTCTTTATTACTATATAATTCTTGATAAAAATCTTCTACCAATTTCATGATGTCATCTCTCTTTTTAGTAATAATTCCATCTTTTTTTCTTATTGCAGATATAAATTTCCTACCAATACCAAAATGTTGTTTAACATTTTTGAGATTTTTATTTTTTTCTACAGCTTTTCTTGCTATTTCACAGTTATACTTTCTTATATCATTTTCAACTCTTTTCCGTATCATTTTACAAAATTCGAGATATTCAATTCTTTTTAATACATCATTTTTGTATATCTTCATATTCCTTCTGTTCTTCATAAATTCTCTAGTCTCAGTAGAAATTTTATTAGTCAATTGCTGCTTTTTTCTACCAGCTATGTTTGTTGCAGTTTTTAAAAGTGTATCAGTTATGTTCATATTAATTTCATTCAAATCTGTATCATGTTCAAAATTTCCTAACACTTGAAACCTATTTGTAAGTTCTAATTTAAATTCATTAGAATGTTTCTGAAGATTAGGAATATCAACTGTAAATATTGTTTTTCTTAATAATTTTTGTCTTTCTAGTTTTACATTAACACGTAACTTACACCTTACTAATCGATGATCACTTCCTGTGTTAAATTTATTAAGAACATTACAATCTTGAAATATGTATTTTCTGTTAGTCAAAATATAATCCAATTCTGCTGTAATTTCAGTTGGATGCTTCCATGTCTATTTCCTTTTAACATTTTTCTCAAAAAATGAATTCATAATATAAAGTTTTTCTTTTTCTGCAAACTCCACAAGTCTATATCCTCTCTCATTTCTATTACCATAACCAAAATTACCTACAGCAATTTCATCTTTCATTTGTCTACCAATTCTAGCATTAAAGTCTCCCATAACAATTTTAAAATGTTGTTTACTCTGATCAAAAGCCTTTTGTACATCCATATAAAAATTTTCTACTACCTCATCACTATGAGAACTTGTTGGGGCATAAACCTAAATTATCTGCATTTGGTATCTGCTATTAAGTTGTATAACTAATCTTGCCACTCTGTCCGATACACCATCAATCTACACAATATTGTTCTTCCACTTTTTATTTATAATGAATCCTACTCCACTTGTATTTCCAATATGTGTACCTTTATAATAGAGTATATGTCCACTTTTTAAATCAATTGTTTCTTCTCCTTTTCTTCTAACTTCACAAAGTCCAATAATGTCCCAATTAATATAAGACAGTTCTTCTTCTAATTCTAGCAATCTTCCTTCACTTGAAAGTGATCTGCAGTTGTAAGTACCTAAATAAAAAGTCATCATCAAATGGCAGCCTGGGTCCGCAATCAGGGGATTCTTAGCACCCTCCACCTTCGGCCACCAACCGCTGCCTTGGTTGGTGACTTTACAGCCTCCTGGTAATAAGGGCCATGCTTTATTTTTGTCTGTCATAATTGTATATATGTATTGGAAAAATATTTATCATTTACACAAACATTCATTCTGCCTTATCAGGCACTGAGAAGAAAGACCATGGTGTTTCTTGATCTTAAACTCAGAGGTAAAAAGCCAATAAACTCACCACGCTGACTAATGCGTGTTGGTGAGCAGCCCATCCATGTTTGTATACTATATGAATAATCACTATAGTAATAACAGCTGCAACAACAAGAACGTATGGAGTGGACATTAGGAATTTGCCCTGCTCGGTTCCTTTAAAGCCTCCAAGAGGAATCAAAGGGTCTCCTTTCAGTTAATAGCAAACTCATTTCTGCAGCCATATATATATATATATATATATATATATAATAGTAACTTTGTGTTATTATTATTGGTCTAACGTGCTTTTATCTCTAATGAAATTATTTATAAATATAAAATCTATTTGAATATTTTAATATGTATATACTTATATACTATTAATATATATATACATGAAATTTAAACAATATATATATATAATTTCAAGTTTTTGAGTAAAATGACAGATTTGAAGTTGAAATGAATAATTTTATATATATTTTATTACTAAATTTTAATGTTTATAGAACAATTAATATTTGAATTAAGCATGAACTTGTAACAACACATGAGGAGATTCATTCGTTCTCTAGTTATTGGAGAGAAGAAAAGAAAATCATTTCTTTTTAAATAATTTTTTTTTTTATAAAAAATATTACTGTTCAATGTTTGGAATTAACTATTAATAACTCTTCCAAATTAAGATAAATCTATGGATTAAAAAATCTATAAGGAAAATATTTAAATTTTCTACTAAATCTTAAAAGGAATAATAGTATAAAAGAAAAGAACATTTATTTGAGTTTTGGAAACTACGTTATTCTAACACTTCATTATTTATATATATATAAGATAATTATATATATATATATATATATTAAGGATATTCCAATGTGCAGTGAGTAATATAATTATTATATCATAAAAGGTTTCGAAACCAACTTACATGCTATTTTAAAATATTTGAAATATTAATTGAAAAGATTGTCTAATGATAATAGAAAAATGGAGATTAAGAACATCATCATTCGATGAATATTTACTATATATTATATCAATCAAATCATTGGATATTATTAACAGTTTATCAATGAAGGATAAATAAATCATCATTATTCCAATGGATTAATATACTTCGTAAAAGATCTTTATTAGGATTATGAACTATAGACTTCAATATCTACTTTCGACTCTGGAAAATAAGTTTTCTTTATTATTTATTTATATATATTATAATAATGCTTATATTATTTTAATATGTTTATTATTATTATTATTATTATTATTATTATTATTATTATTATTATTATTATTATTATTATTTTATTTCAAATTTGGCATCACATCATTATATCTTATTATACATAAATTGAAAGCTTGACAAAACTCATCAAAAATTAGATGAAGGGTATTAAAATGGTAATAATTTAACAGATATATAAATAAATTTATTATATTTATTTATATAATATAATAAACATTTAATGTATGTTAACTATTATAAATACATATATATATATGTTATACAATTGTAAATAGTACTTATATATTAATAATTGAGAAACATATATAATAACTGTAAATACATTGATAAGTTATATAAGTTATTAATTTTTGAATCTAGATATTGTTTTATATATCTGTTAATTTAAATTATATTCTTCAATTATAGTTTATCATAACACAGAATTTTATCATAGCATATTAAATAAGAATATTATTTATTAATATTTTATTATGGTAGAATTCATTCTTATTTCTTTATTAATATTTTATTTATCTTTTATGTTATTTTTTTTTATTGTTTATTAAATATTGAGTTATTAACTGGATCTCTTTGTCTAATCATTATGAAATTATAATTATATTATATATATATATTAGTATTATAAACATTATATGAATGTCAATTATTAATTAATGCTTATATAAAGGCATATTAAATAATAACTTGTTTTGAAATTATCTTTGAAAAGACCTAATTGCAAATTCTCCATGAGTTTGAATATCATGGTATAATGGTGATTGAAAGAGGGATGAGAGATGGATGAACTAGTCTAAATTATATTAAAACTTATTTAAAGATTATTGAGCTAGCATAATAAAGATATATATAATCATGGACTTAGTATTTCATCGATTCATTTCCAGCATTCTACCTGAAGACCCAAAGTCTGATTGTAGTGAAATGCATATCCTCTTTCTAGGGAATTTAATCATCCCATTATATTTAACAAGACCAACTTAGATTTTAAATATAATCCATTCTGTTATATTTGGCAAACCTAACTGTGACGCATTAAGTTAATTATTTCCAAGCATTAAATATAATCGATTCTGTTATATTTAGTATATCAACTGGGTTGGTTAAAGGCCATTCCGTTATATTTGGTGCCTCAACTAGCGCTATCAAATATGCTGTCCCATTATATTTGGCGTGCAACATTTTAGGCATTGAATCTATAATTTCGATTCATTATATATGGAATTTATAATTGTAAGATTAATATAAAAAATGATAATATATATAATATGATTTTGAGAGATCAATATTTAAATAACTACTTATTAAATTATGTTTTAAACAAGAATTAAGTGGGATAAAGTTTTTATATAGACATACACGTTTAAAAATATACACACATATTATTAGAACATCATAAGTATATATAAATAGCATGAAGTGGTAAAGAACTTTACGATATAATATTTTGGTTATAAAAATATATAAACTTGTGTAAAATTTGAATTAAGTTAAAATTTATTATGCTTCGAAGTGGGAAAATATTTTCTAATAAAGATAATGAATGTTCTAGTCAAATGCAAGATGATTTGCAAAGTGAACTAAGTGATGATATTAATATTATAGAACAATAATCATTAGTACAAGCACATGGGGTTTCTACAACCATAGATGAATACCCTCAACAAACACAGTTTAGATCAAGTATTATCTCAAACACAAAATATAGTTGATGAAGATTTAAATCAATTATCTACAATTATGATTAATCAATCATTTAATGTTGATACAACACAGGCTATAGACAATAGTACAGCTTTAATGAAAATGTTGCAAATATTTATGAATGATATTAATAAAAAATTAGATGATAATAATAAAAAATTGGATGATAATAGTACTAGTTTTAAAAGTGACATGTGTAACTTAAAAAGTGATTTGAATCAAAAATTGGATGATAATAATAAAAAATTAGATAGTTTAAAAAATGATTTGAAGGTTGAAATAACAGGAATTGAAAATAAATTAGCTACTAAAATGGAACAATTAAATTTGAATGTGGATAATGTTCAAAGAGATAATATAGAAATTAAACAAGCATTAAATGACCTAAAGAATGAAATTGATGAAAATAATTCAAAATGTCAACAGTGGTTTAGTGAGTTCCAAAATGACATCATAGATAGATTAAATGTTAAATGTGATGAAATGTATAAAAATCAAGGAATTTTTAGGGAAGAAGTAAAGGAAGAACAAAATAAAATATGGAATGAAATCCTAGAAGATAGACAACGAACACACACAAGAATAGATCAACTCTCTACTAAACATTTAGAGAATAAAATGAATTCAATAGAAATTCATACAAATAAAAATAAAAATGTATTAGAAAAATTAAGGGAAGATACTACTGAAACTTGGAATAGAGTTAATAAAATAAAAGAATCAACTGATAGTTGATTTTTAATTATTGAAACCCAAATATGTAAGAAAACATCGACTATAAAAATGCATCAGGTTGAAAATAATGTAAATACTCATAGTAGTAATCAAGAACAAAATCTTGGTGCAAATCATTTAGAGGTTATTCAAAAAGATCCACAACAAGTAATTGCTTCTTATGATAGATCAAATTTTCAATATCATATAATGCCTGAAGTTGAAAATTATCCTAGTAATTTTGAATTAGAAGGGTTAAACTTAAATATTTGTAGGATTAATCATGAAAATCAAACATCAACTTCTCAGTTGAATGTTTTAGAAAAGCAAAAGGTATATAATCATTCAATACCAAGTAGTACAATTAACCAATTTGTTAGGTTAAAAATATTCAAGGGATCTCATAATGAATCTCCTATAGAACATATTAGAATCCTCAATCTTTATTTTTCAGTTAACCAAAATCTATCAGAAGGAGAAAAAGTGATCATTGCATATAGTCACTTGCAAGGAGATGCATTAATGTGGTGGGAGTCTTTATCACAAACTCCATCTACTTATATGGAATACCAAAAATTATTAATTAAAAATTTTTGGAATAGGGATAGACAAGATAAGTATAAGCAGACACCTGGAGAAACCTTGACCAAATTCTTTCGCCATCAAATAACAAAGTTAAGAACACTTAATACCTATCATTTAAATTAAGGGGAAATGATTAGAATAATAAAAAGAAATTTACCACTTAAAATAGAACAATCATTATTGTGTACTAATATAACAAAAATAGAACAAATAGTAAAACTTTTAAATAGTATTGACATGAATCAAGCTAATTTATCAATTAGATTACCTGATAAAAAAAGAGAGGAAGCTTCAATCAATACAATATTTTATAATAGAAGGAAAAATAATAAAGATACCAATCATTGGAAGGGAAAAACATCTCAAAGGAATATACCTTATGACCCCTCTCCCAAAATAAATCATGATAATTTAAAAAAAATAAAAATAACTTCTTTTAATAATCCAAGAAATTCCCCAAAACCAGGATGTAGTAAAGATATACCTACAGTTTAACATAAAACAAACTAAAAGGGTACTTGAGGAAATGTTCCTCACTTCAAGAAACCAAATATCCAAAGAGGAACTTGAATCAAATCTTTACACAAGAAATCACTAACATGATGTGTTCATGGGAAGATAAAACACCAAATTTTGTTTTACAAAGTTGCCCTATGATAGAAGTTTTGTTTGAGAGCTTGCTGGTTAAGGCATTATTAGATTCTGGTAGCCAAATTTCAGTGATATCAGAGAAATTTTATCAAGAGATTTTAGCAATAAATCTTAACATCAAAATATTACCACTAAAATCTATGCAGGTTACCATAGCTAACAGTGGAAAAGCTAAATTAATCCAAAAACAAATTTGGATTGAGATTAAAATTGGCCAAACAACTCTCTATCATGTATTTTTAAGGGTTTAATTCACAATGTTATTTTAGGGGCAGACTTCCTACATTTGAACACTTGTGTAATTGATTTCTGTAATAAAACAGTTAAATTAATGATGAAGTCTTGGAGATGACATTACTTCCAAGATATGATCTAATTGAAGTTGACTGTATAACATCTAGCATTCCAGAATCACTCTTAGAGAGTAAACTCGCAGAATCCAACTTGCTTGGAAGTGATGATTTATTGAAATTACGATTTGTTATAAGAGAATTTAATTCTATTTTCTCAGACATACCAGGAGTGATAAAGGGATTCCAACAGAGAATTAGATTAATTCATGATCAACCATTTCAATCCAAATCGTATATATACCAATATTGGGAAGATATATCTAAGCAAATTAATAAAATGCTGGATTGGGAAATCATTTCCAAATGCTCTTCACCTTACTGTAATCCAGTAGTAACTGTGAAGAAGAAAGATGGGTCAATGAGATTTTGTTTAGATGCTAGACAACTAAACAAAATTACTGTTTCGGACAGAAATATACCACCACCCATACACAAATTATTCGTGAAATTTGGAAATAAGAAGGTATTTTCTACTTTCAATTTAACCTCTAGCTATTGGCAGATTGAACTTCATCCAGAAGATTGCCAATATACTGCTTTCCATTATGAAGGTTTTACATACCAATTTAATAGGATGCCATTTGGATTGATAAATAGTGGTGCAGGTCTAATTAGGTGTTTGGATAAGACTTTATCTCCTGAAGTAAAACAAATCGTAATTATTTATGTGGATGATGTAATTATTGCATCTACCACAATTGAAGAACACCTTCAACATTTATTTATATTTTTTAAAGAGTGTTTTCTGAAAGGTATAAAAATTAACTTCAAGAAGAGTACTTTAGTTTCCAACCAAGTAGTCTTCTTAGGTCATATTGTTGGTTGCAATGGGATAAGACCTCATCCAGAGAAGATCTCTGCCATTCAAAATTTTCCTAAACCATCTAAGTGAAAACAAATTAGATCATTTTTAGGACTTTGTAATTTTTACAACCGTTTCTATCAGAAGTTCTCAGACCACATGGAACCTTTGTTAAAATTAATTAGAAAAGATGAATGTTGGAAATGGACTGAAGAACAAGACTGTGCATTTGAGAATATTAAAACAGGGTTTTTTGAGTTAACCATGTTAGCCATCCCTGATTTTAATAAACCATTCATTGTTCATACAGATAGTAGTGGTTTTGGATTAGGGGTAACACTGTCCCAAATCCAAGAGGATGGCCAACCAGGTGTCCTCTACTTTATTAGCTGGCTCTTGAAAGGTCCAGAAATAAATTACATGGTTACAGAGAAGGAAGCACTAGCAATAGTCTGGGCTTTCCAAAAATTTCAACAAATGCTACTCGGATCAGAGGTGATAGTGATTACTGATCACAAAAGCCTCGAATTCCTAAATCACAGTTATCTAACTAATAGTCATCTAGTTAGATGGAGTTTACTGTTACAGGAATTTAATTACACTGTGCATTATTGCAAAGGATCTGAGAATGTCGTGGCTGATGTGCTTAGTCAAAATCCATGTAGGTCAGAACAAAATCATTTAATGGTAGACAATGCCTACATTACAAATGTCAATGTGATGGCTGATAATAATGTAGAGAATGAGTTGGAAAACTTACCTGAGATACAATTTATGATCCAGAATTAAACCCAATTATAAAAGTTTTATTAGGGGAGGAAGTTTTGAATGCACCTAAAGATCTTAACCATTTTAAATTAGAACAGCAAGTTTTACTATATAAAATGAATGATAACGTTGATGAGTGGAGAACAATAATACCAAAGTCTTTATGTGACCCACTCATAAAATATGTATACTGTCTATACAGGCATTATGGTGCTCACAAGACAGAGCATACCCTTAAGAATTGATTTTACTGGCCAAAAATGTATAGAGACATCTTGAGATCCCTCCAAGATTGTTTAATTTGCTTAAGAGCTAAGTCAGTAAACCAAAATTATATTAATTCAATTAAATCTATCATTTTAGAAAGACCAAATGAGATCCTAGCAATTGACTATTATGGGCCATTGCCTCCATTTAACAAACAAAAATATTTATTAGTCACTTAAGATCTCTTTTCCAAATATGTTGCTGCTTACCCAATACCCCAAGCCAATACTAAACATACAATCAAAGTATTGAGTACTCTCCAATTTCCAATGATAGGAAAGCTGAAAACCATACTAACTGATCATGGTACACCTTTTCTATCTAAGGAATAGAAAAAATGGGTGAATATATCAAAAATAAAACATGCTAATCTTTATTAGGAATCCATAATCAAATCCATGTGAATGTATCATGCGGGATCTTGGATGTTTGTTTAGGACCTATTTAGAAGAACAGCATAAGGGTTGGGTAAAGCAGACAAAACGTGTAGTGGATTATATAAATTGGAGCTCAAATGAATCTTCTGAATTCTCACCCATACAACTACACTTTCATCAAATTATACCTATACAATTTAAAAAATATAAACCTATATTTAATGAACCTAAAATAAATGAAGAAAAAGACATTTTACAAACTCATAAACAATTTGTTAAAATGGCAGGTAATAGAAGTTGGAATAAAAAATGTATTTGTGAGTTTAAAGTTGGAGATAGAGTATTGATAAAGACTTTCCATCACAGTAAACCATTGGAGAATAAATACCATAAATTCTACAACACATATGAAGGACCTTATTCTATCATTAAAAAGGCAGGTTAAAATGCATTTTGGATTAACTAAGAAGGAGAGATTCGTGGTACGTATAATTCACGAATTTTAAAACCTTATGTTGGCTGTTTATAATGTTATATAAAGAAATAAGGTGAATATCAAGATAAATATTGGGCAGTGTAAACCATACGGTTGTATAAAAAAAATAATAATAGTGATCAATGTAAAAGAAAATATATAATTAAGAACATTAGCTTTGATGAGGGTATTATTTAATGCCTTGAAATAAGTAAAAACAATAGAGTCAATTCATATTAATAAATGGATACTCTAGTATTTATTTAGTCCTTTTCAAATCCATAAGTCTTAAAGAAGCAGGAATAAGGCTAGTAAATATATTTGTATTGTCCAAGAAGGAAACACATTATTTTATTTATTTATTTTTTTTAAAGTTTAACCATCAAAGTCCTTAATTTTTGATCATTATCAAAAGAATAATATAGCCCAAGTATAAGGAAAGATAAAAACAGTTAAAAAAATTATTCAACCCTTCATAAAATTCATGTATAAATGTAATTAAATTATAATAACATACTAAAATATTTGTAAGTGTTTAAAATTTTAACTTAAATTAAAATTTTAATTTCCAAAGGGAGGGGGAAATATAATAGTAACCTTCAGTTATTATTATTGGTCTAACATGCTTTTATCTCTAATGAAATTATTTATAAATATAAAATCTACTTGAATATTTTAATATGTATATACATATAGACTATTAATATATATACATGAAATTTAAACAATATATACTTAATGTCAAGTTTTTGAGTAAAATGCCAAATTAGAAGTTGAAATGAATAATTTTATATATATTTTATTATTAAATCTTAATGTTTATTGAACAATTAATATTTAAATTAAGCATGAACTTGTAACAACACACGAGGAGATTCATTCCTTCTCTAGTTATTGGAGAGAAGAAAAGAAAATCATTTCTTTTTAAATAACTTTTTCTTTTATAAAAAATATTACTGTTCAATGTTCGGAATTAACTATTAATAACTCTTCCAAATTAAGATAAATCTATGGATTAAAAAATCTATAAGGAAAATATTTAAATTTTCCACTAAATCTTAAAAGGAATAATAATATAAAAGAACATTTATTTGAGTTTTGGAAACTACGTTATTATAACACTTCATTATTTTTTTTTAAATATATATATATATATTTAGATAATTATATATATTAAGGATAATACAATGTGCAGTGAGTAATATAATTATTATATCATAAAAGGTTTTGAAACCAGCTTACATGCTATTTTGAAATATTTGAAATATTAATTGAAAAGAACGTCTAATGATAATAGAAAAATGGAGATTAAGAACATCATCATTCAAAGAATATTTACTATATATTATATCAATCAAGTCATTGGATATTATTAACAGTTTATCAATGAAGGATAAATAAATCATCATTATTCCAATGGATTAATATACTTCGTAAATAAATTTCATTAGGATTATGAACTATAGACTTCAATATCTACTTTCAACTCTGGAAAATAAGTTTTCTTTATTATTTATTTATTTATATTATAATAATGCTTATATTATTTTAATATGTTTATTATTATTATTATTATTTATTTTTTTATTTTTTTATTTCAAATTTGGCATCACATCATTATATCTTATTATACATAAATTGAAAGCTTGACAAAACACATCAAAAATTAGATGAAGGATATTAAAATGGTAATAATTTAACAGATATTTAAATAAATTTATTATAATTATTTATATAATATAATAAACATTTAATGTATGTTAACTATTATAAATACACACACACACACACATATATATATATAAGTTATACAATTGTAAATAGTACTTATATATTAATAATTGAGAAACATATATAATAACTGTAAATAGGTTGATAAGTTATATAAGTTATTAATTTTTGAATCTAGATATTGTTTTATATATCTGTTAATTTAAATTATATTCTTCAATTATAGTTTATCATAACACAGAATTTTATCATAGCATATTAAATAGGAATATAATTTATTAATATTTTATTATGGTAAAATTAATTCTTATTTATTTATTAATATTTTATTTATCTTTTACATTATATTTTTATTGTTTATTAAATACTGAGTTATTAACTGGATCTCTTTGTCTAATCATTATGAAATTATATATATATATATATTGTAACATAATAAAATATATATATATATATATATATATAATAAACATTATATGAATGTCAATTATTAATTAATGCTTATATAAAGGCATATTAAATAATAATTTGTTTTGAAATTATCCCTGAAAAAAGCTAATTGCAAATTCTCCATGAGTTTGAATATCGTGGCATAATGGTGATTGAAAGAGGGATGAGAGATGGATGAACTAGTCTAAATTATATTAAAACTTATTTAAAGATTATTGAGCTAGCATAATAAAGATATATATAATCATGGACTTAGTATTTCATCGATTCATTTCCAGCATTCTACCTGAAGACCCAAAGTCTGATTGTAGTGAAATGCATATCCTCTTTCTAGGAAATTTAATCATCCCATTATATTTAACAAGACCAACTTAGATTTTAAATATAATCCATTCTGTTATATTTGGCGAACCTAATTGTGAAGCAGTAAGTTAATGATTTCCAAGCATTAAATATAATGGAATCTGTTATATTTGGTATATCAACTGGGATGATTAAAGGCCGTTCCATTATATTTGGTGCCTCAACTAGGGCTATCAAATATCGCATCTAGCTATAGTCGGACTTTGAGTCTTTTTATAGAATGCCATGGATGATGTGATTTAAAATACAATCCAATTCACTCCTCTATTAATAACTTCGTTAATCTCGGAATTCGAGCTCAGAGTAGAAATTTGCAATCAACTCTCTTCAGGCATTTCCACAAATATCCCATAGTAATAATAAATTTAATATAAGCTATATATAACTTCTTTATAAATATTAAATCACTAAGTTGATTTAACATATATATGCATGAGTATGTATATTTATAAATATTGGTTTTATAAAATGACTAAATAAAATAAACAAACAAGACCTGTTTAATTTTGAAATCAAGTTTAACACATTTTAATCAGTAATAAAAAACAAAATATTATCACATAAAAACATTAAAATTTAGAGTTATAATCTGTGCTTATATACACTAATCAATTATTTAATATTCAAAAAAAAATAATGTAATCATTTACATATATATATAATTTAAAATCATGCATATAATAAATACACATGACACATTATAAATCTACCCATTGTGACATTAAAATAATTCAGTGTGTGTTGTATGTTTATATAGGATAACATCCATTCACACTAGATTAATAATAGAATGTATTCTGATATTAGTTATGTATGTTTAAAAATATATTATGTTAATTGTCATGTAAGATTCAATTTGGAATATAATAAAATGTACTTCCAAATTGAAATAATTTAAAAACATTTACCTTAGTCAGCTGTCATTTCTATCAGAGTATATATCAAAACATCAATATCTAAATTTTATTAAATAAAATTTAAAAAAAAATAAAGTGTTCATCTTATCAGTTCCCCACTTTAATATACGAAGTAATTTTCTAAGTAAATATAATTATCCACAAAGGAAATAAAGTTTAAGAGTTCTTAAATTATACAATGAAGTAATCCAAGACGAGAAAGAATATGGTTTTATATCCCTCCTTAGATGAAATAAAATGATGATGAATGTTGAAACATAAAGTTTGTTGATCATCCTTTGAAGAGGCAATCCAGATATTCATTCTTTAAATATTTATGTAGTAAAATATTTAACATCTTCTTCAATATAATACTCCAATATTAAAGCAGCTTTTTAAATGAGAATTACGATGATTATATTTTAGGCATTGATTAAGTAGAAATAAATTTACATATTCAGGTTTAAAACATCAGTAGAAATCTCTGGCATAAATTATCTAGCCAAAGAACATCTTTATAAATTTTTGTCTTCTTAAATTTATATTTTGAAAGCTCATTTCGAAGACGTTGATAACTTTTGCAACCTTGTTAAATTCACTGATTATTTTTTTATAGTTCTTTATAATATTCAAAGGCAGTAAATTAATTACTTGAAGCAGGTTTTAAAATATTGAATCTTCTTTTTTTTAATTTTTCTTAAATGTGTTCTAAATTCGAACACATTTAAATTTACAAACGTAGTTCTTGCCTTGATAACTAAATAGAAGATTATCGTTATAACAATATTAGTTCATTTTTATACTGGATTAATTTCAGCAAGGATATCACATAATCATGCTCACACTCTATTGTTTAAAATATACAATTTGTAATGAAACCCAAACGTTTATTTCCTTTGTTTCAACTGATAAAAATGCAATGTTGACTTAAAGCTTTGTCAAATGTCAAGTTCTGGTTAATAAAAAATACTATTAGTTGAAAACATTTATTTATGTGTGTGTATAAACAAATTAGAATTATTCATTTTTAGAATTATTCTTTTAATACTAACTATTCTATATATATATAGCTGATATATGATAAGCTTAAGATAGGTGTATGTTATTTATATCTGTTGATTCAATATAGGCCCAGTTAAATTCACAAAGAAACACAAATTATTTTAGGTGAGGCTCATATGGTACTCTCACATTACTCCCTTCCTTAAAAAGTTCAAATTTTATATTTACTATTAAAATTTGGACACTTAATGTGTGTCAATGTATGCATTAAATATAAAGTTGTGGAGCTTGTTTTTCTTTCCTGCTTTTATCAACCCTTATTATTTGCTCTATTTTTTTTAACCCTTTCTCTTTCTTTACATTAAATATTATTCAATTTAAACAGAAGGATAAGGAAGTTTTTATATATAGGGTTCTTTCTTTTTCTTCCCTTTTCTATTTATTTTCCTTTGATGGATTTATTGTCATGTGGATCTTTTATAGATGTCACATATATTTGTTTGGTAGTCTCCATCCTGCTATTTTTTAAGACTTATGGACTCTTTTGAGAACTATCCAAAACCCGAGAACATCCATCATTCAGCATGGATTAACTCTTAAAACAGTTTTAGTTTTTAGGTATCCTAAGAATTAATTTTAATTGCGCAACATACCCTCATCAAAAAAAAAAAAAATCTCTTTTGACTTTTTTACATCCTTATACATATATATATACCCTTATACTTTTAAATGAAAACTTCCCCCCTTACCTATTCTAAATGATCTTTTCTTTCAATATTTTACTTTATACATAAGTAAAATGTGGCAAACATTATTAATTTGTTTGACCAAAATAGGGTTTTAAAGCTCTAGCATTGTAAGTGCCTTTAATGTCTCCCTTTATATTTATGCAGAATGCATTGGAACCTGTTTGCTTTATGATAATATAAGGTCCTTCATATTGATGTTAAAACTTTTGATATTTGCTCTCTTGGGGTTTACTCATATGAGGTGTTTTTATAAAAACTTGATCCCCAATTTTGAATTTGTGTGAAATTGTCTTCACATTTTTATTTCTTTGACTGGCCTTTTTTTAACAAGTTGTTTATAAACTTTTACACTATCCTTTTATATATTCATATATATATCCACAAAGCGCATGTACATTGGTTTAATGCTGATTGTTATTACAATTTAACAACATCATGCTATATAAAATAAATCTCTTATTTATACATATCCATATCAAAATATATCATAATGGACTTGCATTTTATAAGTAGTATCAACATCAAATTGCATTATCATGATGCTTAATTGATCTACCATTATTACTATCTACTAACCATAACTTGTATTCTAATAAACCTGTATTTTTTTTTTCATACTTTGGTTAACTTGATACATTTTTTTTATTATTAATCAACTTCAATTATTTATATACATGTACACAATTATTCTCCTAAAAGAATAGCCTAATGGATTCTATCATTACTGAAAGTCCATTGTCACATCCCAAAGTCGTAATCCGTGAAGTCCTTCCTTATATATGTGCTTTACTTTTTAAGCACATCCATTAGCATGTTCAATGAATGTGAAGGGACCTTTATAAGTATTACACAACCTATGGAATTGTGAACCTTTCTGTCTCTTAGCTGGTATTATGAATATCTTTATTATTGTCTGAAGACTTTTTATAATTTCTTCATCTTCAGGATTATGGTGATGCTTCATACACCATAATTTACACTTAAGACAATTAAATCTATTGCCTTCATTCATATCTTCTAAATTAAACTTTCTATTATATTAAAACAACCTTCTTTTCTATTAAATATTATCATTGATAATGATCTTATCAGATGGTTGTCATACAATTTATCAACACCTTGTTGATGAAATGTTTTACTTTTGTTTTGGGAGTAAACACAAATACGATGGGCTGACTCAAAATACACTTCACTGTTGTATTCATCTATTATATCTTTAGATAGTGGAGTCATCTCAAGTTTCATGAGTTCATGATTTAACTTGTTATTAATACAAGAAATCTGAAGTCTTAATTTATCTAGACATTCAGTATTATAAGTTGACCGTGTTTCTCTCAATTCCTGAGACTTGGAATTTAATTTATATTTCACATGATCCATATCCACTTATTTTTCTAAGATATTTGGATCAGATTCAAGCACTTTAGTAATGCTGCAATGATCTTCTACTTCATTGCTCTGCTGTATGGGGAAATGATAGTCATGACAGTTTTCTTCTGAAATATTCATTTGAACTAAGAGTGATCTGTTCTGGATGCTATCATTATATTCACATATCTCATGCTCAGGGTAAATTTTGGATTCTTGGCATTGAATTGCCATCGATATTATTGATGCGTTTGTGTTATGAAGTCTTTCTACTTCATTGGCGGTTTGTTTCTTTTCAACAATATCTTTGATTTCTACTTGCATCTTTTCCTCAACATCATCAATATCTTCCTTAAACTCTTCTTTTATAGACATTATGTCTTCTTTTAATTTCACTTCCATATTATCCATATCAACTTTAGTTACCATATTATCATTCATTCTAGCCATTTTCCCCTTCATATCAGCATTCATTTTATTCATATCAGCATTCATTTTACTTATTTCTCCTTCCATATCCGCATTCATTTTGTTTGTTTCCATGAGGATGATTTGTGAGATTAACACATGGGTATCTGCATCACTTTGATGTGTATTTGATGTCACTTTTTCCAAATTAAGATTAAGAGAACAATCTTCTACCTCATCCTTGGTAACTTGAAATGTCCAACCAATGGAAAACTTAGGGTCAAGTGAAGTTTCAGCGATGAAATAATGCTTAGTGCCGTGATAGGATTCAAAAATAAAGCCAGGCAAATCTTTTCGCAAGATAATAACTTGACACTGTCTTTTTGAATTGTTAATGACAATCTCATTATCCCCTTCACAGGTAAAAGACCAATTTCCAATGGCTAAACATGTTGAATCAAGTGATGATAGAATAGATTGACTAGGAGTACCAAGTTTGACTTGACTATGTGCACTTTGCAGTTTTTCTAAAAATTGTTTCCCATCACTTGCATCATATGGATTACCACTACTATATATATTAGCAAATTTTCCATCCAACATATACTGAAAACATCCATTGCTGTCTTTGTATAACTCTAAAGCTGCAGTGTCACTCCAAATATATAGATAAAGTTGAGTACGAACAATGTACAAGTCATTCCAATGATAAGGTCTACCAGGTAAAAAATTTTTATTATCTTCCATTGTAATTTCCTCATCTTCCCTTTCCTCTTTGACTCCTGCTTTCATATTACTCATCACAGCTTTCACATCAGCTTTGGTTGCCATATTAGCTTTTATATTCATTAACAGTTGGAACAATTGAGCCATATACTATTACTTCCTTGAGGTTGTACTGTTATAGCTTCAGTTACTTTTTGTGTTTGAGGTAACATTTGATTTGTCATGTGAAATTGTGAACGATGTTCAATTTCTGCTACAGACCCCTCAGACATTAGGACTTGTAAAGACCCTTGTTCATCACTAATTGAAGTAATTTCTATTTCACTATCTTTATTACTTAAAGATTCTTCGAAACTTTTTACTTCCAATATTATTAGCTTTTTCCCACTTCTAGATATCATTAACAAAAAATTTCTACTGTATAAGTTACTTTCTTTTCAAAGTAATAATTTAATATATGCCATAAGATTTCATGCTGTGCTTATGCCCTTAACCCTTAAACCGCTAATTATATTATTGGTTGTATGAGGTAAAAATCAAATCTTTTAATTAGCCAACTCACAAACTGAAGACAAAGCCTATTGTTAAAACATATTCGCCTATAATATTAAATTCAACTCAGATACGTTTATAAAAAGTATATTACTAATTTTTCAGGTTATGAAAGAGAACGAAAGTTCTTTCAAAAATAGTTATTTATTTATTTTAAAATATATTCAATTTCGGCAAATATAAAGTGAATGTCTAAACAAAAAAGTGCTGATGCAAACACTTTTTTTCAATGTTACGATATCAAAAAGTAAAAAATATTTTTACTAAAATCTTCAATATTTTTCGAAAATAATTTTGTTTTTTTAGTTTATTTTTTAAAAATTATTTTAATTTCTCAAATTATACTTTTTTAAATACTCAAATTGCATTCGAAATGAAAATCTCAGTGTTTTTCTTTATTTTCTTTGATCAGGCGGTTTCTTTGTTCTTTCCAGCCAATCAGAATGTCTTTTTCGGCTGAGAGCTCGCTAACAACCAATCACTGACAATGTTCTTTCTTTGTTTAGGTTTAAATGCGGTTTTTTTGATTTTTTACTTGTAAAATAATTCGGAAGAGGGCACCATCTTACAGAACTTTTAAAAACCTAATCAATACCTGTCAAATGAATATTTTAGCATAAGAACTGGCAGAGTTAGAGTGACGTCAGATGTCGACGAGAGGCCTCGTAAGAGGCGGGAAAAGGGTTAAATGTAATTTTATTTTCCTACTTTTATAAGATGTTGTTATAATATATATTTTAATACCCAAATTATACTTGTATTTATTTATTTATTTTAAAGCGACTGATTTATCTGTTTGCTATGGTTTATTTTATTTCAAGGTCTCTATTATTTATTATTCAGTGTTTTTACCAATTCACAACATACTCATATATTTTTTTTAAAAAAACTATGGATTTAACTAATGGAAAACTACTGTTTCATGCCTTAAGTATGGGCGCCATGTATAACAGGACGATCCTTTTCAAGCCTTAAGAATGGGCGCCATGTATAATGGGACGATCCTTTTCAGGACTCGAGAAAGTTGCATCGAGCTATAGTCAGACTTTGAGTCTTCTTATAGAATGCCATGGATGATGTGATTTAAAATACAATCCAATTCACTCCTCTATTAATAACCTCGTTACTCTTGGAATTTGAGCTCAGAGTAGGAATTTGCAATCGACTCTCTTCAGGCATTTCCACAAATATCCCATAGTAATAATAAATTTAATATAAGCTATATATAACTTCTTTATAAATATTAAATCACTAAGTTGATTTAACATATATATGCATGAGTATGTATATTTATAAATATTGGTTTTATAAAATGACTAAATAAAATAAACAAACGAGACCTGTTTAATTTTGAAATCAAGTTTAACACATTTTAATCAGTAATAAAAAACAAAATATTATCACATAAAAACATTAAAATTTAGAATTATAATCTGTGCTTATATACACTAATAAATTATTTAATATTCCAAAAAAAAAAAAAATAATGTAATCATTTACATATATATATATATATATATAATTTAAAATCATGTGTATAATAAATACACATGACACATTATAAATCTACCTATTGTGTCATTAAAATAATTCAGTGTTTGTTGTATGTTTATATACGATAACATCCATTCACACTAGATTAATAATAGAATGTATTCTGATATTAGTTATGTATGTTTAAAAATATATTATGTTAATTGTCATGTAAGATTCAATTTGGAATATAATAAAACGTACTTCCAAATTGAAATAATTTAAAAACATTTACCTTAGTCAGCTATCATTTCCATCAGAGTATATATCAAAATATCAATATCTAAATTTTATTAAATAAAATTTAAAAAAAAATAAAGTGTTCATCTTATCAGTTCCCCACTTTAATATACGAAGTAATTTTCTAAGTAAATATAATTATCCACAAAGGAAATAAAGTTTAAGAGTTCTTAAATTATACAATGAAGTAATCCAAGATGAGAAAGAATACGGTTTTATATCCCTCCTTAAACGAAATAAAATGATGATGAATGTTGAAACATAAAGTTCATTGATCATCCTTCGAAGAGGCAATCCAGATATTCATTCTTTAAATATTTATGTAGTAAAATATTTAACATCTTCTTCAATATAATACTCCAATATTAAAGCAGCTTTTTAAATGAGAATTATGACAATTATATTTTAGGCATTGATTAAGTAGGAATAAATTTACATATTCGGGTTTAAAACATCAGTAGAAATCTCTGGCATAAATTATCTAGCCAAAGAACATCTTTATAAATTTTTGTCTTCTTAAATTTATATTTTGAAAGCTCATTTCAAAGACGTTGATAACTTTTGTAACCTTGTTAAATTCACTGATTATTTTTTTATAGTTCTTTATAATATTCAAAGGCAGTAAATTAATTACTTGAAGCAGGTTTTAAAATGTTGAATCTTCTTTTTTTTAATTTTTCTTAAATGTGTTCTAAATTCGAACACATTTAAATTTACAAACGTAGTTCTTGCCTTGATAACTAAATAGAAGATTATCGTTATAACAATATTAGTTCATTTTTATACTGGATTAATTTCAGCAAGGATATCACATAATCATGCTCACGCTCTATTGTTTAAAATATACAATTTGTATGAAACCCAAACGTTTATTTCCTTTGTTTCAACTGATAAAAATGCAATGTTGACTTAAAGCTTTGTCAAATGTCAAGTTCTGGTTAATAAAAAATACTATTAGTTGAAAACATTTATTTATGTGTGTGTATAAACAAATTAGAATTATTCATTTTTAGAATTATTCTTTTAATACTAACTATTCTATATATATGTAGCTGATATATGATAAGCTTAAGATAGGTGTATGTTATTTATATCTGTTGATTCAATATAGGCCCAGTTAAATTCACAAAGAAACACAAATTATTTTAGGTGAGGCTCATATGGTACTCTCACAATATATATATATATATATGTGTGTGTGTGTATGTAAGATGAATCAGAATCAATATTAAAATCATGACAAACAATAAATAATAGATCAATTAAAAACTAATGTAAATTATATAATATATATATAATGTTTATATTATGTTTATTTCATGTTCTGTATTATATAATTAATACATTTTACTTTTGTTATGTTTGTATTTAGATTGATTTATCATATTATTATTGATTCTGATTAATTATATTTAAGCATTATATTTCATATTTTCCCCATTATATAATGAATATAAAGTTGGAAATTAACCATAATACAGCTATAACTCAAATAAGATTTTAGTTTCATATATATATATAACTGAATATTTGTAAATATAGTAACTAAATAATTAAAAATGTTATCCACTTAGAAGCGCTTTTGATTATCCAAGTAACCTTTGTCAACTAAAGCTTTCATTGACAAAGATTACTTGGATAATCAAAAGCACTCCTAAGTGGAAAATTTTTTTAATTATTTTGTTACTGCATTTACAAATATTCAGTTATATAATTACTTATATTGCTTTAAAAATACAGACATCCAATAATAATATTATTATTATATATTCATTGTCTTATTTACGGGAGCTTCCATGTAATAAAAATATAATAACTAAATGGGTTTTTTTTTTATATAATAAGAACTCAAAAATTAAAACTGTTCTGTTATATTTAAAGTGAGTAATTGATAAAATCGGTAATGTTTTAAAAAAAAATAATATCCATACAATTTATACTACATTTAAAAAAATTAATGAAGTTTTTCCATGCCTTAAAGATACAATTCCATTGGAGTCTCATGTCATATATGAAATTCCATGTGGGGGTTATTTACATTCTTATATTAGACACACCAATCATAGAATAAACATAAGAAAGGAAGAACACATTTTTGCAGTTTGAAAAAAATCTAATTCATCAACTATTTATTCACACATTAAATTAAGAAACCATGACATCAATTTTAATAAAACACATATTTTGGCAAAAATTGAATGAAATAACCAGAGACTGCTATAGGAAGCTATAGAGATTTCTAAAAGACCTAAGAGCATTAATAAAAAGTATGACTGAAAGAAAATTAACAATATTTGGAAAAAACTATTGGAGGATAAAATATTTTTAAAACTTTTCAACCAATAGAACTAAGAACAAGGTGAATATAGCAAGACAAAAAAAGTAACGATTTTAAATCTCACCACACACATTGTTATGATTTTAGAAAGAAGTAGTTCTGAGGAAAGTACTTGTTACTGTACTGAAATGTCAGCTGTTTTTTTTTCAAGTGTCATAGCATCGGCCGGAACATGAACCTGCAACCTGGGCAACTGCTTGTAAGGCAGTCGCATTGACCTCTCAACCACCAATGCAAATTAGCTTGAAATCAGCTGATCTGAAGGTGGAGCCAACAAAAGAGATAGTGAAGTCTGACTCTTTTGATGTTTATGTAAACAAAAATATGCTTGTATGGAGGTTTTGGTAAAGCTCCATCTATTGATCATAAATGCAAACGATAGCAAGTTACATGATTTATAACTTGTTTTTGTTTATCATATATATATATATATGTGTGTGTGTGTAAAATAAATAAAATGTCCGTTAATTAATAGCAAAATTGTAATTATAATTAAAATAATAAATTTAATGGTTTACAAACTATTACAAACAATCCTTAAATCCGCAGAAGTATTTTCGGTTAATTTCTTAAACCTGCCTCAACGGTCATTAAATTCAAAAAAACAAAAGCGGAAGCAAACATCGTCAATTCAAATTCCATGAACCTCATATTTTAATGTTAGCAGCTTGTCAATTTATTAAATTCATTTTATTCCTGTTATAAAAATTGGAATTTGAATTGATGACATTTGCTTCCACTTTTGTTTTTTGAATTTAATGGCAGTTGAGGTAGGTTTAAGAAATTAACCGAAAGTACTTCTGCAGATTTAAGGATTGTTTGTAATAGTTTATAAACCGTTAAATTTATTATTTTAATTATAATATATATAATTATAATATATATATATTGTTGTAAACATAAAGTAAATTAAAAGATTAAAATAGATTATATATACAGTGACAAGGGGGAAATATTTGTGGGAAAGGCTTTTTTGTGTTAATATTTTAAATATATATGTGGTTAGCTATTTATTATATAATGATATTTTGTATTTTTACTTATGAATTACAATAAAAGCAGCATAATGTATTTATGTTTATTGCTTTTATTTGATGATATTTATATATAATGTAATGAAAAATGAATATGGTCATTTCCATGTAATAACTAGAAAAATATGTAATGGTATTGATAAATAACAATCAAGTATTGCTGAAAGCATTAAGGCTAAACTGATTGTTCTAGTATCTCACAATAGACTTTTTATTTTAAAAAGATCCCCCCCCCCGAGGTTCATAGCACATAATGCTATAGTGAGCTGCTTGACCAAATATTTAACCTGTCAATTACATGGAAATATTCACACCAATTATTTTATGTACATCATAATCAATCAATGAATATATATATATATATCAAGCATTATTACTCTTAAAATTTGGAATGATGGTATTGTAATTGTAATTATATATTGGACTATATGCATCATCTAATATTAACCCTTAAATGTTTTTCGAAAAAAAAATCAAACATTATTTAAATGTTTCAAATACATTCCACTGTTAATAAAGCATACAAATTAAAATATGGTATTATTTTATTTTTTCCTTCAGGTGTTTTTGACTTGACCAGATGAGCAAGAGAATTGAATGTGTGTTCTTTGTATGTGTAGAATTGAATTCAAGGCAATACTTTAATCAATTAAACTAGATTCACTGTTCTAATTGTCTCATCTTTGAGTCCCTTCCTACTACTGTCACTATTTAAACTAGAAATACCTGAATAAAAAAAATAATCCCATTTAAATCATTGAGATATATATATATATATTATTATTATTATTATTAGAGATATATATTTATCTATATATTATTATTATTATTAGTTGAATGTATTTGAAAAGATTAAATAAAGTAAAAAAAAAAAATTCTAAAATCTCTTAACAAGTAATATTAGATTATGTAAACAGTATATCATATAATTACAAATAAATAAGCATGATTCAATATATGTGAACTTAAAATAAAATTAATCACATTCTCCTTAAGCCAGAAATAATTAACACTCCTATAAATCAGCAAATGATAAAAAATAAATTCACTCTGATTTTTACCATTTGATGTCCATAACAATAGTGTTTCTTCATTGCTTTACTATATTCTTTATTATTTGTTGACTTCTGGTGTATTTATTCATAGGTGAGCAGAAGTGTGCTTATATACATTTGGACTTCTTATTCATTAACTATTCTGTTTTTAATTATAAAATTTTCTCAGGCCGAAAGTCAAGAAATTATATTTGCCATCTCTGCTGAGAAATTTGGCGAAATTAAAGCTTTAAAATTCATGTATATATTTTTTTCTAATATTTTAATTTCAAAAAAATTCAAGGTGTCAGGATAACCAAATATACAGTCTTCAAAGTTCTTAAATTCCACAATGATGAATGTCTATTATTGATGATCTCAAACTTTGCAGGGATTTATGATGGTCTAAAAACTTGAATTTTTTAGAAAGTAATTGTGTAAAAATTATTAGAAATCAAAAAGATATATTATTTCATATTTATTTTTTACAGATATGTTTCATTATTAAATATAGAAGAATATTTTTTGACTGTGTAATTTTAGCATAGAGTTTAAGATCTAGGGAAATACAACTGTTTAGAAATGTTGTCACTCAATAGTCTGTTATAACATTTAGTGATATCATAAAAATTACAAATAAATTTTAAACTTTAAATGATAAATTGTGTAAGCATAAAGAATGGTGATCATGTGATGTTTTACTGTTCAATAACAATCCTTCCCAATAGGATTATGGTGACTCTGGTCATTAAAGAACCAAAGATACCTAAAATATGGATGCTGAACTGAGTTCAGATCTACTTGACTATACAAGCTAATGAGATTAGCTTGAAAACATTATTGTGTTTTCATTTTGATCTCAAAGCTTTATAGTTAACTAAAACGATAAAAGGTGGCTGCTGGAGGGTTGCATTAGATCCTAAGATCTATAGTGGTCTCAAATCTAATGCTTCTCACTGATGAAAGCCTTAAGCTAGAAACATGTCTGGGGATATTGAATTAATAGTCAATAGATAGGGATATTGAATTAGTAGGCAATAGATAGAGATTTCATGCACAAATCCTTCCTGCATCCATTGATGACTCTGGCTTGCACTGAGTGGTGCTACTGTATGGGGGAATTTTGCCTCTATGTACTTTTGGTAGATGAAGTCAAACAAATATTACTGCGCTGAATAATGTTATTTCAATTCATAAATTTTGATTTAATTGATTTTTTGCTCAACTATTTTTTAAGTGAACTCAAATGGAAAAAATATTTGTAGACAACCTTATCAAATTTTTACTATTTACATTAATAACAATTGTGAAAGTTTTCTATCATTATTTAAATAAAGTGATTATAAAAGGAAATTATTTATCTGGAAATTATTTGAAAAATCATATTACTTTGAATAGTGACACATATAAAGTATTAATATTTATTTGAATTACCTACCTTTATTTAAACCTTGGTCATAATCTCATAGTATTTTCTATTTTTGTCTTATAGAAGTCAGAATAAACCAAATACTATTGCTGAGTGATGTAATTTTAGTTTACTCATCCATTTTTTAATTGATTTTTTGCTTAATTTCATCTTATGAGCTCTACTAAAAAAATAAATACATGGAAAATCTCATTAAACTTTCAACATTTAAATCTATAAAGTTCATGAAAATGTTCTATTATATAAATAATAATTATTCCGACTATTATCTTCCAATAGGTGCCCATTAAATTCTTAAATGTTTTCCAATTGTCATCGACAATATTTGTACTTTCTATTTCAAAATTGTTTTTATAACCATGAGAAATTATTAGATATCATGTGATTAAGTTAAAATTGATTGCCAAATCACTTCTAATTTATATGTTCCGTAAATAAATGCTAGAAACAAACATGCAAATATTCTTTGGTAATTCTATCTGATAAACAAATTATTTATAATTATAGACTAATCAATATGGTAACAAATAGATATAATAATATATCAACTACAGATTAAATGTAATACAGAAAAATCATGAGAGACTTTGTTTTGATACTATCATTGGAAAATTGGGGAAGAAATGAAAAAAGCACTTTGAACGTTTTATTTCCTCTTTACAAACATCAATGTCACGAATGGGTACCATTTGTAAACCAAAGTAATGCTAACTTAACTGCTTATGCGCAAAAAAAAAAAAAAAATCTTCACCAATGTCTAGGTCTTTACTTTATATATGTGTGTATGCGTTGCTATTAGCAACTTCATAAAAATAGTATTAATAAAAACTTACGTATCCTATAATTGATTTCTGTTTTTATATATATTAGCTCTTTTAAAAACATTTTTATAATACTGTTCTGTCAGTTAAATTTTCAAAGGGAAAAAATAAACTATTAAAAAAAAAAAAATCGAACTAACCACTCCCTTCTGATTTCAGTTTTGAGTTTTCTCTTTCTACAAAAAAAAAAGCGAAAATTTGCTTTCAGGCTAGATATGTAAGTATATTTTTCTTTTCAGAAAAAGAAAAAAAAGAGGAGAATTATATAGCCGACGCCGTAATGATACTAAATATCAACGTTATTGCCTATAATCTTTTCCCAAGGTATCAGCAAGTTTTCATGTGTCAATTTCACGTCATTTATTTTTCTGTTCTTATTTTCAGTAAACTAACAATGCAATTTTGATTAAATATTTGCTGATGGAAAGTATTAAAAAAAGTGTATTGGCAGCTCCCGTTTAAGTTGGAAGTTCTTTTTATATATAATAATAATAATACGCTTTAACACGAGCTGAAATTTATATACATACATAATTTTTTAGGTGAAAAGCTCAAGTAAAAATAGAATATTCACTTTAAATAGTACCATTACATTTCCAAAATGAAATTAAATATGAATATGTATCTATTATTAAAGTAAACTTAAAGAAACGCCACACTCACGCATTATATATATATGAGGGAATGAAAGAAAACAGATTGACCGATAAATTGATGGATAAACGGATTGCCATACAGACATTTAAATTGTCGTTAAATAATTTTGAAATCTTTTTCTTTTATTTCTAATAATTAAAATTTTATCACTAAATTTTTACATAAACAGGGCAGGTATTTGGTGAAATGCGCAGATCTATTTTCGTTCAAATAAACGCACGCACATTCACTAACAGACTTGAATTAAAACTTATTTTGTGAATATCGTACTTATTAAATAAATATACTTTTAATTCTTATTTTAAACTTAAATTATAAATATTAAGCAAAACTAAAAGAAAATACCATTATCTAATATATTATAATTGACTTTAAATATTACTGTAATTTATAAAATTTTAACCTTATTTAATAGTTAACTTTCCTTGATTAATTCCCCCAATCTATTTCTCATGTGTATATCTTACTATTCCTATTATTTATTTGTATTAACTTCTGCGTTTTGTAAAATAATGTTATTTTCTATTTCAAACACAAACTCTTACTATATACGTATACACACGATGTTGGCATGAAATCTTTAATTCATTATAAATTTATCCACACTTAAAATTATTATAGCTTACTATATAGTTAATTAAAAGAAGCCAACTATTTTATCTCATTCAAGACATGAATAAATACCATTCTGCATAGCAAGGACAAATAATAGAATGTACTTATTCCATCATATGCTTGATCTTTGCTATGTACAGAAGATTATTTATTTATAGCCTGAGGTAGGAAATATGTTATTACATATTAACATCTGCCTTGTATAACAATTTAAATTGTTTCAATGCTTCATAAGAAAAATTGTTCAATTTTTTGCTAATCATATGTTTCTTTCAATCAAAACCTGGATTTCAACAAACATATCAATGCAAAAGTGATAGCATTTCTATGGTTGTTGGAATCTCAATTAATTTTCTGAGTGACTGATGAGGTCAGGTTTTGTTGATAGAAACAACTATCTAATGAGAGATTGGTAACTTTTTGCTTAAATGATTTTGCCACTTGAAACATCAGATATTTTCTATAGAAGACATTGCTATAATAATCTCAGCATTATCAAATTATAATATTTAATATTTTATTTTATTCATGATAAATATAATATTATAAATTTTATAACAGAATTTTTAAAATATATTAAAAAACTCAAGATGTGTGTATGTGTCTATAACATCTTTTTTTATAACAAACTAAAACTTAATAATCTAAAAATAAACAACAATTCATTTTTAAAAATAAATATTTCAAAATAAATAATATATTATAACAGAAAATAATAATTGATATTATTAAAATCAAATATCAATCTTCTATCATATAATACTAATAATTAAAATATTTATATTCATTTATTAAATATTAATTTTATCAACAATAAATATAGGATTTAATTTTTCTTGTCTTTAAAACTTTAATTTAACAATTTATTTATTAAATTTATTTATGAGTATTGATCATTGAGTTTTCCCAACATATACTATTACACTCCTATTAAATCTCTCAAAATCAAAATTTTATATCAAAATATGAATTATTTAGTTAATTTTTTTAAAGATTGTTATAAAAAATTAAATCATATAGTTAAATATATCTAATTAAAATTTTTTAAATAGATGATAATAATTTATGAGATAAAAGTATATATATATATATATATATATATATATATATATATATATATATATATATATATAATAGGCAAAACTCTCTCCATACACTAGTGCCACTCTAAGTAAGACAGAGTAATCAATGGATGCCAGAAGGCTTGTGTATAAAATCCCTAACTAGTGCCTATCTTCCAATATCTCCAAACTAGTTCCTGGCTTATGGCCTTCATCAGTGAGGAATCTTGGATCTGAGAGCACTGCACCTAGATCTTAGGATCTAATGCAACCCTCCAGCAGCCACCTTTTAACTCTATATAATGACTAAACTATAAGAATAAAATTGAAAACACACATATATTTTCAATCTAAGCTCAATAGCTCAAATAGTCATATTGGTCTGAACTCAGTTCAGCACCCATATATTTAGGTGTCTTTAGCTCTTTTACAACCATAACCACGACCTTCCTATAAGGCAGGATTGGTATTAAACCTTAAAACATCACATGATCACTATCTTCCATGCTTGCTCATAACTGTTGTTATAATAGTTATGAGCAAGCATGGAAGATAGTGATCATGTGATGTTTTAAGGTTTAATTATTATCATATATACATATATAAAACAATAGAAATAATAAATATAATACTAATTAACTATTATATATAGTCTTTCATTCTGCAGAAGTACTTTCAGTTAATTCCTTAACCCTCCTCAACTGCTGTTAAATTCAAAAACATAATGGAAGCAAATGTCATCAACTCATATCCTATGAATCCTGAATTTTGTTTATTAATTATATTCATTTTATTTCTATTTTCTTAAAATTGCCACTGTATTTTTTTTTATTATGGTTTCAGTTTTCACAAAAGTCTTAACACTTTCAATTTCAAACTTAAATTTATGTTTACACATTCTTTCATGATGCAAAAAACTGAAGCAGTCATTACATCATTGTTTTCATTTTTCATATACTTTTATAACAATTCATGATTTTTTAAATCTTTTTTTCAATACTTCATCTTGACTCAACTATATATGATAACACATTCACAAAATATTTGCTACACAACATTACTCCTCTGTTTGATATGTATGATATTTTTAGAATTATTCATTAACTTATTAACTTTATTTGTAACACCAAATAAAACATTATACACACTCATAGATAGATAGATAGATAGATAGATAGATAGATAGATAGATAGATAGATAGATAGATAGATAGATAGATAGATAGATAGATAGATAGATAGATAGATAGATAGATAGATAGATAGATAGATAGATAGATAGATAGATAGATAGATAGATAGATAGATAGATAGATAGATAGATAGATAGATAGATAGATAGATAGATAGATAGATAGATAGATAGATAGATAGATAGATAGATAGATAGATAGATAGATAGATAGATAGATAGATAGATAGATAGATAGATAGATAGATAGATAGATAGATAGATAGATAGATAGATAGATAGATAGATAGATAGATAGATAGATAGATAGATAGATAGATAGATAGATAGATAGATAGATAGATAGATAGATAGATAGATAGATAGATAGATAGATAGATAGATAGATAGATAGATAGATAGATAGATAGATAGATAGATAGATAGATAGATAGATAGATAGATAGATAGATAGATAGATAGATAGATAGATAGATAGATAGATAGATAGATAGATAGATAGATAGATAGATAGATAGATAGATAGATAGATAGATAGATAGATAGATAGATAGATAGATAGATAGATAGATAGATAGATAGATAGATAGATAGATAGATAGATAGATAGATAGATAGATAGATAGATAGATAGATAGATAGATAGATAGATAGATAGATAGATAGATAGATAGATAGATAGATAGATAGATAGATAGATAGATAGATAGATAGATAGATAGATAGATAGATAGATAGATAGATAGATAGATAGATAGATAGATAGATAGATAGATAGATAGATAGATAGATAGATAGATAGATAGATAGATAGATAGATAGATAGATAGATAGATAGATAGATAGATAGATAGATAGATAGATAGATAGATAGATAGATAGATAGATAGATAGATAGATAGATAGATAGATAGATAGATAGATAGATAGATATCCTTAAAAAATTTTACTTGAGCATTTGAAATATTTGGAATGGATATCCATTTTTTATTGTCAATCTTCAACTCCTTTAAATCATTATAACTCTTTTTAAATTGACATAAAAGTATTCTCAATGTGTTCAATCTTTTAACCAACTTCAAGCAATTCCTTGGAAAATATCTCAATATTTGACAATTTATCACAGTGGTAATGACATAATTTTTATTATGAAACAAGAAACAACTAAAACTTGCTATCTTATGCATAATTGGTACATTTGATTTACAGTTTATATATCCCCTTTTTCTTGCAATGGTTTGGTTATCATATTATAAATTAACATACTATTATCTCTTGTAATAATTAAATTCAAATACGTAATACGTTTGTCCTGTTCCTTTTCAATGATCCATTTCAAGCCACTCAAATTATTTAATTCCTCTCCAAGCAAATTTATAGTCCAATATTTCCACAAAAAATCATCATCCACATACCTTTTGTAAATTTTATTATCTTTAAAAGTACACATATCAAAAATATTACTTTCATATAAATTTTCTTATAGAAAAGTTATATTATTTGAATGGCTTGAAATGGACTATTGAAAAGAACAGAACAAAAGTATTAAGTATTTGGATTTAATTATTACAAGAGATAATAGTATTAAGTTAATAATCAAACAATTGCAAAACAAGATATATAAATTGCAAATCAAAAGTACTAATTATGCATAAGCTACCATGTTTTAAATCTTTTTTTGTTTCATAATGAAAAATTATGTCATTACTTGTATGATAAATTTAAAAATATTAAGATATTTGCCAAAAAATTACTTGAAGTTGGTTCTAAGATTGAACATATTAACAATATTTTATGGCAAATTAAAAAGAGATATAATGATTTAAAGGAGTTGAAGATTGACAATAAAAATGAATATCTATTTCATATATTTCAAATGCTCAAGCAAAATGTTTTAAGTATTTATATGTAAAGATGTGTTTAATGTTTCAATTTGTATTACAAATAACGTTAATAAGTTAGTGAATAATTCTAAAAATGTCATACCTGTCAAGCAGAAGAGTAATGTTGTGTATGAAATTTTTCTGGATATATGTTATCATATATAAATGGATTAAGTGCAGTATTGAAAAAGATTTAAAAAATATGAATAGTATACATGCACATGAGAAGTAAAAGTAATACTGATTTAATGACTGTTTCCCTTTACTTGGATCATAAAAGAACAAGTTAGATATTAAAAGTGTTAAGATTCTTCATAATGAGAGAAACCATAAGAAAAGATAAATTAAGAGGTATTTTTAATAAATAGAAATAAAATGAATATAATAAATATACATAATTCAGGATTCATGGGATTTGAATTGATGGTGTTTACTTCCATTATGTTTTTGAATTTAACAAGAGTTGAGGAGGATTAAGGAATTAACTGAAAGCACTTCTGCTGATTGAAAGACTGCACATAACAATTAATTACCATTATATTTATTATTTTTATTGTTATTTCAATAGTTTGTACATTTTATTTATTTTATATATATATATATATATATATATATAATATTTAACTACAAGTATATTGTCTATACTAAACTTAATATAATTAGAAGGAATTTTATCTCAGACTTTCAAGCTTTCTATGTCTATCCACTCAATCTTATACAACTGATACACATAATCACATACATGTGAAAAAAATAAGTGATCTCCAGTATACTTATTTTGTGCTTAAAAAACATTCATGGTCCACAACATCTTTCATATATATATATAAAATACATATTTTTGCGGGTTCATCCATGTTAAAAACTTTTAATACTAATATATTGACATTTCGACTTGGTCACACAAGCCATCCACAGAGTTATAAAAGGTAGAAAGACGGTTGTAGAGGCGCTACAATCACTGATTTGAATAAAATGTTAAAATTCCACCAATAGCAAAAAATGTTAAATTTAGGAATGTTTTTTAAAAAAAATCTTTCCAAATAGGAGGAAGTTTACATGTATCATCTCGCTTATTGATACAATCTGGCCTTTTAAGTATCTCAATGGCTTCTCTAATTTTGCATTGGTAGAGATTATCACATCTGGATATGATCCTGGTACTAGAAAAATCAATTTTATGACCTGAATCTATAGTATGGAGTGAGAGTGCTGATGATGATGAGTGTTGTTTAACTGCATTAGCATGCTCATCTCTCCTAACACTGATGTGACGATTACTCATACCTATGTAAGAAGCTTTACAATTTTTACATGAGATTTGATAGACACCATGAGATTCAAGAGGGATTGAATCCTTAAGTTTGGTTATTATATTGCTGATCTTTTGATGAGCAGAAAATGCTGTATCTATATTATAGCATTTTAATATACGTCCGATACTGTCTGTAGTTCCTTTTACATATGGAACACAAATCCTAATAGCTGATTTATCATCTTTTTGTTTCCTATTTTGTCTATTTTTGGGCTTGAAATAAGGCTTTTTTTATAAATTTGTAATTATAACTATTTGCTAATAAAACACTATTAATATGATTTATTTCTTCTTTCAGATGTGTCTCATCTGAAAGGTTAATTGCTCTATTTAAAAGAGTTTTGGCTACAGAAACTATCTGAGTTGGGTGATGATGAGAATGGAAATGCAAATATCTGTCTGTGTGTGTATCCTTTCTGTAAATAGAAAAAGATAAACTATTTGGTGTTCTGGTGACTAGAACATCAAGAAAAGGGAGTTTTCCATCAGACTCTGTCTCCATTGTAAATTTAATATGAGGATGCATATTATTTAAATGTAAGAAAAAAATCATCTAATTTATTTTTTCCATGTTGCCATATGACAAAAGTGTCATCTATGTATCTGAGCCAAATGAGAGGTTTTAAAGATGATGATTCTAAAGCACGAGTTTCTATATATTCCATGAATAAATCAGCTATTACTCCTGAGATAGGTGAGCCCATAGGAGTACAAAAACTTGTCTGTAATGCTGTCCATTGTATACAAAATATGTATTTAAGAGACAATGTTTAATTAAAGCAATAATATGGTCTGGTAAATTGCAACGTTGTGAGATTATATTTAAAGCTTCATCAATTGGAATGTTTGTAAACAAAGACACGACATCAAAACTGACCAGAATGTCATTAGCATTAATTTTTAAACTTTTTAAAACAGAAATAAAATGAAGAGAGTTTTTAATATATGATTTAATAGATGGGATTGTAGGTTTAATGAAATCCGATAAGTATCTGGCTAAAATATGAGTTGGAGAACCTATTGCACTTACTATTGGATGAAGGGGGGTATCTGGTTTGTGAATTTTTGGAAGTCCATAAAATTTTGGACAGACACAAGATTTTTCACGAGGGATTATTTTATTTTTTATCTCTGTTTCAATAGGTGATTTATTAATAATAGCTTTTGTTGTTTTTTCCAAATACGTAGTATGATCTCTTTTTGATAGTTTATAAGTTTTATCATTAAGCAGATCTAAAATTTTATTATGGTAAATGTCACGATCCATTACAACTGTGGCATTACCTTTATCAGCTGGAAGTACAACAATTGATTTGTCCGATTTTATATTATTTAATGCTTGTCTTTCTTTCTTTGAAATATTATTTTTAGGAAGCTTAGCTTTTTTTAAAATATTACAAATCTCAGCTCTAGCCAAATCAGCCGATGTAGAATCAATTTTATCAAGAGCTGATTCAACATTACAAACAATTTTCTCAAAAGGTATCCGGGAAGGTGTTAAAGCAAAATTGAAACCTTTTTCTAAAACTGAAATTTCATCTGTAGAGAGGGCTTTCCTAGATAAATTATAAACGGTTTTTTGATTTGGATACATAATGTTTGGGGATTGTGTTCTAATTAGCATTTGCAATTTTTTCTTTTGCTTTGCTGTTACAAATTTCGAATCTTTAAACGATCTAAAACTTGCAATACGATCAAAACTAGTCCACAGTAAAGGATGTATTTTATTACTAAGGAATAAACGTAAATGTAGCAATACTTTATCAATTTTGTCTAAATTTTTCCGAGTTTCTTTAATAAAAGAGTTTAAATAATATTGCTCATTAGAACACAATCCCCAAACATTATGTATCCAAATCAAAAAACCGTTTATAATTTATCTAGGAAAGCCCTCTCTACAGATGAAATTTCGGTTTTAGAAAAAGGTTTCAATTTTGCTTTAACACCTTCCCGGATACCTTTTGAGAAAATTGTTTGTAATGTTGAATCAGCTCTCGATAAAATTGATTCTACATCGGCTGATTTGGCTAGAGCTGAGATTTGTAATATTTTAAAAAAAGCTAAGCTTCCTAAAAATAATATTTCAAAGACAGAAAGACAAGCATTAAATAATATAAAATCGGACAAATCAATTGTTGTACTTCCAGCTGATAAAGGTAATGCCACAGTTGTAATGGATCGTGACATTTACCATAATAAAATTTTAGATCTGCTTAATGATAAAACTTATAAACTATCAAAAAGAGATCATACTACGTATTTGGAAAAAACAACAAAAGCTATTATTAATAAATCACCTATTGAAACAGAGATAAAAAATAAAATAATCCCTCGTGAAAAATCTTGTGTCTGTCCAAAATTTTATGGACTTCCAAAAATTCACAAACCAGATACCCCCCTTCGTCCAATAGTAAGTGCAATAGGTTCTCCAACTCATATTTTAGCCAGATACTTATCGGATTTCATTAAACCTACAATCCCATCTATTAAATCATATATTAAAAACTCTCTTCATTTTATTTCTGTTTTAAAAAGTTTAAAAATTAATGCTAATGACATTCTGGTCAGTTTTGATGTCGTGTCTTTGTTTACAAACATTCCAATTGATGAAGCTTTAAATATAATCTCACAACGTTGCAATTTACCAGACCATATTATTGCTTTAATTAAACATTGTCTCTTAAATACATATTTTGTATACAATGGACAGCATTACAGACAAGTTTTTGGTACTCCTATGGGCTCACCTATCTCAGGAGTAATAGCTGATTTATTCATGGAATATATAGAAACTCGTGCTTTAGAATCATCATCTTTAAAACCTCTCATTTGGCTCAGATACATAGATGACACTTTTGTCATATGGCAACATGGAAAAAATAAATTAGATGATTTTTTCTTACATTTAAATAATATGCATCCTCATATTAAATTTACAATGGAGACAGAGTCTGATGGAAAACTCCCTTTTCTTGATGTTCTAGTCACCAGAACACCAAATAGTTTATCTTTTTCTATTTACAGAAAGGATACACACACAGACAGATATTTGCATTTCCATTCTCATCATCACCCAACTCAGATAGTTTCTGTAGCCAAAACTCTTTTAAATAGAGCAATTAACCTTTCAGATGAGACACATCTGAAAGAAGAAATAAATCATATTAATAGTGTTTTATTAGCAAATAGTTATAATTACAAATTTATAAAAAAAAAGCCTTATTTCAAGCCCAAAATAGACAAAATAGGAAACAAAAAGATGATAAATCAGCTATTAGGATTTGTGTTCCATATGTAAAAGGAACTACAGACAGTATCGGACGTATATTAAAATGCTATAATATAGATACAGCATTTTCTGCTCATCAAAAGATCAGCAATATAATAACCAAGCCTAAGGATTCAATCCCTCTTGAATCTCATGGTGTCTATCAAATCTCATGTAAAAATTGTAAAGCTTCTTACATAGGTATGAGTAATCATCACATCAGTGTTAGGAGAGATGAGCATGCTAATGCAGTTAAACAACACTCATCATCATCAGCACTCTCACTCCATACTATAGATTCAGGTCATAAAATTGATTTTTCTAGTACCAGGATCATATCCAGATGTGATAATCTCTACCAATGCAAAATTAGAGAAGCCATTGAGATACTTAAAAGGCCAGATTGTATCAATAAGCGAGATGATACATGCAAACTTCCTCCTATTTGGAAAGATTTTTTTAAAAAACATTCCTAAATTTAACATTTTTTGCTATTGGTGGAATTTTAACATTTTATTCAAATCAGTGATTGTAGCGCCTCTACAACCGTCTTTCTACCTTTTATAACTCTGTGGATGGCTTGTGTGACCAAGTCGAAACGTCAGTATATTAATATTAAAAGTTTTTAACACGGATGAACCCGGAAAAATATGTATTTTATATATTTAACCCGTGCAATTCTTCGTTTTAACATATATATATAATCAATGTTCAGTTCATATTAAGATAACAAATATTCAAACTTTAATGGATAGGCATTAATCTTCACCACCCTCCAATTCTTCAGACATCCAACTGATGAGTGCTAGTTCAGCACAAAATACATATATTGGAGATCATTTATCTTTTTTACATGTCATCATCATCATCATCCTCAACCATTATCAATCCACTGCAGGATGAAGGTCTCTCCAAGTTTAATCCATCTTCTCCAATCTTTAGCCTCCCTTTTCCACAACATCCCTGCACACTTTTTTATTTCATCCATCCATCTGACATGTGGTCTCTTTCTGGGTCTTTTACAATCTCTTGGAATCCAGTTTTAAATTTCAATTGTCCATCTATTATCATTTCTTCTAGCAATATGTCCAGCCCAACTCCATTTCAATCTTTTAATTTTTTCAATAAGGTCAGTAACACCTGTTTGTTGTCTTACCCATACATTGCGTTTTCGATCTCTTCTTGTTACTCCCAACATACATCTCTCCATACTCCTTTGAGTGGTCTGAAGTCTCTGTATTGCTCTTCTATTAAGTGTCCAAGTCTCAGATCCATAAGTAAGAACTGGTAAAACACATTTGTTAAAAACCAATCTTTTCAAACACATAGGCATATTTCCTTTTAGTATCAAGTTATATCTACCAAAAGCACTCCAACCAAGTTTAATTCTATGATTAATTTCCTCCGTTATGTTTCCATCTGTATTAATAATATGACCTAGGTATTTGTAACTGTTAACTTCTTTTAATTCTTCATAATCAATCTTTATTTTCATATTTTGAGCAAATCGATTAAACATTACTTTAGTCTTTTTAACATTTATCTTTAGTCCTACTTTTCTACTTTCATCTGCTAACTCCTGCAACATTTCCTGCAGCTCTGAAGCATTATTTGCAAAAACAACTACATCATCTGCAAAATCTAAATGACTTAAATACTCTCCATTTACTTTCATTCCTTTAGTTTCCCATTTTAATCCACAAAATACTTTTTGCAGCACTGCTGTAAAAAGTTTTGGAGATATGGAGTCACCTTGACTTACACCTTTCTCAATGTTGATTTTTCCAGTATCATTATGTAATCTAATTGTTGCTGTTGCATTCTTATAAATATTCTTTAAAATATGCCAATATCCTGGATCTATACCTTGATGATCCAATGCTTTAATCACTGAAGAAATGTGTATAGAATCGAATGCCTTTTCATAATCTACAAATCCAAAACATAATGACAACTCATATTCATTTGTCCTTTCTATGACTTCTCTCAATACCTGGATATGATCTATTGTACTAAAACCACTTTTAAATCCAGCTTGTTCTCTTGGTTGGTGGAAATCCAAAGTTCTCTGTAGACGAGTTGTAATTATCTTGGTAAAAATTTTATATAAAACTGATAAAAGGCTGATAGGTCTGTAATTTCTAATATCTTCTTTATCACCTTTTTTAAATATTAATATTATTACTGCATTCTTCCAATCTTCTGGTACATCTTTATCATTTAGACATTTGGTATATAACTTTGCTAAAATTGTTTCTATTTCTTCACCTACTTCTTTTAATATATCAATTATAATTCCATAATTTCCTGGAGCCTTTCCTTTCTTCATACATTTAATTGCATGTCTCACTTCTTCATTTAAAATTCTGGGCAATTCGGAAGATGTAATAGATATAGGAGGTACTTGTTCTTTATTACTATATAATTCTTGATAAAAATCTTCTACCAATTTCATGATGTCATCTCTCTTTTTAGTAATAATTCCATCTTTTTTTCTTATTGCAGATATAAATTTCCTACCAATACCAAAATGTTGTTTAACATTCTTGAGACTTTTATTTTCTTCTACAGCTTTCCTTGCGAGTTCACAGTTATACTTTCTTATATCATTTTCAACTCTTTTCCGTACCATTTTACAAAATTCGAGATATTCAATTCTTTTTAATACATCATTTTTGTATATATTCATATTCCTTCTTTTCTTCATAAATTCTCTAGTCTCAGTAGAAATTTTATTACTCAATTGCTGCTTTTTTCTACCAGCTATGTTTGTTGCAGTTTTTAAAAGTTTTTACATGTATGTGGTCATATATATTGATTGCACAAGACGGAATGGATTGACATAGGGAACTTGAAATTTTGAGTTTATATATATATATAATCATTAAATTTGTACAATTGTTTAAATAATAAAGCTGTTATTAAATAAATAAATAAATAATACTTTTGCTAATATATAACATAAATATCATATAACAATTCGTCAATTGTTAAGACAGAGTTTCTTTAATAAATAAAATAATAACAAAATAATTATTACCAAGCGCTTTCAACTCTTAAGAGTACTTATCAAGGCAATGTAAAAAATTATATTTTCTTCTAGAAAGGTTGAATTCATCACCTAGGAGAAAATAGAATTTTTTTACACTGCCTTGATAAGGACTCGTAAGAGTTGAAAGGGCTTGTTAATAATCATTTAGTTATTATTTTATTTATTAAAGAAATTCAGTTTTAACAATTGACGAATTGTTATATTATATTTAAAGTTGTTATTATAAATGACCCATTCTTCTTCTTTACTAGGTTGTCTTTGATTATACAGACTGTTGATTTTTATATAATAAAGAAAAGAATATTCTTATTTAAAACTTTATAACAAGCATTTAAACAATAAATATAAAAGCAAAGAATGTCATTGTGAATATATATATAACATACATAAAATATTATCTGAGTACACTTGTGTATAATTTATTGAAAAAATATATACAAGCAAACGTTTTGATTAGGTCAAACTGATCAACTGAATTGTTACTCAGTTGAAAATCTGATCTGGTCAAAACATTGGTTTATATATATTCAATACATTATATACAATAGTACCTGGATAATATTTCATTTATATCTGCAGCCTGTAAAAATATTCGAATTAATATATATAACATTCTGTGCAATAAATTCTACTGTTAAATTGCTGTAAATATCTCTTCGTTTTATAAGTGTCAATCTTTCTACCCTTATAACTTTGATACTAATAACTTTCATAAATACATTACTGATTACTAAACACTTTTTAATCTAATGATTAACTTCATTCTAACTATAAATTTTAAAACTTAATTATAGATTAATATATTTGTTTTAATTAAACAAAATTACATGAAATAATTAAACTTTATATATCTTTGTTTCTATGTAATATCTTTTTTAAGAATTATTCTTAAAACTTCATCAAATATTCTTAAATATTTCGTGCTGAAACAAAACTTTTTAATTAGGCCATGTCTCAATCTCGAATGCATGTTTCCATCATTTGTTAAGTAAATAAAAACTCCAAATTATTACTCTTTGATTTAAAATGTAAAACTCTCGTACTGAGAGTTTTTGACAATAACCACACCACATCCATTAATGAGTATGTATATATATATTGAATATTTTCATGACATATAATTATATACATAATAATGTAATAACAAACAGATATAATGTTATGTTAAATGCACAATTATTTAAATGAACAGTAATTTAAAATTCATTACTAGTTTCAAAATAAAATCATTCTTCTTTTACTAGTTTTAGCCTTGAAATCTTTAATTTTGTTAGCATTTTATAAAACAAACAAATTGGTGCAGTGAACCCACAATATCTGTTCTATAATCATCAGCTTTTTCATCTATATCTTATTTAAAAATAACAAATAAATAAACGAATAGGATGTAATCAAAATAAAATTTAATTTTATAATTTTTATTTCAACCACTTAGAAGCATGATACATATAATTAAATCTCAAATTTTATATTATTTTATAAAATTTAATGCAGGTCTTTCCCAGAACTTTTTCAAGTTATGTCCCTATTTTGAAAAAATCAAATTAATTTGAATTTAGCTCATGTAGTTTAAATTTTGTCCCCTGTTCTGATTTAACAGTATCTCATATAGTCAAAATGGTTGTAACATTTTTTTCCTCTTTTTCAAATGAGAAGTTTTTTAGTTACCTTTTAAACCAAATATTATAAAATGTATTGTAACTTATGGCAACAATACTAAAAAGCAAATTTATTTCATTATAATAAATCAATTTAATCCAGTTAAACAATAGTAATTTGTGTGTGGGTGTGTGTGTGATTTTATACCTATATTTTTTTAATTTTTTATACAAACATTTTAATATTTATTATATAATGCCTATAATAAAAAATGAATTTGAAATGATATTAATGTAAAACTAGAACTCCTCTATGAGTTGTATGATATACTACTTGTAGCATTTGCATGACTAAACAATGTTGCAGCCATCACAGATTAATCTTTGTAGATATTATCTAAAATCAGTTAAAATATTTATAGGCATGCCTAAGGAGATAAAATATATTGCTTTCAATACTTTTAGTTTTTAAGTCAGTATTAGTAAGATGAGAAGAGAGAGAGAGAGATAGAGAATCTTTTTAATTTAAGAAAAGAAACTAAAACTTTTTCTTAATTTTTATTATCTATTGTTTATAGTATCCAGAGCCTATTTAATTTTGTTTTTAAAAAATTTGTTAGCTATTTTTGGTTCTGCAATACAAAATCAAAAAACACATACAAAAAACTTGCCTCAATCAGATTTTTTAAAATTCAAAATAAATGAATTTGTCAAAACTATTAAAAGCACTACCAAAATATATAAATACAGTATAAAGCACATGACTACAATATGACCACAAAACTTTTTCATATGGTTGAAGGAGCAAAAAAATCATCTGTAGTAAATATGAGTAATCATGGACTCCATTTGATATAGTGTTGGTAATTTCCCATCTATAGAATATTTTTGGCTTTTAATTTTGACAGTAAAAGTTAAGATTTAAAGACAAAAATGTGCGTTTTATTTATGATATTAGCTTGAACGATATAAAAACTAATGGATGGCTCCTAGGTGCATAGTTACATTTGTTGCAGGTATTAATCCTAATATTCATTACCAAAGCAAAACCTAAAAACTGTTCTGAAGATTTGCATTTTATTACACAATACTGTCTAATATACATTGATTTTTCAAACATACAAAAAAGGGCTGTAAAGTAGGGAAAGATCACTACACTTGATAGTTTATATGTAGTTATCCTCATTGTTTGACTATTTTAATAAATTATTTAAAATGTGGATACTCAATTAATTTTTATGCTTTTATATTAACTTGTCATATCTGTGTATGTGTCTATCTATATATGCACATTTTGTATGAATGTTTCTGTCTGTCAACATTTTTGAATTTTGCTCCCACTGAGATTTCTTTTTAGTTTTAATCATTTTTTTGTTTTTAATGAATAAAGTTTGATCATTTGAACTTGTTGATTAATTTATCTGTTTACAAGACCAATGTTTTATGGTCCAGAATTGAACAAATTGAATTTGCATTTTTCACTCTCTGTGGATAATTTTGCAAATCTTTTTTTTTTCACAAACTTTACAATTATGTATTTTTTTTTAATATTTTAATTTCAAAAAATTGTGAAGATGTCAGAACAATTGAAAAAGGAGAAATTTCAAAGTATGTTTAAGCTCCACAATGGTAACCACTCATTTGATTCTTGGCACTCTCAACACATTGTGGTAACTTTGCAATATTACTTTGAGAAAATATTACAAATGACTAAAAATTAGGATTTTTGGAAAGTTTGTGATTATTTTGCATAGTGATTGTGTAATAATTATTATAAATTACAAATATATATTGTTTCATATTTATTTTCTATTGAAATGTTTTATTTTTAAATATAAAAAATTATATACTTCTGTCTAACTTTGCCATGGAAATTACAATCACAGAAATATGATCTTTCTAGAAAATGTCATCAGTAACAATCTGTTAGAAAATATAGCAATACCATAAAATTTATTAAAAAATGTAAACATTTAAAGCATAAGTTGATAGATTTACTAGATATTAATAATTATTCATTAAGGTTTTAAAAACAAACATCGATCAAAAAAAGATTTCATTTATTTTGCAAATTCTTTCTGTTCTTCCCATAATTTGAATGATAAAATAGTGCATTGATTGAAATAATTCTGAAAATCAAATGTGATTTCTAAAAATTTATTTAATTTCTAAATAAACATATCTATCAAATGAGGTTAAATTTATTATATTCTGATAAATAATAATGGTTTAATATTAAAATGAAAGGTAAAAGCTTATATCAAGTGAGTGTCAGAGTATGGGCGGATTAATTAGTCTTTTTATGTTTTATTATTAAATCATAATTTTTGTCATATTGTTGAAAATTGCAAGAATGTTTTCATTTCATAAAAGCATTTCAGGCAATTTTGATTTTTACAATTTATTTAAGCCTCAAATGCCTTTTTGAAATGACACTATTTCTGAAATTTCCAATTGTTTAATAACAAGTCTAGATTTTTAAGATCTCTGATGTTTTCCAAGAATGGCAAATTAACCAAGATTCAGTTTTTTCTACTTTATAGTAAGATTGCTTTGTGTTTTTTTTTGCTTTTAAGTCTACTGTTTACATAAAATTATAATTTATTTATTTTTTACATATTTTATTTTTTAATACAAATGCAATATAGGTGAATGAACACACTATGCATGCATTAATAGTAACAGTATGTATCACAAATATAATAAAAGCTATTATTCATTGATTGCATGACTATCAAACATATTAATATATCAATTATTCCAAAACAGTGCATCATGGGATTATCCTAGCATAAATTTAAAATCTGCTTTAGCAAAGAAAGTTAATGTGCATTCTTCTGCATTAGGGATCTCTTTATTATGAAAAACTAAAATATATTTTAAGCTTCGGTCAATCAAAACTTCAGAGTTTTCAATTATTCACCTTTATTGGCACAGTGGCTTTCAATTCCCAGAATATGAATAAGCAGTTTATAGTATCCATAAGCTTCTTTCTTTGACCCCAAATTTAAATCCAAGGAAATATATGTTAAAAAAGATGCAATCCTTATTTTTTGACCTGTTTTTTTTTTTTTGGCACCTATCTAAATAGTTTTTTTTTTTTAAATATGAATAAACGTTTATATTTAAAAATAATAATTTTAATCCTATAAATATATCTTCTGTCTTCTCTCTTTTAAAGTCTTAGTAAACCTTTATTTTACTTTAGAAAAAATTTGGGAAATATGTTTTAAAGAAATACATATATTTTTATTTAGTTTCAATTATTATTAAAACTTAAAAGTTTTAATAAAAGTTTTTTTAAAGAAATTATTATTTAGTTTCTCGTTTTGCAAAAATTGAAGTATAAAATTTATCATAAAAAATGTAAGTTTCTTATTATTATTTTTTTACTTTGATTCTACCAAATTACTGACTCGACTAATTTTCGGAACACTGTAATTATTGAATTAAAGTTTGTGTGCTTATATATACTTAAGTATTTTATGTGTGTTATAAGTATATGGATCATTTATAAAAACTAATAATCAAATCTAGACTTGAGTTCTGGTTATTATTATCACTGAGTGTGTATTGATTAATTTCATAAATGGTTTTAAACCATAGGTCTTCAAACATTGTTAATTATGTAAGAAATTACCAGCATCTATCAAATGTAGGCCATATTAATTGGACATGTTGATCACACAAAGGAGGTCAGTCCCATTGGCATTGTTGGCAAGTATATTTAACTTTTAGAAACAATTTTACTATTGCATATATAAAAACTAAATGTAAATCTTTATAAATGTTCACAGGTTGAAATGTGTGGCAAACATCACAACCCTGTATTTTAAATAACTTCCTTTGTATGTGTGAAAGATTTTAGAGATGATATTCATTTCTCATAAATATTTCTTTTGAAAAAAAAAAAGCTATTTTCTTTACAAAAATACGTCTTCTATTTTAACAGATTCATAAGTGATGTGCAATAAGGTTTTAGCAGAGTCAGTTTAGCTAATTTTTTTATTAAACCAAATATACTTTTGCCTTATTATTTTTAAATGTAATAATAATGGTATTCCTCACAAATTCTTTACATACCTTCCTGTTCAATTTTTTTCAATAAAAAAATGTTGCAATTATAGTTAATACTACCTTCAACTATACTAGTAAATATAATCATAGTAGAATTAAATAATATTACAAAGAAAACAAGCCATATATCACTTGACCCAATATAACAAGTTTGTATTACAAAAGTTATATAATGAGCTTGCAAATAGCTCTTAACAAGCTTTTCAGAATATCCTCAATCTCAGACTGGTTTTTGGAGATATTCTGCAAAGCTTGTTAAGAGATATTTGCAAGCTCATTATATAACTTTTGTAATACAAGCTTGTTCAATTAGATCATGTGATATATGACTTGATTTCTTTGTAATTTTATTTTTTACTATTAAGGCTTTGGTGATTTTATATTGCTAGAGCTATTAATATATGCTGTATCAGAACATAGTCCAATCCCATATGACTATTTAAGTTATATAACTGGATTGGAAGACATATGAATGTCTGAAAATGTCAGATTTTCTTCTTAACCATTCAGTTGTTAATTACATTTAGAAATGCTTATTTTATAGTAAATTCAAAATTGTAAATTTTAGTATTAAAAAATCTGCATTTGGCAATATATTTTGAAGAAAAAAACAATTTTTATTGCCATGTATTGGTATATAGTCCAGCATTTTTTTTCTAGTTGGACAGCTATCAACATTGGCCATTCATCTCCAAACATTTCCAAATGTCAGAAATCAAAACAAAATGTTTGATGCTTTCATAATTGATTTTAAACAAGTGTTTTTTTTTACATTCATAATTAAGATTTTACATTGATTTATCAAAATATAAAGGTTGATTCTAAAGATTTTAAATTTTACAAAAAAAAATATTCATGGAAAAGTGAACAATGCTTGATTACTCTTCAAAACAAATGAATAATAATGACAGCTACTGACTGCAATTTGCATATCAATGACATTCATTGATAACACAATTATATTTCATAATTATTTATGGATTTTATGATTATTTTTTACAGGATATTGACTAATAATGGGTCTAGATTTCGATTTTTATTTAAAATATTTAATTTTAGATCAAGAAAATACAACAGAAATAAATAATCAGAGATCGTAATTGCTAAAAAATGAAAAAAAAAATCATCCAGCATTCAATTAATGATTGGTTGAAATATATTTTTTTAGTTTTACTGCTGGCTATTTTTCAAATATTTTGCTTATATTTTTCTTCAGCTATGAATATTATTTTTAATTTTTTGCTACATTTAACCAATATGAATCTAAAACTATTCTATTTTTAGAAGCTGAATTGATACAATCCTGTTTATTTTAGATTAATATTTTATGAATAGAAACATACTAAAAATGTAATTGAGAAATGAAAGTTCTGAGATTATTATGTAATGGACCAATATAATTATAAACAGACTTTATACAAGTTAATGAACTCAGCTATACATTAGACAAAATGCTGGGCTTGGTCTGATATTTTAAATCTAATGTTTGAATATCCTAGCACCTCACTGAGAAAGCCAGTAGCAGAAACTGGTCTGAGAAAGAAGATATTCTGAAAAGCTTGTTAAGAGCTATTTGCAAGCTCATTATATAAAATTAAATAATAATACAAATATTAGAATTCAAACTTAATGAAATTTTTTTAATCTCACGACCCCATTTATATATATATTAGGATTTATATATATATATATATGTGTGTGTGTATGTGTGTTTAAATAAATATTCTGACAGATAAATGTTTTATAAAACATGTTTTAGTAGTAACAATGTTTAATAGAATAATATTAAAATAAATATATACCAGAATTTATCTGGTCAAAAAACGGTAATAATCGCATGGTTGTAGGAGAAACAATTGTATCACATGGTTGTTATATCATGTGGTTATTGAAAGTCTAGTTTGTCCTTTGATAATACTACCACATTTCTAACTTTGTATCTGGAAAATTGCTTGTAAACAATGTTTTTAGATTTGCTACATTTTTACAAATTGTTAAACATATTTGTATGTTTTTTATATTATATTATATTATATTTTGTTTAATTTATATCATATACTTACTAAAGTTAAATAATTTGATAAAAACTTTGCTAGGTATTAATAACCTATCTAAAAATGTTTTTAATACAATTTTAAAAAATGGGGAAAGGATCTCAATTTTTTGATAACATAGGACCTAAAAATATAAATGTATTGTTTGACTTAAATTTGGCAATATTTTTTTTATATTCCTGTGAAAAAAGTATTCTAAATAACTAGTAATTTTACTGCTTCAATGCACTTATTAATGCAATTGGTTTTTTTTTTTTTAATATTTGTATAGTTTTCCTATACATTTACTCTCCGGTCATGATTATTGCACGTGGACATGATTTTAGTATTTGAAAAATCTATGGAATGACCAGTATCCAAAACATCAACATCAAGTGCTGAAGATGAAAATTTTTTCTTTGCATTAATGTATTTATCTATTAAAGTAAATATATACCAAAAAGATAACCCTTGTTCTCAACAACTGAAAAACAGTAGTAATCATGTAATTGTATCAGAGATGATTACATCACATAATGATTGTTGAATTGTTTGACCTAAATTAGACAGTATTTTTTATATTCATTTGTGTGAAGAAAGTCTTCTAAATATTTAGCAATATTATGATTATTGCATGTGGATATGATTTTAGTATTTGATAAATTTATGCAATAACCAGTGTGCAAACCATGAAGAGCAAATGCTGATGATGTTGAGAATTTTTTTTTCATTGTAAAAATGTGCTCATCTCTTGTTCATCTATTACTCCTTTTTATGTATATAGTTGAGCAGATGCCACATAGGATCTCACAGACTCCTTGGCCTTCCAGAGAAATTACATTCTTATGTGTGATCAGAATGTTATTAATCTTTTGCTCTGTAGAAAATGTTGTTGTTATGTCATTGCTTCTCAGCACCTTTCAAATTTTGTCTATTATTTTTTCTTTTATATAAGAAATTTCTCATCTAATAGAAGCATTTGCTTTTTTTTTTGGGGGGGGGACAGCATTGCATATTGTTTTATTTATAGGGTTGGTATTGTAATTATTCATTAATAGGGAATAAAATTTGATCTTTTTTCTTAATGCAGATATATTTGTAAGTAACGACATCCTTGCAAAAAATACACTTAGCTTCAGAAAAGATTTGGGCTGGATGATAATAAGATGTTATCTTCAGGTATCATCATAATGTATAGATTTCCTATATGTAGAAAAGTATAAGGTGTTGTTTCTCATTTTAATAACAAGAGTATCAATAAAAGTTTAATCCACATTAATAACCTACATCCCAAATTAAATTTACTATGGTAAGAAAAATAGATGAAAAACTAATGCTGAGCTTAAAGCCTGTGTTCTGAAATCTTACTTTAATAAATTGGCAAAAACATTATATATATGTAATTATAAGGGGTTTGAACTAAAACTTTCAAGCTCCCAATAGCTATCTAATCTATCTTGTACAATTGATATATGTGGAAAAGATAAATGATCCGCAATATACATATATGTGCTGAACAAGCCAGTCATCAGACCAGATCATGATCTCTCACACATCTCAGTTTATATTAAGGTAGCAAATCTTTAATCTTTAATGGACAAGCGTCTCCACTTTCCAATTATTCGGCCATCCATTTCATTGAAAATCTAAAGATGGCATATTGAAAACCTTTATTAATACCAATATTCCTCAGATTTTCAATGAAATGGATGGCTGAAGAGTTGGAGAGTGAAGAAGATTGAAACTTGTCCATTAAAGTTCCGTTCTCTTAATATAAACTGCGCACTGATTATATATGTGGGGGGAGATGATGATCTGGATTAACTGATGAGTGCTGGTTCAGCTCAAAATATGTGTATTGGAGATCATTTATCTTTTTCATATATATGTGGTCATGGGTATCATTTGGGTAAGATAGATGGGATAGATATAAGGAGCTTGAAAGTTCGAGCTCAAGTCCCTTATAATTACATTAAGTTTAGTATATATATATAATCAGATAACAAATATAATAATCAAAATACTCCGGAATAAATTCTACAATATTCAATATACCAATATAAAAATTCAATAAAGAACCAGCTTAGGGCAATGTGGTGTGCCTTAAGATGACTATAGCTATTATTGATTTTATTTTTATTCGGTACATTGAATAGTGTATAGTACACTGCCGTAAGCTGGCTATAGCTATTATTGATTTTTTTTTAATATTAGTATATTGAATATTGTAGTTTATTACAGAATATTTTGATTATATATATATATAATTATACACAATTCAAAGCCAACTGCTAAATTATCTTAACATTAAAGAAAATTAATAATTATTTATTGGAGATAAATTTTGATATGACTATAGAAGCCAGTCAGTAGATTGCAATATGCCCAAATATACAACACGCTGGTCCACTTTTTGGTTTATTTGATATTTTATAAAGCTACCTTTTATTTTTCTGATGTATTTCATGTATAAAAAATTGTTATTTAAATTTTTGATTTTATATTTACTTTTAAGCAGTCAATTTCAAATCTGATTTTTTTTTCTTGATAAAGACAAGAATAACTTGTTTTTGTTGTCGCTGTTGTTTCTTTTCGGTTTCTTTTCTTTAGTATAATTAATTATTTTAATGATTTTTTTTTCTTTGTCTAATAAAAATATATCTTAAGAAAAAATAATAGAAACTAAATAAACTCAGTATTAAGCAAAATTTTAATACGATTTTATTTTTTATTTTTAAATTATTTTTACAGTAATTCTATTATTACTCTTGATATTAAATAAGAATCGTATTACACATGTTTTAATTGTTAAAGAAAATGAGACCTCAATTAAAAAAAACATCAAAAGCAATTTCATCTTATATATATATTGATAAATAATATTATTTTGCTTCATTATTCTTATTTGGCTAAATCTCTAGCAAAAATCCAACATATTAGCAGATGGATGAAACTAAACTTCAAAACAAAAAAATCAAATCATCATAAAATAAATATTTCACCTATTTAGTTTTAAAAATTTTTGTTTTCTTTATTTTTCTTACTAATTTTCAACAATTTAGTGATCACTGAGAGAGTTTTACGTTTTACTTGATTTTGAAATTCTGGGAATATAGTAAAGATTTAGATGTAGATGCAAGATTGATTAATTGCATTTTATCACTAAAGTGTATTATTTCACTGTGGCATCTCATATAAATAAAGTTGATAAAATAAACATCTTCCTATTTGGCTATGTCTAAAGGATATTTCATTTACTACAAATGTGAATGCCTGATTGATACATACCCACATGATGATGATATTATTTTCTATTTATAAGTTTATCATTACATAAATTTTTCATCCAAAATCTTACCGTTCTTGTAAACATTGAAAGTTATAAAATTGAAGCATAAATTTATGATTCTCCACTCTAAGAGTTACCATTACAATCTAGTATATATATCATTAGATTCAAATTTATAATATTATAAACTGTAACCTAAAAATTCAGACTACTCTTGTCTTATATACATATAAAAACTTTGTAACAAAATAAAAATAAAATTACTTTTAAAAAAAGTGTACTTTCTCAACGAGCCTACAAAGCTATCATTGTCATGTGACCTTGACATTAGAATATATCATTTATCATGTTAATAAATGACAATCTGGCTTTTATATTTATTTATCAGAAATGTGACATAAATATATCGTTAGTAAACTATTAAATAATCTTAAACACATCACCTATTAAGGAGACAATTTAGATTGTATGTGTCATTTATATCAATCTTCAATTAGGTACACAAAATAATACAAAACTATATAGGTTATAAGTAGATATGAGAAAGGCTAAGGAATTAACCGAAAGTACTTCTGTGGGTTGAAAGACTTATATAGTAGTTAATTAGCACTATATTTATTATTTTATTGTTATTATAATATATATAGCTAATAATATTTACATATTTGTAGTATACTAGATATAACTAACATTCAGTGTAAAAATTCAGAATAACTTTTCTTGCTATATATATATTTAGATACAAGCCCAATATATAAGCTTTAAATAGTCTACTCTACTTCCAAATCAAAACTGGTATAATAAAATGTGCCAAAAAATACATATGCTTAAAATGTTCATAAGTAATGAAAGATTTTTGTAGCAAATTTTCTACATTTGTCTTAACTTTTTTAGGCTATCTGGATATACCTTTAATCATAAAAATTTAGATAAACGCTATGGATCAGGTATAGTTTGTATAAAATTAACAAATATGTACAAATTGTATTGTATCTAGATTCAAATATCACTTTATGATCATGGAAAATAAATATACCAATCATTATAGAACAATATACAATAATTAAATGATGCTGATTTATTATGATTTAAATATGAGAGGCTGATAGAATTTTTAAGTGACAGTTCTCATCACTGATAGAAAAATTTGAAGATTCTTTCCTAGATTGTCATTGACAATAAGAAAAACTTCTTCAATGCTCATTGATAATTTCTACTGTTGTAAGCAATAGAAAGTATTATTTCATAATTTCTTTACAATTCCCCAATTTATTTTCAAAACCCAGTTCAATTTTGAAAACATATATATATATATATATGCAAATTTATAAATAAATATTTAAAAATACAGTATTTAAAAGCTTATAAAATATATATGTATAACCATCACTTAGGAGCGCTTTCAACTAACTTGTAGCTTTGTCAACCATCATGTTTAAAATGTCAGCTTTCCCATAATTCTATGATGTCAACTTTTCCATAATTCTGTGATCGTAGTGTTTGCTGCTTGCCTATTAACCAAATGTTGCTTGTATTTACATATCAACATTGCCTCTTTAATTTTCCTTTTATTATTATTTTTTTCAGTTTCCAATATTTTTACGTTGTTATAATTAAAATCGAAACCATATATACATGATTTATTATGGTCATAAAAGATAGAAGCTGATAAATTATCATTATTTTTAAAATTTTGTTTTGTATTTTGAACCCTTTTAAATAACAATAAGTGTTCCTTTGTTCTTTTTTCCAATGTACACCTCGATTCACCTATATATCCATGGCCACACCCACATATCCATTTGTAAATGATACAATTTTTATTTGTAAATAAAGTTTTATCCTTTGTATTGTTTATTAATTTATTTAATGTAGGTGGTTCTTAAAATGCAATATCACATATTTCTTTGTAAATTGTCTTAATGAAACTTGCTTGTTGATTTGAAATATATAGTATTGATATCCACAATTTTTTATCAGAAGAATATATATATATTAGAAAATACAGTAATTATTTTTTTTAAAAAAAAAACAATAAATGTGCGCTTTCCTAGTCTTTGTCAACTAATATTTTGAAAGGTCAACTTCCCATAATTCGTGATCTTAACGTTTGCTGCCTGCCTATTGATTAAGTCTTGCTTGTATTTATATATTAACATAGCTTCCTTGATTTATCTTTTATTATTGTTTCTTTCAGTTTGCAATATTTTTACATAAATAAAATCACAGAATTATTGGAAAGTTAACCTTTCAAAGTATTAGTTGACAAAGACTATGAGGATGGGCGAAAGCGCTCCTAAGTGACGTTTATATTTTTTGTTCTTTTTTTAAAAAAAATTAATTTCAGTATTTTTTAATATTCATTTACAAGTATATTATTTTGTAGAAATACAGACATTGATTTACAGTATTATATATATATATAGATAGATAGATAGATAGATAGATAGATAGATAGATAGATAGATAGATAGATAGATAGATAGATAGATAGATAGATAGATAGATAGATAGATAGATAGATAGATAGATAGATAGATAGATAGATAGATAGATAGATAGATAGATAGATAGATAGATAGATAGATAGATAGATAGATAGATAGATAGATAGATAGATAGATAGATAGATAGATAGTAGATAGATAGATAGATAGATAGATAGATAGATAGATAGATAGATAGATAGATAGATAGATAGATAGATAGATAGATAGATAGATAGATAGATAGATAGATAGATAGATGATAGATAGATAGATAGATAGATAGATAGAAAGATAGATAGATAGATAGATAGATAGATAGATAGATATAATCAGTTTAATAATATTAATACTATTGTTGTTCTTTATTTTAAAAAAATCCAATTTTAAATAGCAAATGTTTGATGAAGAAAATCAATTAACTTCTTCTTAGACATAAATTTAAGTCAATCAAACCTGTCATCATCAATAAGTGGAAAATCATTTTAAGATTCCAATAAACATAACTTGACAATCTCTATCAAATATGCCTAAAAAGTTCAACATGTTTTTTTTTAAAAATCAGCACAAAGATTAATTGCAATTTAACTAAATTCTCCTCTATTATTAAATGGGACAAATTTTCTATACAAATTTAATTTAAATAAATTAGTATAATATACATTTAAATGTTTAAAAGCAAGATTAGTTAAAATTTGTTTGTCTAACATCTCTGCCTAGTTTAATAATATTACTCTGATACAAAAAAGACAAGTTAAATTGTGGTGAAAATTTGAGTTACAAACTATTGGCAATGTTGAACATTGCAAGTTCATATTAAATGCAAATTAGGTGGTTATGTTTGTTGAATCTGAACTTAATGTAAAGTTTAATAACAGAAACATATATCTATCAAGATGTTATGTGATTTTTTTCCTAATAAAAAATATAGGTAAATAGTGTTTGTAGTGTTAAATATTTATGTGGTGTTTAATGATACAATTTTATTTAGACTCTTGCAACTGCATATCATTTTCAAGAGAAGGAAGATTGCATAAACTGGAAGAAATGTCTACTATTAAATGGAACAGTGATGAACTTTAGGAATTTTGCAAGAAAAGATGAGACTATTGATTTAAAAAATAAACTTGTACTATGTTGCAAATGCATAAATATTGAAAGCACAAGTGGAATAGGATTGGATTATGGGAAAAAAATAACAAAACAACATTGTTGAAATTGATGGCATCAGATCGAATATAAAGATTAATTATTCTACTTAATGGAAGATACAAAATGCAAATAATCCTTGGAAAATATTCATTTCAAGATTGTAATGTTCTTAATAAATTCAACACAGGGAGTGATCATAGATTAGTGAGATTATACAAATATTAATAACAACTAAAACACACAGGCTTATTATATACCTGTGTTTATATATGTAATATATAGGGTATATGAGATAATGTGGAGAGTGGTGGGTCGTGTGAAAGTCTGTGCTCATATACCCTATATATTACAAATATTAATGCAAAACTAAAGAGACAAACATTATTTAAAAAATCAGTATTCACACTTGATATTTCTAACCTTCAGAAACATCATTAATGAATTTAAATTAGAATTTTCAAAATCGTTTTAAAATGTTAACAAACTTGGAAGATGGTTCATATTTGAATGAAATCACTCAATATCAATAGGAATACAACTGATACATTATTAATAACTGCAACAAAAACAGTTGGTATGAAAAAGCAGCAAATGACATGAAATTTCTGCTAAGACAAGATAATTTATGAAGAAAAGAAGGAATATGAAAATATATAAAAATAATCCTAAGAAGAATTGAAAGTCTACAATTTTGTAAAATTATATGAAAAAAGTTAATAATACTATAATAAAAAATAATTGTAAATTAACAGGAAAAACTATTAGAAGCTAATAAAAGTATTCAAAGTGCAAAACAACATCTTGATATTGATACTTAACTTATTTCCTTAAAAAGAAAAATATATAAATGTCTATTAAAAAGAGAGATGACACCATGAAATGTGTGGAAGAATTCTATAAAGAATTATATAACAAAGAAGTGAAACATGAAATAAAATCTATGAAGAAGGGAAAAGCTTCAGTAATGATGGAATTATAATCGATATTTTAAAAGAAGATGAAGGTAATAAAAAATTTTACCTTAACTAAATAATAATGATGTAACAAATGATTAGAAGAATGCAGTATTAATCTTGAAACTTTAAATAAATGATAAAGAATATATTAGAAATCATCTTGTTTTCATCAGTTCTATACATTTTTTTAAGAGGATAATTACAATTTGTTTTCAATGAACTTTGGATTTTACCCAAAGAGAAGAATAGGTTGGATTTAACAATGGTTTTATCACAATGGATCATATCTAAGTATTGAGAAAAGTTATATAAAGAGCCATTGATTATGAGTTTCCGTTTCGTTTTGAATTTATAGATTATAAAAAGGCATTTGATTCGGTAAATATTTCTTCAGTAATTCAAGCATTGGATTATTAAGATATAGATCAAGGATATTGTCATATTCTGGAACATATTTACCAAACATCAAAAGCCGTGATTAAAATACAAAATTGTATACTAAGAAGAATAACATTGAGAAGAGTGTATGAATGCGTCATTTCATTTATCCCAAATTTTTACAGCAATTTTGCAAAAAATATTTTGCGAATTAAAATGAGAAGATAAGAGAGTAAAAGTACATGGAAATTATATAAGTCAACTAGATTGTATAGAAGTTGTAATTGTTTTGTCAATAATGTTTCAGAGTTTTAGGAAATGATGCAAGAGTTGTTAAATAAAAATAAAAATAGGATTAAGATAAATGCTAAAAAGATTTAATGCTCAAACAGTTTTCTCAATGGAAGAAAATAAATATTGATAATTATGAATTACAAAAAGTGAATAACCACAAACAACTTGGTCAAATTATTAATACAGATGGAAATATAATGGATGAAAATAATCATAGAATTAAATTTGAATGAAATGCTTTTAGTAGAAGTAACACTATTAAAATAAATTACACCTATATATTTGAAACAGAACGTTTTAATGAACATATTTTGACACTTTTTATTTATGGATCTGAGACTTAGCCACTTTACAGAATGGCAATACATAAATTTAGATCGCACAATAAAGTTTGGATTGATGTAAGTTAGAATTAACAAGAAGAGATCGGAAATGAAATACATGAGCAAGAGGGCAAAAAAATATTTCTGCTACCATGAACTAATTAACATGCTAAAATGGAGCTGAGCCGAACGTATTGTTAGAAGAGATGATAGTAGATGGAGAGTTGAACCTTTAACTGGATTCCAAAAAACATGGAAAGATCATGCATGAAATGAATAAATAAAATATGAAAATGTTTTGGCGTGATGTGGAGAAGAGAGGCTAGAAATCAGAGAAACTGTGACCTTCTTCTTGCAGTGGATCGATAATAATTGAAAATAAGCTAATGCTAGATAAAGAATTTACTATTACCTCTCCAAAGAGGAACTCTGAAGTAGAAGAATAGGTAGCGCGCAACAAACTATACAATCAAGTATTGTCGTCACTGGACATGCGATATGTTTATCCAAAATATACTTTGTAATTATAACATTGATTTTCAATCAATTCACTTAACACGCACCTATACTATATGTATATACATTCTATTTTAGTGATAAACTTATATTAGGAAAAAATCAATGACATAAAATATTATTTAAGCTAATGGTGATAACAGCAGATATTTGGGGTTATCAAATGCCTTTATAAATATAACTTAACACAGACAAGCATTGTTGTCATCATCATCATCATCGATCATTTGATTAAAAAGAGACTTAAAATTCATTTTATATTATATTTAGTTTTTATTTTACATATATAATTCTTATTATTATTTGAAGAATCTAAGAAAGGCTAAAGTCAGGATTATCATTTCTTAGACAGACAGACATTTATTTCAAGGCTATTTTTTTTTTAATATTAAGAGACAAATTAATATATATATATATATATTTGACCTTGAAATTATCTGTTTGATATTGGGATGGCGGTTGTGAAGATTCGTCAAATCTGCTTCCAATAATAATTCTCTTGTTAATGTATTGTTATTGGGATGCAGATGAAGTTTATATATGGTATAAATTTGATTTTCACACCAAGTAATAATAATTGATTATTTCCTAGTTGACGTTTACCCATTTCCTTAACTTAACATAATAGATTAAGAAAACTGAATTGATGTTTAAGGTCATGCTTAACCGTCAATTCACTTCCGATTATTCAATTATATTGATTATTTAATATTTAGCGCTGGATATATTATAAATATTAATTATTTCTTTATACCTGTAAAATTTGATATGTATTGTTTTTAGTTGGCTGCACGTGCGAATATACAGGTTGTGTAGGGCAAAAGACGCGTTATCACGGTGCAAGATACTAAGATAAAAAATGTTATAAGTAAATGAAAGTGTTTGCATTTTCGAATCATTTCATTGTTAGAAATATATCCTAATTGTAAATATATTTTTATTTAAATATTTTTTTCACTTATTGTGACAATTGTCTGAGCTGCGAATTTGAGACTTGTTGTTAGCTGAGAGGTCAGCGCAGCCGCCTTGCAAACAAGCAGTTGGTTGCAGACGGTTGTTGCGGGTGGAACCCGGCCGATGCTATGACATATGAAAATATATATATATTACATATTTACTCTTATCATTACACTAAAACAAACAGATCAATGCCATTTTGTCATGATCATTAATAAAACTTGTAGTAAATGTTTAAGTTTCTGAATTAAAGACATATTCTGATTTTAAATATTTTTAATTTAAATATAAAAGGAATACTTTTTAACTTAGATTTATTGTAACAATTGCTCAAACTTCAAATTATACTTCAAATACATTCTACCTTTGCAGAAACCTGGACAGGCCGACTGATGGCTTTTTGACAACTATTAATTAAATTGATATGTAAATGATTATGTTGAGATAATTCCAAACATTAATTTATTTACTTCATAAGTTTATCAGTAATATTTTTCAGAGCTTGTATGTATTAAATAGCTTAGCTTAGTTGTATAGTATCCGTCTCTTGATTGTGAGATCTGTGATTAATTCGTCTAAGTTGCTCTTGTGTAAAGCTTTTTTAATAACAATGTATTTTTTTCTCTCTTTTTTTATTATGTCCCATATTTTTTTTATTTAAGTTTTACTAAATGGTATTTGTCTGAAGATTTGAAATGATGGTATATTATAGGAACGAAGTGATATGTTGGACTATTTCCATCATCTATGAGTGAATGATATAGAAAATTATACTTCATTTAAACTTTTCAAATAAAACAACTTGTTAGTAATAACACACAAATAAACAATACAAGTTAGTAATTACACAACGATCGAGTAGTATTATTCTCCACTCTTCTTCAGGTGTTGCAGGCCTATATGCACAGTGACAACATTTGCTTAGAAGTTGAACTCACACCTTTAAATTCTTGAATATTGAATTTAAGACAAATGCTCTGTCAAAGACAACATATAATAGAAAATGATATATTTATATATGAGGGTTGGTTCAAATCCTCCTGAGTCCTTCATTTTTTTATAACGAGGCTAATTAGTTTTTTTTTCTCCTAAGAGCAAGATTAATTAGAGGCTTCCATACATTATGTATTACCACATTGGGTTGACTTATAAGATTATTTACTATTTTCATATGAGCAGATTCTTTGAATTTTCTGCTATGCATTTTTTCCTCTTTATCCAATACCTTTGTATTTTTCCATTTAAGCATATGGTCATTAATACATACATGATCTGCTATGGTAGACACATCTGTTTTTTCTCTTTTAACCATTAGTTTGTGCTCCTTCAATTGCTGTTCAACAGGGTGACAGGTCTCATCAATGTATGTTCTTCCACATTCACATGGTATTTTATAGATACAGTTTTCATTCTTTAGCATTTCCAGTTTAGGCTTAGTAGAAGTAAGCATTCCTCAAAGTTGGTATGACTTTGGAAAGCAGTTCTAATGTTATATTGACTGCAGATTTTCTTTAATTTGTCCACCATTCCTGGTATGTATGGATACACTCCCATACCAATAATTGTTTTCTCTTTTGGTGCCTCTTTGTATTGTCTATTGAAGGTTTTTCTGATGACTGCTGGTGGATAACCATTCTTCATAATCATTTATTCTATGTGAATCTTTTCTTTTTTCCAAAGCACTGGTTTCTGAACAAACCTTCTTTTCTCTGTTCCATAGTGATAGTACAATTCCTTGTTTAGTGGTTCTTGTATGATTGGATATATATGCCAAGTATTTTCCAGGGTGTGTTGGTTTCCTATATACTGTTGTTTTTACTTTGCCCTGAGGGAGACTTGTCACAAGAACATCCAAGATTACCAATTTTTGTTCTTGTTCTGATTTCATCATGAGTTTAATTGTAGGAGATTGGTTATTAATGTGCATTCAGAATGACTAATTTTACCTCACCATGTGGCCATACCACAAATGTAACGTTAACATATTGAAGCCACACTTTAGATGGACATGGAGTAGTATTTATGGCTGTGGTTTCAAGTTCTTTCATGTAAATGTTGCTGAGCAAGGGTGACAGTGATGATCCCATGGTCATCACTTGATTTTGTTGGAAGAATTCTGAGTTATATTGAAAGTATGTTGTTGTTACGCAGAATGTTAATAATTCTGTTATACTATCAATAGGTAGAGCTGTTATAGTTTGTAGACTATTATCATTATATAACCTTTTTTTTTACAATAGACAATGCCTCATCACATGGTACATTTGTAAACAGATTTTCCACATCAAAGCTCACCAATATGTCAGTTCTTTCCATTTTCATGTTCCTGACTAATTCTACAAAGAGCTTAGAATTCCTGGTGAAAGACTGTGTCCTGTATGCCAATGGACTAAGAACTTTGAAAAAAAATCTTGACAAATTTTGACATGGTGAATTTTTAGAATTAACAATAGATCTTAATGGAACATTGTCTTTATGGATTTTAGGCAGTCCATACAGGTGAGGAATCTTGCTGAAATATTAAGTTAATTTTCTTTTTTCTGAATCACTGAAATACCTGTGATGCTTCCTAAGTAATGCTTGTAGTTTTACCTCTGTATTTGGAATTGGATTTTTTTGCTACTTTTTTGTATTGTCCTGCTGTGAGAAGGCCTTGTATTTTATTTTTCACTGATGACGAGGATTGACTAATTGCAGTATTACTTTTGACTTGAGATTTACAAGCTTCTTTTTCTGAAGTTATAAAATCCTTCCATATAACTTACAATATGATTTGTTCATTGCTTGACAAATTGTTGAGAAATCTTCATCTGTAACTTTGTTTTGTATAAACAATTCCACATTTCTAATAGATTGCAATGTTTGATACTTGGTAAACTGCTGAACCTTTATACTTTCTCTCAACAAGACTGCATTTACTCTTTGAATAACACAAGGTTTTAATTGCAAACTCTTAGGGATGATCACTTCTGATTTACATTTACATAAGAAAGTTAAATGATTTTCTACTTTAGCCAGTTTTAGACATAATTTTTCATAATGTCTAAATTTCAACATAGCATCAGGTCCATATGATTTAGTATTTGTCTGAAGGTTTGTAATGATGGTATATTATAAGATGTGATGTGCTGGACTATTTCCATCATTTATGAGTGAATGTTGAATGTATAGAAAATTTTAAACTTTATTTAAACTTTCCAATTACAAACAACTTATTAACTTTCAAATTACACACAACCTGTTAGTAATAACACACAAATAGACAATACATGTTTTTCAGATGTTGCTGGCTTATATGCACAGTGACAATATTTGCTTACAAGTTGAACTCACACCTTTAGCTTCTTGAATATCGAATTTAGGGCAAATGCTCTTCCAACTGAGCTATTCTGTCAAAGGCAACATATAGTAGAAATTTGATATATTTATATATGAGGATTGGTTCAAATCCTCCTGAGTTCTTCACTGTCACTCTTGCTCAGCAACATTTACATGAAAAAACTTGAAGCCACAGCCATAAATACTACTCCATATTCACCTAAAATGTGGCTTTGATATGTTGATGATACATTTGTGGTATGGCCACATGGTGAGGAAAAATTACAGTCATTCTGGATGCACATTAACAACATATCTCCTACAATTAAATTTATTATAAACAATTAAATTCATTAAAAACAGTCAAAGTAAGAAATTTTACTTTTTTTTCTGGCTAATTCCCTGATTGTCAAACTATGTAATAAACTGTAATATATATATATAATATGACTTAGTTATTAATTGGTGTTAAAAAATAAAATTATATAGTAGATAAATATATTTTATTGAATGAAAATATGCAAAATTATTTTTATTAATAGAAAACGTAAACAAATTTGGTAGGAATTAAAAATAAAGAAATAATTTTTTAAAACAAAGAATGTTTTAAAAATATGGAATGGGATGTAAGAGTGTTATTAGTCATGTTATTTCAAATGAATCTACTTTGATGGTCCTGATACAATATTAAAGTTATATGATCAATAAGCAATGTAAGCATTTAAAAATTTAAAATATTGAATTATATATATAATAAATTATAATTATTAATAGTGGACAACACCATATAAAAAATTAAATAATAATGTAAATATTTTATCATTAAATGAATATAATTTTGATAATAGAAAATGTGAATAAGTTTATGCATGAGAAAATTTCATTGGGTTTTCAAACAAACAATTTGATTTAATACATTTCTTTAGATCGAACTATTTATTCATCAATATATATATATGACAATAGATGGCGTTCTACCAAAAAACACCGTCAAGCTTATGTTTGTTTACATAAACGTCAGAGCAAGCATACGCTTGATGGTGTTTTTGGTAGAACGCCATCTATTGTCATAAATACAAGCGTTAGCAAGTTTTAACTTGCTTTTTGTTTTTCATATATATATTCCTAGCAGGGTGATAATTACTATCTATCAAAATAGAATATGGCATTTAGTAATAATCTAACCTTGTTAGAGAGTAATGCGATAAGTGATATGCAGACATACTTGACTCCACTAGATTGTTTCTTTCATGGGCATATCCATTAATTATTAAGTACACATTCTGGCAGTTACTTTATTGCACACACGCATATAATATCTATTAATATTCTGTTGCTGTATATATAGGATATTTGAGATTATATGTTATATTATTCAACGATTATAAATCATAGGATTATTTTAGATTTCAAAAGACTCTATCAGTAATGTTTAGTTATGAAAAATGTTAAAAAGTAAGAAAAATTAAATTAGATGTGTACTTAGAAGCAATAAAAAGATTTGAAGATGTATAAAGAGTAAATAAATGAGCGACAGAACAACGAAGTTTTAAAATTTGAAAAGAGGATAATTAAAAGTAGAATAGGCAATTGAAGCACATGCTAAAAAGCGGGATGCGTTAATATATAGCGAAGCTGCATTTTGGCTAAGAAATGGATGGAAATGGTGATGATTATGATGATATTGGTTTTAACTTAATCACTGTAATTTCTGATGTTTACAAATTTTTGTATTGTTGAAACGTTTTTTTTTTTTACATTTATTGATGCAAAGCTTATTTGAATATACGCTATATACAAAGATAGTACGTTTCTGACATTTTAAGAGTACCCCTCCTCCTCATTTAGTTAGAGCCGTCAGACAGAAACTAATATTTTCTGTTTTATATTTTTCAGTAAACACTTGACTTATACTTGTGTGAAAAAGTTTTAGAAAAGTTATTACATTTTTATATTAAAAATATGTAATAAGTCTTCAATAAAAATTGCTTATATATATATATACGCGTGTGCTTTTTTTGAGATTAAGTAAAAGTGTAAAACTAAAGTTTTTTTTTTTTTTGTAAATCTCTTTTACTAATGATTAATATTTATAAGAAAGTTAAAGTAATATAATAAATAATTCATGCTAGACCTTTAATTTATTTGAATGTTTAATCTTTTTTGTATCAGTTGATTTTCTATTTATGCAATTACCGCTTTACATGCGTGAGAGAAAGCTAACAATTTTGCATAGAATTTAAATTCTAAACTTATTTGTAAATTCTCTCCGGTTTAATTATGGTTTATAAGTCGACTTAATTTCAACAGTATTAATTGTGTTTGTTTTACACATAAATAGCACTGAATAATATATATATATGTAGAATCTACAAACGCAATGATTAGAATATCTATTCCACATTATGACCTAATTCAAAACCCGGGAGAACATTCGTATATATATTAGAATATTTTTAAATAATTTTAGGAATTTATTGAATATCCCTCAAGTGGTGAAACATACTAAATATTAAATTATTGATTAGTAATAGATATTTTGTATTGTTAGAGAATAAATATTAAAAAAAAGAGAGAAAAGAAATCATACGCTTATAAACATTTGATTATGGTCTAAAAGGAGCTGTTTTAAGCTTGTTTATATATAGACGTTTTATTTATTGCAGTAATATATATAAACATTACAAGCATAAAGCTAAATTAGTCAATATAAAATCAAAACTACCCCAAATCCAAAATTAAACCAGACCAGCATCAAAATAATATTATATTGTGTAGTTTTCGTAGTTCTTTACACTTGAGAAGTCTGCTTGTAGCAGTGAAACCTTAGGTTGTGTTTTAATACTATTTTGATGCTGGTCTAGTTTAATTTTGGATTTGGGGTAGTTTTGATTATATATATTGTGATAGTATGGATAATGTAAATCTCAAGTATAATATAAAATTGGATAACAATTAATCTTTAACGCGATAAATAAGCAATTCAATATGAAATATATTGTAGAAAGTAGCAAAAATAAAGTCAAGTAAGACTGGAATATTAGTAAAATAAACATATAAATTGTTCAATTCTGTTTGCTTCTATATAAATGTATGAGAGATTTGCTCAAATTAAGAAGTCCCGAGATAAAAATGAGGAAAGCGAAAATGGTTATATTAAAATAAAAATATACATACTTAATAATAAATGTATAATATTTAGAATTATGTACAAAATATTGCAATAAGATATAACAATTTCTTGACCACAGTTTAAAGTAAATGAGAGGAAAAATAATTTTGTAAAAAAATTGTAAAAGATTAAATAGTTTTCAAGATTATATCCACCTTTCCTTGTGTGAATAATTTTATACTAAAGATTGGAAATATATAAAAATTGTCTTTAAATGTAACTACATAATGAAAAATATATATTTATATCAGAAATTGAAAATTGTAAATACTGTTTAAAAACATTATGTCATAACTAACTGAAATAAGAGACAGCTAAATGAACAACAACTTATTAAGAAATAGACCAATAATAAATATATAAAGTTATTAAAGAAAGGATATGAAAACATTAATTAAGTTAAAAATTATTAATTGAAAATGAAGAGAATTTATGCAAAGGTGCATGTGGACTTGTGACACCATCGGCGTGAACGCATAAAAATAACAGGTTCAAGCCCAAAAGATAGTTCACCGAAAAATACTATCTAATTGCAGATTGAATCCACCCTCACTATATCTATAACAAAAGTTAGTGGAGAGCAATATTGAAATCCAAATTGTAGCAAATATTTGTAGCAATTAAAGGAATCATGGTCATAAATTAACATAGAGGATTTCTTTTATTAATGTAATTGGACTATTTGCAATCACTAACAGAATCTACTAGCATAAATGATTAGAAATTTAATATTATATTGCTAACAGATTGAAGGATATGGTCTTCTACCTGAATGATGAAATAAGAATAACTCTTATCTCTCTATCCATACATTTTGGTATCTTTTTCCCATGATGTATTTTATCTGTACAAAAAAATTAGCCTATAAAATCTTCAAAATTAAAGAGTGTAAACCATAACCTGAAAGAATAAAACCAATAAGAAAATGAAATCATCAAGATTAAAATATTAAGAATCTAAACTTTTCCCCATCTGCAAATGAATAAAGTTTCCCATTACAAAATCATGTTTCCCATGTTCACATATCCATAGACAAAATCATATGCAAATATATAATTGCTACTCTCAGGGCTCTGAGATAATTATATGAATATATAATAAAAATTTAAGAGTTAAAATAATTTATGTAAAATATGTGTTTAAAAACTTTATACATTATTAATACTTGTCAAGCATTGGTGGCCTAGTGGTTAGCATAGCTGCCTTCCTAGCAACTGGCCCGGGTTCACTTCCCAGCCAATGCATTTGATACATAAAAATACATTATTAATACTTATTATTCTTTTTATAAATTTTTAAAATATTAATAATATTGTTTATTGATATTTGTATTATTTTTATTGGGGATTTTTAATTCACAAATTTGATTGAATGTGAGGTGAGGAAATAATTAGAAGTTTCCTCAAATATTTTCTTCCCAGTTTAGCTTCCATGTCATCGATGTTTGTCCTATATTTTTGTTAAAACATGTTAAACAAAAATGCATAAATTATTTTAAAAATGAAATGATGTTTTATATTTTATTTATAAAATAAGTGTTTTATAGCAGATTGTTACTAGTTAGCATGATCTGATTTTACTTTATTAACTAATAGGTTACAGTAATATACACTAGATTGGAATTATTATTTGTGTTTACATTTGTAAGATTTAGTAGTTTTATTAAATAATTTGTTTTTGTTAAACATTTTCCTATTTGCCATTCCACATATGGAGTCTCTCTACACAGTGTAGATATATATAAACAAACAATTTAATGGTAAAAAAATATTATATTTTAAATTCTTTAGTAGTACTTTCAATTACACGGTAATCCTCCTCAACTTTAACTGAATTTCAAATTTTAATGTTATGTAAATTTCCATAAGCTGTGTATGGCCATATTTGCAACTTGCCTATTAATAACATTATCTTTAAATTTATCTAATAAAATTGCCTCTTTAATTTTCCTCTTTTTATGATTCCTTTCTTTCATTAATATTTTTATTTCATTAATATTAAATGTAAACCTATAATTACATGTTTTTTCATGGTCAAAGAATACTGAAGCTGTATTAAATTGACTATTTAGATTATTTTAATCCAATTATATAATAATTGATGCTCTTTTAATCTTTTCCCCAAAGAACATCTCAATTCACTGATATATAATTTTTTACATCCACTTGAAATCTTATAAATTATATTACTTCTTTGCAATTTAGGAATTATACTCTTAGAATTATTAATCAATCGATTAACATTAAATTATTATATAATTGGATTAAAAATAATCTAAATAGTCAATTTAATACAGCTTCAATATTCTTTGACTATGAAAAACTTGTAATTATAGGTTTACATTTAATGTTAATGAAATAAAAATATTAATGAAAGAAAGGAATCATAAAAAAATGGAAAATTAAAGAGGCAATTTTAATAGATAAATATAAAGATAATGTTATTAATAGGCAAGTTGCAAATACAGCCATACACAGCTTATGGAAATTTATGTAACATTAAAATTTGAAATTCAGTTAAAGCTAGGGAGGATTACCACATAATTGAAAGTGCTACTAAAAAATTTAAAGTATATTTTTTTTTTACCGTTAAATTGTTTGTTTATATATAACGGTATTATACTTTTACATTCCAATATATATATATATATATATATATAATGAGCTTGCCATAGCTACTAGAAAGCTTTTCAGAATATCCCTAAAACCAGACTGGTTTCCTGGTTTTCCTCAGGAGACCATTCTGTGGTTAGAGATATTCTGAAAAGTTTCTTAAGAGCTACTGGTAAACTCATTAGATAATATTTGTAGTACAAGTTTATTAAATTAGGTCATGTGATATATGACTTGATTTCTTTGCAATTATATATATATATATATATATAAGGGGGGGGGGGGGGGGGGGGGGGGGGGGGGGGAGGGGGGAGAGGGGGGGGGAAAAAAAGGCAGATTATTATATTAATATTGCCATGTTATATTGGTAATCATGTTAAAAACAGTAAAGGGGTTGGAAATAGACAAGCAAACTTTATATGTTATAATACATATTCCAATAACCAGAATCATTGGTGAACTTACTGATTTAATCATTATTAGAAAATTTAAGCCACCATCTTCATGTAATTCATTGGGGCAAATAACTAATATCTATGTAGGAGTTGGGAGTAGAAGAGTACTTATTATATCATGATAAATAGTTCAATAATCAGAGGCATTAATGGCACTGCATGCAATTTCCATCATGTTATTTTTTAGTCTTGATGTCATATGGGATCTTAAATGATTATCATTGAAATTAATATCTCATTACATTAAATTTGATGTCAACTTAGGGTCATGTTTTTGCTGAGTTGTTTTTCATTTTTAGGACTTTATATTTCATACAATATACATATATGTATCTGATTTAATAATTAATGAGTTCAGTGTAAACTAAAATAATCAAGAAAGGAATAAAGTTATTTCTTTTTAAAATGTAATGCTAATTATTACTATATGTGACAGAAAAGTAAATTTTAATTAGTCTACTCTATGACAATGAAATCTCCAACAGTTTATTTAGCTAAATTATCATTTCATCAACTGGGATAATTGCTTCAATGTTTTTTTATACAAAATCTTTACTCCTCATCCTATCACAGCTTCTGGATAATATATATATATATATATATATATATATATATATATAGCTATCCATATATATATATATATATATATATATATATATTTCATGAATATTTATAATATCAAGAGATTATATCCATTTTAAAACAGGCAAAACTCACTATACATATTGCCACACACAGCAAGCTAGAGTAATCAATGGATGCCAGAAGGCTTGTACATAAAATCCCCATCTAGTGCCTACTCATCCAATATCCCCAGACTAGTTTCTGGCTAGTTTCTGGCATCCATTGATTACTCTAGCTTGTTGTGTGTGGCAATACGTATAGTGACTTCTTCCTGTTTTAAAACAGTTATGCACAAACATAAAAAGTGGTGGTCATGTGAGATTATATCCATATATGCAGAGATCTTTTTATGTTTCTAGGAAACTATCAAATACTACTAATTGACAATCCTCCTAACTCTAATCTTGTTTTGTCCATTAACATGTAATAACTCTTTTGTTGGAATGTATTGAAGTAAAAAGGGTCCTTCTTCACTTCAGACCTATGTTCCTATAAGGATTTAAACTAAAAAAGCCATTTTCTATAGATATGGGTATGTACAAGAATAGCATCTTCGCTGATTATATATTGGAATATAATGAAAAATTCCATATAATCTAGAATATAATTTTAATTATGCTATGCCCAGTCCACAATCAACCAAACTGGCTATGTTATTTAAAAATATATAATCTAGTAATTACTATAGTGTCTGTCCAACTTGCTTAAATTGAAAGTGTTAAATATTTTAAATAATATCGTATAAATTTAATATTCATTCTTTATTCTGATTTCATATATTATATTCAGATCTTTAAAAGTTCACCATTAATAATCTCTTTACATTCTATGTATATACGGCTTAAAAAAATATAAAACAAATCTCTATCAGCATCTTTATTTCCTATTTTTCCATACATTCACTTAAAGAATTACAGTTATTTAAACTTTTATTAAATAAGAAAAAAATCTTTTGGGTTGTTAATCAACTAGATATTGCAAAACAAACTATTTTTTTTCATATGTCAAAGCATCAGGGCAAAACAAACTTTTTTTCCATATGTCAAAGCATCTGCAGGAAGTGAACCCGCGGCAACCATCTGCAAGCAACTGCTTTGCTTGCAAGGCAGCTGCACTGACTTTTCGGCTACCACAGATTACTTTTTTAGGAAATGCATATGGGGAGAGAGATAGGAAATCATTAAATTACAATCATTTTCTGGTGAAACTTCTAACTTAAATACAATTTCAGCTATTTATAGAAATTCAAATAAAAAAAATCATTGTGAAATAATATATGTGGTTTTCTACAAATCAAAGTGTAATTGTGCAAATCATATGTCATCATAATATCACAATTAGTATAGAGAAAATACTAATGTTATGAAAATCTCCAGACATCTGGATCTTATCCAAGATTATATGCCTAAATATACTAAAATACAAAAGCAGAAGGAAATTCATAGAGTAATCAACTATATATTATTTTTTATTATAAACAATAACTAGCCATTCATTATTCAATAACACATCTTACAATAACAGAAGATCTTTGATTAGATACTGCTAATTGATTGTTCAATGTAATCAACATCAAGATTGAAAAGTTGACATTAAATACTCACATTTTCTCTAATGGTAATATTTTTAACATTCCCTTATTGATAAGAACTACCTTTTAATTTCAGAAAGATTATTAATCATTATTGGTAGAAAGTATGTTGATTGTAGCCTAAAAATGTATCATGTAAAGAATTTTGACTTTTATTAATACAATAATGTAAAAAGATTTAGAAATTCTCCAGATGATAAATACAGAACATCAAATAATTATATATTTATATTTTTATTAAATTATTTCTTTATATGCTTGTATAAGATTATTTATGGAAAAAAGTGTTTTATATAGGTTTTGTCTTGTGCATTATTATTATGATGTTAGAAGATTAAATTAAACATAGAGATGAAATTTAAGTATGAATAATACCAGTATGTTGCTAGAACATCAGTCATTTTCAGAGTAAGGGATGAAAGCATTGCCTAAAACATGTCTTGCTAAGATTAGTTGCATTATTAGTATGGTAGTGGATGAAATTTTGAAATATTCTCTTGATCATAAATGAAGAATTAATGTCAATTTAAATAATAACATAATTATTTAGTTAGATATTAAATTATTTATGTGTATAAAAGAATCTTTAAAAAGCTGCATTGAATTTATTTCTAATTTAAATTTAAATTTTTGCATAGTATGATATTTAAATAAAAATATTATGGCTATGTTTCTGGTACTTGAAACTTATGTTATGCTAAGATATCATAATATGTAAAATTTTGCAAGACGTCTCTAGATGGTGTATTAAGAATTAATATTGCTTCAAATAATTATATATATATATATTTAATATTAGAAACCATATATATATATATGGGAGAGTAATTTGGTATGATTAATTTTAGTAATTATATATTAATCATTTGACTATCGATTTATTTATTAATAATATTTATAAAATGTTATAATAACTGAAATACAGACTTATTATATACCTGTATCTATATGTGTAATATGCGGTGTATATGAGCACAGACCTTCACATGACTCACCAACCACTCTCCATTCTATATGATAACACTGATACACTTGAACACATATATGTTGAAAAGATAAATAATCACCAATATACGTATTTCTTATGTTATAATAACATATTTATTTATGAGAATGTATCAATGAACAATACAATATATATACAGATAAATTTATTATTTATTTTAGAAAGAGAATAATTTATAAATAAAGTAAGTTTGGTTTAGTCAAACAAAATATTTGGTTATTTAATTATAGTTCAGAAGCCATGATGAAATATAATTTCACTTTCGTGTGTTTAATTTTAATCTTATAATTTATAAGATCAGATTTTTAAAAATTAAATTAAATTCTTAAATCAAGTAGTATTTAATATTTTTTGAAACATAATTATTTGGAATTAAATAAAAATAAGTAACTTAGCATAATATAATAAGTGTATTTTTTATGTGATCATATGTTAGTAAACAATTCAAAACAAAGCAATAACTCTCCATACAGTAGTGCCATCTTGTGCCAACAAGAGCAATCAATGGATGCTAGAAGGCTTGTGCATAAAATCCCTATCTAGTATGGGGATATTGGATGAGTAGGCACTAGATAGGGATTTTATGCACAAGCCTTCTGGCATCCATTGATTGCTCTCATTGGCACAAGATGGCACTACTGTATGGAGAGTTTTGCTCTGTTTTGAATTGTTTAATAACAATTATGTGCTAGTAGGAGATGGTGATCATGTGATGTTTAGTGGTTTATCATATGTTAGGTGATATGGAATATAATGATCAGGTATTTAACTGATTGGAAAGATTTGACTAGCTGTGAAAGGAGAAAAAAGCATATATTTTATTTCAAAATTAAATAATTAGCCATGTCATTATAATCATATATATATTAAACACCACATAAATATGTAATCAATTAAGATTATTTATTTACACAAAAAATTACAGTATTATAGTAATCAGATGAAAAAGTAATTAACTTTTTATGCATATTTTTTGTGTCAACAAAACTGAGTCGATAGCTGCTTAGGAAATCAGTTGAGATCACATCAAACATAGCAGTTTCTATTTAACAGAGTCAGTATACCGGTAAAAAATGCCTTAAATAGTTCACAATTTCTTAAAAAATACATTGAGAACAATGACTTTTACAATAACATTATTTCTGTTTGTTTTAGATAAATATACAATTATCTACCATTGATTAAAAATCTGATTATTTCTGAGTTAAGTGCATGAAGTAAATACTTTAAGCTTGTTTAAAACCTCATTGAAAATTGTTTTCAAACTTTGGTCATACTATTAATCGGACATAAATTTTCTAATCAGAACAGAAAAACTTTTAAAATAAATGTATTGATATATTTAATGAAAGTATTTCAGCGTCAAAGTTGGGATGCAACAAAAAAAATCACTTGCATTCGGTTTTCATTTATATATAACACAAAGAAATCAAGTCATATGTCACATGACTTAATTTAAAAAGCTTGTAATACAGATGTTATATATAGAAATCACAAATAAGCTATCCTAGCACCTCACTGAGGAAGCCGGTAGCAGAAAGCGGTCTGGGTTGGGGATATTCTGCAAAGCTTGTTAAGAGCTTATTTGCGAGCTCTATATATAACATATATGTATAGAAAAAACATACGAAGACAAACTAAAAAAAAATTATACAAAAAATAACAGACAAACAAAATTACTTGTATGTAAAACTTATCTTTTATATTTCAACCATTCTTTTTTTTTTTTAAATATTTATTACCTTAATTAAATTACATGAGTGGTATTGTCTTGTACTTGAAGCTTGAGTAGGTTTGCACTATGTAGGCTAGAATAATCAGTTGAGGAAGTAAGACACTATTTGTTTGTAATACTGATCTTGCACCAGGTCTCTTTGTATAGCCAGTCTGGTGCTAGAGTTTGGTCTCTGGCACGAATGTTTTTAAGTATTTGTATCAGGGTTTCTCTGATGAAGAGAGTCTGTTATCAAAATTAAATTTGCGTCTTGTCAGCCAGACTGCAAAGATGAGGAAAATGGAAAACCTGATAGTTGAAAAAATACCTGTGTTAATGGCATTATGAATATTTAATACATCTTTTATGTCCAATATCACTTTTTCTGCAATAAAGTCTCTGATCTGACTTGTGGCTGAAATATAAAAGGACATACAAATAATTTTGTTTAAATATCTATATGTGGGTGTGTATGAATAAATATAAACATTAAAAGTCTAAAGCTAAACTAGTCAATAAAATAATTAAAGTTACTTCAAATTCATAACTCAGCCAGACTAATCAAAAAATATAAATTCTAAAATACAACCAATGGTTTCACTGCTACAAGTAGACTTCTCAAGTATAAAGAACTACAAAATAACAATGTGTTTAAACTGAATATTATTCACAATGCCACTTTCATCCCATACATCCTTAATATTGAAATAATTTTTAAATAACTTAATTGCTTTAGAATTATAATTTTTTGAATAATAAAGGTTATTTATTCTTTTTATTTCATTTCTCTCAAAGTAGATAATTTCAGCCTTACCAAAATTAATAGTTTGACCTGTATCTTTTAAAATCATGGCTATATAAAACAGAACTAAGATATCTATTTCTAAACCTACTTTTATATGTCTTTATTCTTTCATTTGTCCAGAGTAGTTTTAGTGTAAATGAAAAAATAAAGGGATTTAAAAGTAAGGTTAGAAATAAATATTCATGAAAAACATACAGAACACACTATTAATTTGATGAGACTATTTTTGTCTTCTTTGAGAGAAATGAAAAAAAAAAAATTAAAGACTCTTTATTATTAAAAATTTATGATTTTGAAGCAATTAACTAATTTTTTTTTTTAATATTAAGGATGTATAGAATGTAAGTGGAATCAGGGCATGTTTAGTTTTATATGTTGTTATTTTGTAGTTTCTTTAGTCTTAAGAAATCTGCTTGTAGGAAGGAAACCATTGTTTGTGTTTTAGAGTTTATATTTTTTGGGTAATCTGATTATGTTGTGAATTTGGGGTAATTCTGATATATATAATAGTTCATTACCATTATATCTATTGTTTTTATTGTGTTCTATATATATATATATTACGTCAAGAAGCCAGAAGTTCTACAAAAGTGATCGTGAAGTTCTACAAAAGTGATCGTTAATTGATAGTTTTATCTAAATAGATTAGACTAGTTGGAAAAAGTTATGGTCTCAAAAGTTCAAGGTTCCTTGCTCAGCTTTCAACTAACGGAATTTAAATGTGTTTTAGAGAAATAAAAATCCTTGTCAAAGAAATAACACTATTGGTCCAGTTTTATATAGTAATTCTCGATGATGACGTATCAAAGTAACTCATCATATTATAAATATTACAACAAGGAAACTTTTATTAAATTGCAAATTTTATTGACTATTTTAAAAAAGTATAACTTTGGATAATTTTAAATATATATATATATACGGATTTCACATCTATTGCTAAAAGTAGGTTACCTTGGCAACTGTTTGTAATTCGTGATTGTTATCTATATTGGAATTGTCTAAGTGTTGACTGATTTCTAATGGTTATGTATGTGTGAATAAAACTCACTAAGTACATTTTCTGTATGTTAAAACTCTCCATTTAAAAATTGGAATATAATTATAAAAAGCAATTTAAAACTTTTATAGCAAAATTAAATTAATTTGCTAAAAAGTCATGTGGTGGATGTTGCAAATTTAAATATTTACCGACCATTTGTTTTCTATGTCGATGTAATATAAAACTATTATTAGAAAGGGTCAGTTTATTAGCATAATAAAATTATGTATGTAAATTTATTGATATTTCACTTGCATATTTTAATATAAAAGATAACAATTTTGTTTTATTATTTGAAACACTTATCTCAAACAATTAGTTAATTATTTTACAAGAGGTGATACGAAGTAATTAAAATCAGTTTTTTGTCAGCTCCGTAACTATATATATATACTGACTCATTGTACATTTTTCAAATCTCTGTCAATTGTAAACATTTTTTTCTCAAAAATTACTCTAATTTCAATATTTTTGCCCTTCCACAATGAAAAGTATACTTTGATCATCTTCCTATCCATTTATATAAAATTATATCCGCATGCAACCGTTACAAAATAATAACAAAGCTTACTACATAGAAAATATCTTTCATAAGACTTGAAAAACTCAATGAGAGGCATATAGAAATAAATTTAGACTTAATAGTCATCATATATTTATAAAAATTTTAATTTTTTTTTTTACATTTTGAACAGATTAATATTAAACTTTCAAGCAGCTAATTCTTAGCAACCCTTGCTAATCATCCAATTACTGATCAATGAATAATGAGGGTCTTTTACCTATTCAATGTTTAGCCAAAGTTTCATCTGCCCTACACACAATTTTATTTTTACACCTTTTCTTTTTTGGGAATATATATATAGTGTAACAATGTAAATTTAATTATAATTCGAGTTAATTCTGTTACAAAGTTTCATGGTTAAGAAATTTAATAAATACTCTAATAATGTGGTAGAAATAATATGTTGTAACTTCAGTACCAGAATAAGAAATTAAAATGAATGAGATTTATAGATTTAACCACATTACTGGTATTAAATATTTAATAAATAAAATCTATTATGGAAAATTATCAACAATAGAATGATAACTCTGTAATGTAAACGAAGAATGAAAATTAGTTTTTGTCACTGCAAACGAATTTGATTTGCATAGATTAACAAAATATATTTATTTCATGTCTACAATACAAAACTATAATAAAATACAATACATAAAATCAATTCATCTAACATACCTCATCACATAATCCAGGTATAATAACATAAAATAAAAATCAATACCTGGAAAAAAACTTATAATTTACAATATCCAATCATGATGATTTGAAATAAATGAAAGGATTTATTTGTCACTTATAGAAATACGATTAACAAATCATAACAAATTAAACTCTAAATTATAATAACCCTAATTTGCATAGTATTATTAATATTCTATTATAAGTAAATGGTAACATTAATAAGTTAATACTTAAATTAGATGTACAACCTGCACCAATGACTTTTAAATCCTAATCAAAGTAAATCATTCTATTTAATATAATTCAAATACCAATTTCAATGTATGTGATTACCAATTTTATACTATGATAAGATTAGCATTTTCTAACTGAATACTAAGTTATCATAATGTGCAGCTAATAAATAATAAATTGAAAGAATAAGCAAACATCCAATTATAATCTCCTTTGTTTTGCATTAAATAATTAATACTTTTTATATTTTATAAATTATCAAATTAGCTCTAATATAAATTTTTTTATTCAAAAATAACTATTTCTTATAACTATTAAAATAATTATGGTGATCTTCTAATTAATTATTAAACATCTAGCAATACCAAATTAATTAATATATTATTATATTAAAATGTATATCCAGTTTAAATGATAATTTATTGGAATTGCTATAAAGAAAATAATATATAATAATATATACACTTACCAATCCTATTGTTTAACTCTTGGAATATATTATGGCTCTTTGTCATAAATTACATGGTGTAAGTCAATACATGACCACTATGTATAAAAAATGTATTAGCCAATAGATTTTCATTGTTAATTGAATGACAACTAAAACAACTTTATTTGTTTAAATGAATTTAAAATTTATTAACAATAAGTATATAAAAAAATAATGGCAAATATACAATAAATGTTTGTGACAATAGGTGTTTATATATCAAAAATTCACCTATATAATATTTAATATATGATATATAAAACTTGTGTGAAACAAAAATGTTGAAGCACATGTACCCTGTTTAAAATGCAAGAATATTAGTGACAGTTCTATAATATTCATAATTCAGTAATTGATTAATATAAAACATAATTATAAATTTGATTATTGTTCATCTTATTTTCCAAATAAAATATCAATGAGTAATTATTACAATACAATTCTTTTTGATTTTCACTACTTATAACAGATATATCCAAAAATAATTTGCAGTCAATGAATATTTTAAAGAGAAGAGTAAAACTATTAAAATTTATGATATAAAGGTAAATTTAAACTAAGTTTAACTTCCTTTTATTTTCTCATATATAAAACAAATGATTAACTAACTTAATATATAATAATCAATAATATTTACAAATATTATACCAAGAAACACACAAATAAAGCACATATTAACATACTATCTGATCACCATATTCCTATATGACACTTCAAAGAAATTCAATAATTCCAATGTCTATCATAAAAACTGTATTTTAATAACATTTACTAATTCAAACAAAGTTAAATTATCATAAACAATTATCCAAAACAATGCTTATTCCAATATTCTCAAAGTATTGAATTTTACCTTTCTTTTGGCAAGTATTTAATATATAGTAATGACACTGTGAATAAACAGATGCCAGTTTCTACTTATAGACAATAGGATGTAAAAATAAACTGGTTTAAATCCTATGTCATAATTATCCCATTGGTGTTATAAAATTATATCTGCAAATGGGAACAATTCTTACATATAGCAGTATGTTGTTAGCTTTTATGTTTCATTATTAAAACATTTGTTTACATAAGATAATCATTTTCAGTAGTGAAATATTAAGCCAAATTTGACTGCTATAAATTACTTTTTACTTCATTTAACAAATTTTCAATAATCCTGTTCAGTTTCCTGGACAAATATAATCCTTTCTACTCCATCATTATTGTGATTATCAAGAAAATACTTCCAAAATAAATTTTAAAAAATATATAAAAGAATTTAGATTAACTTATATGCAAGTCAGAACATCAGAGATTAAACTGGAATCATTTGATCTTATAACCTCTTGCCAATGATGTCACCAAAACAAAGATAACACTATTTATTTATTCTAATACTAAAATTGCCCAGCATTGCATACTTAAAATCTCTTTTAAAATATTAATAATAAAATTTAAAAAATAAATATTTTATAATTATTATCTATAGTAACTAATATTCATATTTTAAAACTCAAATAATACTCTTACAACTCAAAACAAACTAAAACAATTCACAACTATATTCTCACATTATTGCATTGGAAATATGTATTTAAGATATACCATTCCAATAAAATATATAAATATATATATACCATACAAACATAACAACAGACACACCTAATACATTAAATATTCATGTATATTATTTATAATCTACTTCTTGTGAATGGAATAAATAAAATATATCGCATAGAGAAACAATAATAATTTTATCAAAGTTATAAACTTTCTTATTTGCAGATGCATTTTATTGAATAAATTTAATTTATAATTTTATGTTGTAATAATAATAAAGGATTTCTTGCTTTAATATTTCATTGTCATAGCAACCTATTTCAATGATCTTAGGCTATTATATTTACCTATTAAAACTAATTTAAAATAATAAAATAGAATAAAAATTATAATTGACATTCCACCACTTACTAACATCAAATATCGGTTGGCACAATATATATATATAATTTTTAAAAAAAACATCTCATTTATATATATAAAAAACAAAATAAATGTCCGCTAATATCAATAATACAATAACGAAACTTAAATATATTCCAAACAACGGTAAACAATTTATAATACAATATAAATAAAAACTCAATAAAAACTCATAAAGAAATATTTTCGATTATATTCATAATCATTTTCAACTCAACTTTCAAAATGATCCATTTTGAAAGTTGAGTTGAAAATGATTATGAATATAATCGAAAATATTTCTTTATGAGTTTTTATTTATTTTGAAAGTTGAGTTGAAAATGATTATGAATATAATCGAAAATATTTCTTTATGAGTTTTTATTGAGTTTTTATTTATATTGTATTATAAATTGTTTACCGTTGTTTGGAATATATATATATGTGTGTGTATGTGTAATTTAGATGAACATAACTTCCCTTTTATCAATTCTCTATGAATAGACAGTACTCTGTATTAATAAATATAATCAAAACCAGGCAGTCAACTTAATATTATTGTCCATTATGAAATAAACCAACATTCATTGACAGTTTTAGACATAGCATAATCATAATTAAAAGCCAGAGGTATAAATCAGCACATTACTTGTAAAAATTTGAATTATATATCACAGTGCAGAGTAAACATCTCATTATCATAATTCATTAAAAATTAAATGATTTCTCTGCCTTAAGATATATAACTCAAACCTTTATAAGCAATAAACTGATTTAGCAATCTACCTTTTAAATAGGATGATACTCTTATGACTAGCGTTTTAAATGAATATTTATTTATTTAATAGTACATATTATGAATGGATAGACTGTGCATTCTTTTAAAACATTTATTAGCATGGCTAGGTGTCTATTCATAATACATAAATGGAAGCTTTGGTTTTATGTCTAAATTATGTGCACAAGTGTATAAGACAGTGTCATCTTCTATGATATTTAAATATGTTTATGATAAAAAATAAGAAATGGTAACTAAACTTAGATAAACTTAATTAACATAGAATTAAATGGTTTAATAAGATATGTGAATTTACACACAAGTATCATATATTCAGAACAATCTCATTTCTACAATTTTCAGGTATAGCATTATATGAGTTTTAAAATTTTCAGTTGTATTTAGTATAATTTATTTTTATTTAAAATTTAATATTTAATAGGTAATATAATAGTTAAAATATGTATAAAAAGTAATAAAAAGTTTACCATATATCACCTTATTTGGCGTTGTTAGCTAGAGAATAATTGAAATAGAACATTTTTTACCAGACTATTTGCTGAAGATTGTTTGAGTTCATTCTTGCTCTATAAAGTTGTGCTATAGAAGACATTACTTTGCAGTGAATTTGTTTCACCTATTTTTCATTTTAATATATAAATTGTAACCCAAAGAAATGAAGAAAAAATGAGCAAACTGCCAAATTGTAACCTAAAAGAATTATGAAAAAAAATGTCATCACTAAGACTAAGTGATAATGATATAATATAATATAAGCCAAAAATAATGATGTTAGTATGCTCAGTTCATTTGTAAAATATAAATTTCATATTCCACAATAAGAAGAGATACTGGAGTAAGCAATTACAATAAAATATCATTAAAATATCAAGTAATATTATTAATAAATTAAAAGAAAAGCTCTTGACTCGCTGTAATACAAATACAAGACTTCTATTATTACAAGCAGATGCCATTGAGATTACATTTAAAATCCCTCTCTTACAAATGTCTACTACCACTACTATCTTTTATGTCCATTTCATACACATCTGATTGCTATGATCAGATGAAACATTATGCCTTAAGTGTTTGCCACCAAAAATTATCAACTTTGATAATAGCTTCTTTTTTTAGTAAAGTAATCTTTAAAGAAGATGATGTGTAAAATAAATTAGGGTATCTCAGGATAATGTGATTGATTTTAATCATAAAATAAATTATCTCTAATAAGTAAGACTTTCATTTATCCCAAAGTTAATATCTCATCACAATTTTATTTTAAATCAATGGTAATATTATTATTATAATACAACATAATTTCTTAATATAAAATAAGATGAAGAATAGACTCATAGGATGACATTTAGATATTATGGATGGGTAAGGGATTTTGAAGCCATTCTAAGTATCATAGAATAGATCCATTTCATTATCTTTTAAGTTTGAATTAAGTCCTTTCATAATATAAATGTATTGTCAAATATCAAATATGGTTTAATATTTATGCAAAATAATTTTAAACAAATAAACACAGTGAACATTTAATAAACAAACCAAATTGGCTAAAGTGATCTCTAATAATAATATGCAAAATTTTTATTAAGCAAAATACAACATTCTTGTATTTAATTCTAATACTTAAATATAGGAGATTTGAACTCGGACTTTCAAGCCCCTTCACTATTCATACTATCTCATACTACTGATACACATGACCACACACATTCAGAAAAGATAAATAATCATTAATAGATATATTTCATGCTAAACCAGCACTCATCAGTTGGTCCAGACTATTATCTCCCATACATATATATATAATCAGTGCTCAGTTTACATTAAAATATAAAATTCTTAAACTTTAATGGACAGGCTTCCACCCACTCCAACCTCCAATTTTCAGCCATCCATACCATTGAAAATCTGATGATAAAATACTTAAATAGAATTCAATAAAGTGATTCTTCTATTAATTTCAATGTTAATGTACTCTTATAACAAATTCTTAATATAATATATACTCTTTTTTGTCATTATTTAGATTTATGGTTAATGACTGGATGATGTGAAAAAATAACTATAAGAAATTCTTTAATTGTAAAAACAAATATTTATTTCACAGAAATACAAATAATAACACACAAATATAACATATCATTTACATCTACAAAGCAAGGGATTTCACAAACATTACTTTCTTTCAAAAACATACCAGAAGTTAAAATTACAACATGATTTATGAAAAATAAATTTGACCAAATAAAATGATGTAGAAGATCAAAATAAACTATCTATTACTTTAAATTCTCAAAAGTTCTCATATATTAAAGCATTCAGACATGGATAGTGTCCTTTTTATAAATAGTGTCCCTTTTACAAATATTTCATATTACTTAAAAATACATGCTTACTAATTCAGTGATGAAGGAGTGATAAGAGTGGTGTATAATGTCTATTTATGCCTATGATACAATTTAAAACTTTGAGATTAATTATTTTTTTATAATTATGTCCTAACTCAGCAAGGCTTAAATATAGGATCTTCACATCAACAATATAGAATCACATCTAAATGCAGCAATAGTGCTACAAGAAATAAGAATGGTGTTCCACAATACCTTGATAAAACAATTTAATTGCCAGAATAAAGTGCTGATAAAATATTGTACTTACTTTATAAAATACATCACCAATTGCAAACTAGATTTATACTGAGATAACTAAGAAAAGGCAAGTTAATATATGATAGCAAAACTCATAAGTGAATGTACCTACCTTTGAGAGCAATAATAAGATAATCTAGGGCTTTGTCCCTAGTTAAGAAATGATGAGGATGTCCATCAGGAATAAAAGTACTAAATATGGTTCTTTTAATAAAGCATCATGCGCTATGAATATAATAAGATCAGTAGCTGCAATCTCTAATAATACTGACAAAGTAAGCATTCCTACAAAGAGAGATATAAAATCTATGTTCTCTAAGCAAAAATATGATAACTAACAGGTATGAAAAATGATAAATAATTAATGCTAAACATATCTTAATTAACATTAGGCAATAACAAACAATAAAATAATATAATAAAACCATACATCTACTTATACTGCATTCAACATAATAATATACATTTTATAAATAAATAAGTTATAAGGAAAAGGGAACACTGATATTCTGAAAACATTAATCCAAAAAACATTTCTAAAGAATAGCATATAAAACAGGTAAAACAATATGCATCTGAAATGTAAACATTGCAAAATCATAAACATAAATAAAACATTATTTTACCATTTAAAATAAATAAAATAAAATAAATTCTGTTTCTTCTGTTCTTTCACAATTAACAGCTACAGTAACAGTCTAATAGCCAATAAAGTTCTGTGGACAGCAAAGATATTCAATGCACAAATATAATATGATTGAAATTTAAAAGCATTTTTAAATACAATTCAAACACATTATACCAGCAAACTATAAAATATGGCCATTCATTAAATAGTTTTCCATGAATTTAAATAACAGTAAATATGTATTATATTGCAATAAAATGTTTTTATCCTTAAAATTAGATAACCAAGACTTAATCCTTTAAGAGCAATTTATTAATTAACTGTAATAAAAGAGTATTCAGCAGGATAAATACTTCTTTTCAAATACCACATTTTGAAACTATAGTGGTATTTTCCAAAGAAACACTAAGACAGAGACAGATTATGCAGAGTTTTTTACTTAATTCAGGAAAAGTTCGTTGAAAGTCAATTTAAGTATAATATTTCATACCTCCACTTTTAATAGAAGTAATTTATTCTAATAAACAATGAGGATTGCCAATTCCTCAACAAGCTTTGTGTTAAATGCTTAACCAGAGAAAGCATTTAAAATATCTCTGTCAGGACCCTCCCCCCCCCCAAACCCCTGACCATGGTTTCATGCTTTGGTACTCCTCAGAGAGGTGTCAGGCTAGATTCAGACACTAGATCTAAAAATACCAACGCAAAGCCAGCATTTAACTAAAAGTTATCTATTGAGTAGAAAATATGAAATTTTCAGACACCTACATGTCTTCAAACCCAGCTATCCAACTCAAATAGCTATATGGGGCTGATAGATCTTCAGCCATACCATATATTAGTAATCTTAGCAATATAACATTGCATATGACTTAAGGCATAGACTATAAATAGTCAAAATAAGAGTCATAGATCATATGGCCCTATTCTCTTAAGTACGAAATCATGGTCAGGGGTTTGGGGGGGGTTTCCTGACAGAGATATTTTAAATGCTTTCTCTGGTTAAGCATTTAACACAAAGCATGTTAAGGAATTAGCAATCCTCATTGTTTATAACTTACAAGCTTAAGAGAATAGGGTCATGTGATCTATGACTCTTATTTTAACAATTTATTCTAATGTTTTATAATATATGTTAAACATTTTTAAAATATGTCTGTTGGTTTTCTCTTCTCCAGATTCAATAAAATTATTTGGGGTTTTTTTCAGCTGGAAATATATATAACAAATCCAATTTATTTCATGCTGTTATAGATCAATAAACAACATTTTGTTATATTAACAGCACAAATAATTGTCTATTTAAGCAATATTATAGAATGAAGTTAATGATTTCCTTCTTGTAGATATAAAAATAATTTTACAGATGATTGATAAAGTATACTCATTATAAATAAGTCTTTATTAAATGAAATTTAAAGTTCTTTACACAAAGTAAATTAATTTCAGATAATATTTCATAAACAAGTATTTTTAATAAAAAACATCCTAAAGTTATTCAAGACATTTAAAAATATTGTTGCTGATAACTTCCAGTATTTTGCAACAAATTTAAATATTAAACAGATGCTTAAATATGTTTAGTAATTAATAACTGTCTGTAATCATCCTGGTGACAATAATGTCTTTCAAAGTTTCCAAATGCATGAAGTTTGAATGCTAAAATTTTTAACATTGTAATATTTAACTAATTTTACCAATAAAGCTGGCTGAAATAATGATTTCTTGTTCCTTGAAGTCCTATATGGATGCTATGCTTAGATAATTTAAATTTTAATCTAACATTACTTTAAGCTAAGAAAATAAAAGGTTTAAATAAAAATATACCTTTATTAAAATTGAAGTTTTAATGTACAAACACAATAAACAAAAAATTGTCTAAAAATTGAAATGTTAAAGTAAGGTGAAGTGTGTGATTTCACCTACTTTATAGGTTGATTTAAGTGACCACTTTAAAACACTGATTATTAACATTTAAATCTACACCCATTTCCTTTATTGGTTCAAATCCACACTCTACTGAAAGCAAAAAAGTTTGCTAACAATAAATTTAATTAATATTCAGCTTTTAAAAAATAAATTAATCCCTGTCTAGACAATAAAATTAAATATTTCTTGTTTCAATAATTATTTACAAATTTAAGGATTAGAACAAAATAAAATATATTACATAACTGAAATTTACATTTTACTTGAAATAAAATATATATTATCCAAATATTTAATACATTTATTCACCACTAATTTTAACCTACAAAAGTTACTCAGAATATAATTTTATATTGTTTTTTTTAAAATAAGATATTAATAATGCTGTAAATTAAAAAAATGTTAAAATAAAATATTACAATTATCCATTCATTTAAGCATTCATTAATCTACTATTTTAAATCCTATCTTTTATTGTTATTAGCTTTATTATAACTTCTTGTGAGTGAATAAATTTTAAATAATTAATTATAATGTTCTGTACTAAAATTAAAGTAAACATGTAACATTATGAATTTAATGTGATTATTAGAATACCTAAATATAGGGTTTGAACTTGTTTTTTAATTCTAAAATTATTATTAGGCTTTTAAAATATATTACATTAACATTATTAACTTTGAAAATACATTACTAATTATTATAAACTAGCAATTATTAAAATTTTAAATATTTTGTCATGAAAATCGCTATTTAAAACTAAAAATATAAATCAAACTGTCAAAATTATTTTAAAACTATAAAATTTGCAAATATAATTTATATAATAACTTTTTATATGTAGAATAGCAAAGATCTATTACTATAAAATTAAACTATATAAAAAAATTACTTTTAAACATTTTGGTATAAACCACGCTCGGGAAAAGCTAGAAGTCATTATATATATATATGTTAAAACGAAGATTTGCACGGGTTGAATATATAAAATACATATTTTGCGGACTTTTTTTTATTAATTCTTTTTTCCATACTACACATTTTTTTTTTTTTTTTAAATAAATCTACACAAATTTATAAAAGAAGGAAAAAAGGTTGTGGGGGCCCCACATCTTTATTATAAAACAAAAAAAAAACAACCTAAAATTAAAAATTTAAATATTTTAAACTAACCCTACTTTTTAATATTTATATATATTTTTATATAAAATTTTTCTTATTTTTATTTTTGGAGTTTTTGAGTTTTATAATTTTTTTTACACCCCCTCCCTTCCTCTCCTCTTTTTTTTTTTTTATATATATGTGGGGGGGTTGGGTGAAAAGGGATGAGTGGGGTGTTGGTAGTAAAAATTTTATATATATATTAGTAATAATTGATAGTTTCTTAGTAACATCAAAAGTTAAAATGTTTCTCTATTTAAATATTATCTCCTAATATCTATATAATAAAATTCAATCCATATGAATGTTTGTATATATATATATAGTGCATGTGTTTTTAAGATGTTTTTTTCAATATTTACTTATATAATAATTTTGATTTCTTTTTTACATTTTAAAAATTATTCTTAACAATAATTATCTATCATTATTTTATTTATTTTAACTTTTTTTATATAATTCGAACACTTACTTTAATTATTTAATAGGTTTGGCAAATCTGAAAGGGGGAGGAGAATGGTACTACTAATTGTAAACTTTCCTATTTAAAAAATTGTTTAGTTATATCATTCTTACTGAAAAGGATTTAATATATATATATTGTTAATTTCATTACAATGTAGTTATTGATAGTTTGATCTATCAGCTTCAAGTCTCCTCTTGTGGCTATCTGTAATATTCATTTTCCAGTTTTGCATTAATTTGACAGTAAAAATTGATATTAAATATATTGATTTATTAATAAATAAAATATTTTTTTAGAAACTAACATTATACAGATAATCTAATATAAATGGCCAGGAATGTGCAAGTTCATTGTTCTCAAGTAGATACTATGCTTGCATAAATTCTTTTATTGAATTGTGAAAATAAATGTTGTATCATTGCCATACTTTGTTTATATAATTATGATTATTTTTTCAAAGTATTTGTGAAATATTTATTTTTTAACATTAACACCATACTATAACTCAAATCTTAGCCAAAAATATTTATTTTTTATGAAGGCAGGAAAATATTTTGATTGATTGAAAAAAGAAATCTCTATAACCATCTTATATTTGGTCATTTTTTAAATAATTGTAATTGGAACTTTAAATTATAAAACATAATTCTGTTGCTTGGTACTTTGGTATTAGACATGCTGTGTTGTATTAGGCCAGCAAAAAATGTTCTAATTTTGCAATCTCATAAAATAATGCCTGTATAATCTTCAGACAAACTTTATTAGTCAATTTCTTTATCCCCCTCCCCAAAAAATTATTTTAAAAAAAGAAAAAAACACACATTTACATTACAGTGATATCCATATTTATTCTAATCAAAATAATGCCAGTAACTAATAGACTGAACTATTTGAGGTCCTCCAAAATGGAAATGAAAGTGTTCATTTCTTTGTGTTAGTAATTTTGCATGGCATCCCAACATAGTTTAAATGTCTAATTTGCAGTGAAAGCAAGATTTTTAGTAACAAATTTATTCCATTCAAAAGCTTATGTAATATTGAGGAAACAATTTTTTTTTTAGAAGATTGTAAATGTGTTTAATTTGGTGTTTATTTACAGATTTGTTTCTGAGATCAAGTTTCAATAATAGCACGTCTAACACCAAAGTTATGTATCCTTTACAAAAATTTATTTTGTTGATACAAATGGATTTCAAAATTGATAAATTATAAAACACCAAAAGCTACTGTTCAGATTATATATGAAAGCCATCAATTGTTAATCAATACTAATATCATTAACAATCTCAATCCGTTGTCAAGGCAACCTCCTTTAATCAGTAATGGTGGAAATACTTTAAGATGGTTGCCTTGAGAACAGATTGAGATTGTCAAATATTAATAATATTGGTATGCTTTAAGTGTTGACTGCTTTCATATATTTACATTGAATACCTATCTAGATTTGAGCATTATTAACTTTATTTTTTCAATGTTCTGATTATATATTTCAGTTTATTATTTTATTTATATAAAATTGAAACATTATTTTTAAAAAAATCCATTTTAAATTTATATTTCCAAAAGAAATTTTATAACTTGAATGATATAATGGAAATAATGGTTTATTTATTATAAAAATAGCACACATGTATCTCATTTGGTTCTTAGGAGTTGACAAAATATGTGTTGCAAAAGTATTAAAAAGATTCAATTTACATATGAAAACCAAGAATTGAAATTGAATAACAAGGTAGATTTGCCAGCAGTGTTCTATGCCCAAAAATTTTACCTAAATTTATAATGCAAGCTGCACTTCATAGTTGCTTAGTAGAAGAGTGATTGAGTATTTTATTTAAGATTTACGAATCACACAGCCCTTTTTTACTTCCAAACTTCCTATGATCTCCAAAGAAATTAAAGCCATTTGATTCTATTATTTTATTTTCACTATGAAATCTTAGTTAAAATTTAAATTTATTATTGTACTCAACTTTTGAAAAAATAGCATAGAACTAATTTATTATACATAGTAAAAAAAAAAAAAATATTTTCTCTATCAAAAATACATGATTAATAAAAATAAGAAATATGTAATTCTCTATGTTCCAATTTAAAACAGAGAAAAAAATAATACTAATTTTATGTTGGATTGTTCCCATCATTTAATATATATAAAATGTTAAATATTTTTAGGAAAAATATAAATTTATTTAGTTTTTTGAATACATTCATCTGTAAGTAATAGCACACAAGTTAGTATATAACTCATTGTTTCTAGTGGTATTATTATCCTCTCTTCTTCAGGAAGTAATGCCTCACCAGCGTTAGTACTAGCATTTGAATACAATCTGAACATTTATATTCATGAATATTGAATTTAATGTGATCCTCCAACCAAATAAACCATTATGCCAAAGGCAACAGTGCATAGAACTTTACATACATATCTATGGGGTCTTGCTGATTACTCCACTTTTTTTCCATGTCAAAGCATCAGCCGGGAAGTGAACCAGCAACAACTGTCTGCAAGCAACTGCTTGCTTGTAAGGCGGCTGCACTGACCTCATTTTTTCAAACTACATAGGTAATTAACTGCTTCCAGATCTTTTTGTTACTACACTAAGTTGACTTACAAAATTATTTGCCATAGTTATCTGAACAACATTTTTGAATTGCCTTCTTTATATTTTTTCTTCTATTCGTGAATAATCTTCTCCTTGAGAAAAGTGTTTTTTTTTTTCTCTTTTATAATTATCAGTTTGTGATTTTGCAATTGCTTTTCAATGAAGTAACTGGTCTCAGCAATATAAATCACTTTATATTCATATGATATTTCATAGATGCAGTTTTTATTTTTCAAAATATCAAGTTTAGATTTTCAGATGATAAGATTTTTCTTAATGTGTTATGGCTTTGGAAAATTGTTCTTATGTTATATTGATTGGATATATTTTTAATTTTTCTGCAATTTCTCTTTGTGTGTGGATATAATTCAATACTTGTTTTTTCTCATAATGCTCCTTTTTAATTTGTATTTAAGATTTATTTAATGACAGCTGATGAATAATCATTCTTTATGAGACTTTGTTCTATGGAGATTTTTTCCAAATCATTATTTTCTGATCGAACATCTTTCACTATTTCATAGTGTATGTTTTGTGTTTCTGGTGTGATTGTATGTATGTGCTAACTATTTTTCTGTATGTGTGGATTTTATATAAACTATAGTTTTGATTTTGCTATGAAGAAGGAATGTAAGATCATCTAAAAATGCCAATTTTTCTTCTTGTTATAATTCTATTGTGAAATTAATTGAAGGAAATATGTTATTGATTTGTTTTCAGAATATTTACATTAATGGTTCATTATATGGCCATACAATAAATATTCATTAATATGGCAAAGACAGATTTTATGTAAATATAGAGTAATATTTAAAGTTACTGTTTTTCCTTGTTCTTCTATGTAAATTTTTTTAACTAAGGATGACAGTAGTGAGTCTAAATACATCCTTTGAATTTGTTGGGGAAATTCTGTGTTGTATATTTAAATATGTTATTGTTATGGAAAATGCATTATAATAGTTCCATTATACTATTAACAAAAACAGTTGTTTGGCTTGTTAGCTACTATCATTATTTTTTTTCTTTTCAATGGATTTGTGAATAAATATTCCACATCAAGGTTTACTAATGAGTTATTGATGGATTTATCAAGTACTTATAATGTCTGGAAAATGTGTCTTATATGCTAAAGAATTAAAAACCTTGAGAAGAAGTCTTGAAATGTTATAGAAAGATGAATTTCTGAAATTAACAAAAGTTTTTACTGGACCTACTTTTTTTGTGTTTTGATCTTCTGTGAGAAAATTTTTATTTTGTCATTTTAATCAGTTTATACATTACAACTGTAGCATTACCTTTGTCAGTAGGAGGAAATAATTGTGGACTTATGTATTTTGAAATATTTAATATGTTTCCTCTCATCATAGGAAATGTTTGATTTCAGTTTTTGCGTCTGTCAAATATTTTTTGCTTTACAGCATAATTTCACTGCTTCATCTAGAAACAGTTTTTGAATGACTTTTTCAGGTACTGCCATTACATCTAATAAAGAAATATTGACTGGTCTAACAGCATTAGACCTTTTTCCAAAAATGGAAATTTTAACATATATTAGATAAATCTGAAGAATTTTTAATTAAAAAGTGTGATAGATTGTTTGGAAAAGTTTGAACTTTTAAATGCTCATATGAATTTACAAATTTTTTGATATTCTTTTATTTTTCTATGTAATGTAAAATATCTATTTTTACTGACTATAAAAAAACTTCTGGAAAGTCTATTTCATCAAGGATTGACCATGGGTTCACCGCTGTCACCTTTGTTTAGCAATGTTTGAATGGATGAACTTGAAATCATAGTCATAAATATTACTCTATCTCTAATAATGTTTAGCCTTTGTTGGGTCATTGATATATTTGTGGAACATTATTATGAACATTATGACCTATATCAGAAATATACAATTTGCTTTGGAATCAGAACAGAAACAAAAAATTGGTATTAAGTTCACACGAGAAAATATTTACCATATATTCATCCAATCATGATGGAATTATAAAATCATAATGGAATGGAGCAAGAGAATATTTTTCAGAAACTAATGATTTAGAAAAAAAACTACATAGAGCAAACACTCATAAAAAATAATTCAATTCAAAACATTGTATTATGTATTAACCTGAGTGTTATTTCTAATACTTGGATGTATTAGATAAGTTTAAATCAAAGTTGATTTTTTTAATTGTATTTAGCAATTAATATTGGATGATCAAAGTAGTTAGCCTGCATTTAATGTTAAAAACAGGTTATAAGTTTCATTTACAGTATTCAAACAAAAATATTCTGAAGCATCTTGTTCACGTGCATTCTGTAAGCCAATGACATTCATTGTAATGTTTTTTTTGCTGATTTAAACATTGCACATTTAAAAATTAGAGTTTTGACAGTTTTATTAGTTTCTCATTTGAAATGTTTGTTTTTCATAATTTAATAATAATCGAAAGCGCTCCTAAGTGGATAAAATTTTTAATTATTTAGTTACTGTATTTCCAAATATTCAATTATATAATTATGTATATTGCTTTGAAAAAAATACAGACATCGAATAATAGTAATATTATATATATATATTCACAAAAAAAATCACCATTCAAAATATGTATTAGATATGAAAAAGGTAATTGACATATTCCAGAAAAATCACCCATTTTTATGGTTTACCAAAATTGATGTTGGGAAAATTTGTCAGGACTTGTTCATAACATTTATGTTACAATAAACTGTACTTTATAAGAATTTCTAAGTACTTTGTGGAATTAATTAAGAGCCCAAAAAGAAAGGGATAGGTATATAATATTCTTACTGAATGCTGCTATTGGAAGAATAAATTAGTTGGTTAAATTATCTAAAACAACTGGTTTGATGCCCATAGTACTGTCACTGCTTAGGTCAGCACCTCTTGAAGAAAAACAAATTAATATCATTTAAGAAGTTGTGTTACATACTAATCTAAATGCAGTCATTAATAATTAAATATATTTGAAAAGTTTCTATATGAATTGAATTTTTCTTAAAATGTTTAACAATTAAAATTTAAAAATGAATCCACTATGTAATTACAGTTAAAATATTATTATCACACCCTTTCAGTCACATATTGCATCAGCTTCATTAGTTTATGTTGAGGACTTCATGTCATAAGATTTTTATGATTTTAAAAGTTTTTTGTAGTTTTCATTATGGAGAGATTTATATTTTTCAAATTTATGTGTAGAGTTACAATGAAAAAGATATTTAATTAAGCAACCCTTCTATTTAGGTCATATTTTCAACCCTATCTAAATGTCCATACATTCATGCATGACCATGCATAAATATATAAATAAAATAATATTAAAATTGTTGTACCTGGCCAGTAAACTTATTATCTCTGAAAGCTTTAAAACATATATTATGCATGCATAATAATAATATATATATATATATAAGTGAAACTTTATTATTTCTGAGAAAGTTTCTTTTTTGTTGTTGTTAAGTTCTTGTGTGAAAGTTCTTTATTCTAGATCCTGTAATCAGAAAACCTTAACATGCTTAATGGACAAATTTGCTCCAGGCAATGATTTCTTCATAGTATATAATCTCTATAACTTGTAGAATGATGCAATTTTCCAGGAAAGTTTATTTGGTTCCTCTAAGTTGTAAACAACTTCTCTCAAAGAATTTTTGTATATTTGTGATCAAATGGCTTATTTTTTAATGAAATAAATTTCACCATTTCTTAAGGATGAATTTCATGAAATATAGTTACTATTGAAAGTTTGCAATAACATTTATAAAGAGGATTCTTATGGAAATGATAAGGATTTATAAATGCCTGTCACATGACAATCATCAAATGTTTAGGCAGGAATCAGTAAGACATTTAACCCTTTTTTTATTTTTGTTAGCAAGGAATGCTGTTATTCGAACACCAATTGTATATTTCTATAGAAAGATATCACTGTCATCAGCTGCAGATTTAGATTGCAACTAAATAATATTTATTTTATATTACCCTTTTCTCCCCCCCCCCACACCTTTCTTGTCTTGTCATTTCACATAACATATGTTATAGGGATTCTAGAATAGGTTAATTCATTGCTTTTATATGATTTTTGTTATATCCATACACAAATTTAAAATTAGTGTTTTAGAATTTTCAGAGATTAATAAAATAAAAGTATTTATAAGCTTTTGGCATTTACGTCTTTACTTAAAAATCTTACCTAATTTTCACATAAACGGCTATTACCATTCAATATTTATTAATTAAAATCTAAATTATAACAAGCTTTTCGTTTTCAACATTTATTTATAGTTTGGATTGTTTTGAAAAATAAACATTTCAAAAAAATTGTCATTTAATTAACACATACATGAACAAAATATGGGTAATTATTTTTCTCCTAAGCCAAAACAGATAACAAATGTAAACAATTTTTAATTCTAGGTTTAAGAATAGGCATATCATTATAATATATATATATTTCTATCAGTGGAGCCTTACAAAATGTGAAATGATGTATTTTGCTCTAGTATTTGTTATAATATTTGCCAATTCCCAACACGAGATTTGTTTAGGAAAAAAATGTTCATTTTATTCATTATAACAATGTTGTTGTAACAAACATTTTGTCAGATTCATATTGCAGCTAAAACAATTATCTACCATAAAGATTATTTGCACTAAAATAAATTTACATCATATATCATTATATTAATAAAAGTACATCATGTATCTAATTTTCATACTGACTGGTAACCTTACTTTTCAATTCAAGACATCCCTACAAAGCTATAAAAAAATCACTAGCAATAAGATTAATATTAGCCAATGGCTTTACACACCTAATGAAGAGATATTTAAAAGACCTGTTGGTCTGAGCACATAAGTGCAGTGGTAAAGGGTTAGATTTAGGGATCAAAATTCCAGGATCATATATTAGCTTGAATTGAACTGATTTACAATTTTATTGTTTAATCTGTGACTAGATGCATAAATATCATATTTCTCACTGAGTAATTTATATTACTATTAGTGTCTTTGTTACTATTATAGACATTACAACACTTTTATTATTAATCATCTTGGATACATTTGAATTTATGTAAAATATGGGAAAAGGGAGTTACATTATGGTTTTGGTACCAATAATAAGAGTATAATTATATTTGATAATGTCATTATTTTCTTTGCTTGTTTTTTATAGTCAGTGTATGACTATTTTTGCAAACAATCCATGTAACCATTAAATCTTTAGTACTCTTATAGCTAGTTATTCATTCTGTTTGATGACCAGATAGATTGACTATATGGGCTAGTTAGCCAAAAATTTGCTAAGCTTACTTGAAAAAACTTAGGTTACTTTTCACAGAATACTTAACCTTCATTTTTAATTGCAAGTCAAGATATGAAGTCTAATGTACTGCCTACTCTTTTATAAAAACTTTAACATATAAATTGTTATCTAAATTAGCTTAGTCTTGTGGTATAATGGTAACACTTTCAACATTATGTCCTTGGCCTGAGTTTAAATTCCAGACATTTTTTATTAACTTACACATTTCCAATCCAGCATACTATTTAATATTCTTCAACAAATGTGTATCAAGTCATTTTCGGTTGGAATTTTAAAAAAAATTCAAATCTTCATCCTCTTAACAATATGTGTAATGCTTTCTTTATAGTTTTGTGAGAAACAATTAACATGCTTTTGACTTGCAGTTGACTCATTTAATATTGTTTTACCTTTACATAAAGAGAGTAATTAACGTTTAAATTAATAAGCTATCATTAGATATAAACAGATGTTACATGTATAAATCGTGCTGGTTGCGCTAAAAACAAAAGTTAAAAGTAAGATTGTTGGAAGATATTCAGTACTAGCTATTTCAATTTTATTTTAGTTAATAGTCATCCTAGCCTTATTTATATATATATATGAGAGACTTTTCTGATTATAATATCGCAATGATTTTAACGAGAGAGAAAAGATGCAAAATAAAAATAATACTAATAGTTCATTATAAGTATGTTTTTGCCGAAATAATTATAGTATTTTATTTTAGCTACTTCCTCTGCGTATATATATTCTCTGAAAATGTCAGAAAAAAAGTAAATAGAGAAAGATGTTGGAAGAAGGGCTTTTTCTAATATAGTAAATGCCATTAAAATATTGTTAAATAAAAAGAGAAATATTTTCTTTACATAGAATATCAAAAGAAAATCGATAAAATTTTCAAATTAAAAAGCTAGTCACAACGAAGGAAAAGATATTTTTCTACAATCTTAAAGACATCGTATAATGAAAAGTTTATTCTAAATTTAAAATAAAATGTTGAAAAGGAAACAATTAAAATTTATATATATGAGTGTGTAAGTAATTATTGTACGTATGTATATGAGAGTTTATAAAATTATTACACTGCTCAGAAGAATTTACGCAATAAATAAAAAAATGGGCGCGAACACATTTTAGCTTGTAAATAAATATGCCGAAAATAATTTTCTATTTATCAATAATATCTAAGGTAATTTTAATTTATAAAGTTAATCTAATAAAAGTTCCATAACATAATAAAAATAATTTTCTCTTTCAATTATCTTTGCATTAGCATTTCATAAAATTAAAACACTGATAAACTAGAATGTGTATATGTGAAATTCTCTGTTTAAATGCAAACAGTTACCGTCTTGCGTTGTTAGCCGAGAGGTATCGCAGCTGTCATGCAAGCAAGTACTTAGTTGCAGACGGTTGTGGGTTCGCGTCCCGGCCGACGCCATGACATATGGAAAAAAAAATGCAAACAGTTACGAAAGAAGAGTGCTATGATAAAATACTAACACTCCAACATTGCTGTGTATTGCCCTCCTAATACAATTAATTCTGAATATTAATATATAGAGCAAATATTTATAAAATCTATTAAACACCTTACCTGATTGTAATGCTCAAAAATATAATAGAAACAATCAAAATTAACATCAACATCTTATGAGTATATAATTTACAGGAAAATACAAGTTACTAATCAAGTGATATTGTTTACTTTCATTAAGAAACTTTTCCCAATTTGTCGGAAAACAAGTCAAACAATACATTTGAAAATTCCACAAACGACAATTAATATGAGTTGATCAAATCTTGTCATCAAAAAAATTAATCACAGTCGAAGCAAATGAATTCAGTATTTACCAGTGGCTAAGTTTATTAGACTATTCACTTAAAAATGTGTATGATAACTACATGAGTTAAAATAGCTTGATATATATAATGGAAAAAGCTAGTAAACACAATTACAATGTTGTTGAACATATTCCAAAAAATTTAATATGTTCATTATAATCTACACATTGCTATTCATTAGCGAATTCTTTCATTCTTACAATTTTAACATGTGTTGTCTACTCCAGTACCATATAATTAAACACTATTGCCATTGTTTTATTAATTCTTTTTTAGTTGGCTTCAAATAAAATTATTTTTAAAATGAAATATGAAAAATCGCTTGATTAGGTAAAAAATTAAAACAAATAATAAGAGTCAAACCTAACTGAACAGACAGATATCATTAATAATGATATGGATCTAATTTACATTTGGTGTCTTTTAAGAGATAAATAAAACTGGAAAAATGTTGGTAATGTAATGTTACAGCCTATCTACTACCACTTTTTTCTGATAATGATAGGAAAGCGATATAAAAATAATACATTTATTGCTTTAAAGAATAGTAAAGTCACCTGATTTTTATTTTGCAAAAATAAGAATATATCTTTCTAAAAAATTTAAAAAGTCATTGTCCCAGTCAAATTAGTAATAATATTTAACGTATAAATAAATATGTAAATGATTTATTGCTAGAGAATTCTGAAAAAGTCTGAACACCAGATGCGTCCAAGGCGGTCGATGTCCATGGTACTTGAGATGCAAATTCTGCCACTCTATCTACTACATTAAATAACACAGGGCATATTTTAGTTAAATGACACCAGCAAATGAATGCTTTTAAAAATATAACCTGCAAATTTAAGTATATATATATTACAGATAAATTCAAACTATGGTGGCAAAATCATGTGAGAGCAAAGTTGAAAGCTAATTGATGAAGTCTGATTCTACGATAAATACATTTTGGATTTTGTTGTTTATATCAATTTAGCCACAAATTTTAAAAGCATGCCGAGTTTGAAAGTTTCATAAAATGTGTAATTTTACATATAAATAATAATCATTGTTTTTTTATTATCGAGGAAAGATTTCAGAGAAGATTCTAGAAATGTTTTCTATTTCCGTTTCCGGGCTTTCAAAACTAATATTATTTTCTATGATAAACACTGTAAAAACAAACACATAGTTTGTTTATTTTATGATAAAATAAATTTCAGTTAATAAAAGTAATAATGGTTAAATAAAGAAATACGTTATTGCTATAATAATTATGATCATCTGTAAAAAATAATTTACAATGAAATAATTTATATACATTATTAATTACGAGTTAAAATCACATTTTAGTACATTTACAACAACTTAACGCAAATTATTCATTCTACCGGGCTATTATTTATTCATTTATAATAATTACAAACTCTCAAATGGACCGACATTTGAAGTAGAAACAATCGATAATAGCACCGCCCTCTATTTCTCTTCAAATTTTTAAAAATCTATCTCTTAATATAAGGTTAAACTTTTTTTTTTAAAAAATCAAATTTATAAATTATTTCTTCTGATTCAGTAATACATAAAAATAAAATGTTTCTTACTTTACATGCATAATTATTTCTTTCTGTTTTCATTTTTATTCTAAAAATCTGCCCATTGAAAAACATTACCATCCATAATCAAGGTTTTGAATGAGAGCTATAGTAAATCTAAGATTTTTTTTTTCAAATTCTATAATTTTTTCTTCTTTTGGGGAGTTGTATAAAGAACAGCATTGACAAAGGAGGCATTTATTTAAAAGAAAAATATTTTGTAGACCTTTGAAAATAGAGTTAAGGAAAAAAATAATTAAATGCTTTGTGTGGTGTGTACAATTGTATAGTTACGAAACGTGGACTATTAGTAGTAAAATGAGAAACAGATTGAAAGCCTTTAAGATGTGGTCATGGAATTTTAAAAAAACATTTTGAACAAATGAAGAAGTATTGAAAATTATATAAAAATAAAAATATTGGACATATATTAAGAAAAAAGTTTAGTATAACAAAGGATGTTTTGGAGGGAATGGTGATTAGTGGAAACAACAAGAAAGGATGGGAAAGATTGGCATTGTTCATGATATAAGAGATGGGAAAAGTTGCTTTGAATTGAAGAGCTGGGCAATGAAAAGAACAGAATGAAAAAAATGATGAATTGGTGTTGTGATTACTCTCTGTACCTGTCGATGAAACATAATACTATTGTTGATTGATGATGTAGTTGTATAACTATCCAGCCATCCAATATTAGTTTGTAAATGGATATTCATCATTCAGTAATCATTGAAGTAGGAGTGTGTAACACTTTCTTTTTCGCTATTCTCTTTTTGATTGGCAAAAAAGTGTTTGTCTGAAAGTGGGCTATTTTAAAGGCTGTTTACATCTCCTACTTCATACTAAATTTACAATAAGCTGCACCTTCTATCCTGTAAGAAACTGTCACACATAAGATCTGTCGTTTTTCATCTTAATATTATTAGAATTAGTTCTACTATTTTACATCTCTTTTTTGTTAATCGTGTTTCACTTTACTTTTATGAATTATTGATGACAAACTTTTATTTTTATAACAAATAATATTTGGTGGACTGCACAGCAGAAAACTGATTACTCCTATCAATTGTGTAACATTTTTAGTTGCTAAAAAGTTTTCAGTGTTATTATAACAACCAAATAGTGCACTATGGGTGAGCAGAGCACTGTCACTATTAAGAAAATTTACACTGTATCAAAAGACTCAATCTCTGTAATAAAGAGCAACTTTATTTACATATCCATGAAATTTATATTAAGTAAAACCAATTTTACAAAATTTCATTAGCATTTACTCCAGGTTTTCAATAAAAAGAGCAACTTACATTTAAGAGGGGTCACATCAATTTTTGTATCTTAATTCATTAGTATTTATTATTAACTTTTATAGTTAAATTAATCATTATAAGAGCAATAAAAGTCTTAGCTACTGTGAGTCTCTAATCTGTATTGTTTAGGTTCAATATTAGGGTGATAACAGATGAAGTCTGTACCTTCTGGAATTCAAATATATAAACTCTTCAGAAACAAAATCATTTAGTTACATGTGATTCTCTCATGCCAACTTTCATTTTTCAACATCACATACACACATGCTTTCTGATTCCATTTCTTTTTGCTTGCAAACTTTTTTATATTACTATTCTATTTTTGTGCTTTTTTATTTGGACTTAGAATACAAATACTCATTTGTCTGTGCTTCTAATGATAATTATAATGAGTAGCAACAGTATAGGAAGACATTAAGATAACTGATCAATGCTCATTATGAAGTACAGTAAAAGCATTCATAAACTTCATTTTGTAGTCTAGGTTGAATATTTTATAATTGCATAGGAAAGAAGTTCCATATAATCATTAAAAAATTAACATGATTCCATATAACATTATGGCACAAAATGATAATCTTGATAAATAAAAACTTTCATTATATATGTGTGTGTGTGTGTTATAAAAGACTTGAACTCAGACTTTCAAACTCCCACATCTATGCAATCCATCTTATACAACTGATATACATGATCACATACATGTGAAAAAGATAAATGATGATGTATGTGGTCATGTGTGAGGTCATGTGTATCAGTTATATAAGATGGATTGGATAGCTGTGGGGAGTTTGAAAGTCTGAGTTTAAGTTCCTTATAAATACACTAAGTTTGTTATAGACAATATATATGTATTTATATTATATATGTGTGTGTGCACAATTAAATGAATATGGCATTATTAATTTAAAATTTATTTTTAAGTAATTTAAAATATTTTTTATTAATTAACAATTGTAAAGGTATTTTATAATTAGATGGGTGGAGTTTTATAATTGGGGGGGGGGGTGAAAATGACCTTAATACTATTATATAAAAGTAAATAAATTCTAGATAAACAGATCAGCTAATTAAAGAGATAAATATCTTTTGTGGTTTAGTCAAAACATTGTCTGTTATTTTAGTTTAATCTCTTTTCAGAGCTAAAATTTTATAATTGTTGTAATTGGACAAATATGCCGCAGATCACAATGAAGTTTAGGACTAATCTACAACCAATGAATGGGTCTTGAAATCAACACATAATGGAAACTCAGCTTGCTGATAAGTCCACTTACTGAACTATGAATAGGGCTCTTGAAGAAATTTTTGCTTTAATTGTTTTATGATGTAATTGTGTTAATTATTGTGTTTTGGTTATTTGTTTAATTCATTCATTAGAGACAGTTAAAATATCATGGAAGAGTAGATATGTCCATGGATGCTCAACTCTTGCCAAGACAGCTAAGTGCAAGCCAAAAGTCCATTACAAGTTGCTGAGAAAAAGTCATTAAATAATGTAAAACCATCTCAAGAAACATTGGAAGCAGTATATATGCAAACCATATGCTACCTAACTTCAAAAGTGTTTATTGTTTAGGAATCAACCAGTCATCACTCAATGAGGAAAATGCTTTCCATTGAAGAAAAGAATGTGTATTAATGAAAGCCATTGCAGCCAACAAGAGCAATATAACATAATGATTTCCTGAAGGTTTGTGATGACGGTGTTCTAGTTATATTTTTATATTGGACTATTTCCATCATTTAATATGAGTATTCAATGTCTTTAGAAAAAATTAACTTTTACTTAAATATTCCAAATACATTCAACTGTTAGTAATAGCACATCAAACAGATTAGTATATGAACAATGTTTTGAGAGGTATTATTCTCCCTTCTTCTTCAGGTGTTTCTGGCCTGACTAGTGACAGTACTAACATGGTAGTTGAACCTGGACTCTTAGATTTTTGAGTATTGAATTTTAAGATAATGCTCTTACCAACTGAGCCACCTTGCCAAAGGCAACAGCCAATAGAACTTTTATGTACTTATCTATGAGCTTCTTCCTGATTTCTCCACTTTGCCCTAAGAATAAAGTTGATTAGTGGTTTCCATACATTACATATAGTCATACTAGGTTGGCTTATGGGATTTTTTGCCATTGTCATCAGAGCAGCTTCTTTAAATTTTTTTCTTTGTACCTTTTTTTTATCTATTCAATATTTTTGTATTTTCCCAATTGAACATATGATCATTGGCATATGCATTGCCTGCTACCTTAGACACAACTGTTTTCTGTCTTCTAATCATCACTTTGTGTTCATGTAAGTGATTTTCAATGAGATGACTAATCTCACCAATATAATATATATATATATATATATATATATATTATATCTCATGTAAAAATTGTAATATATATATATATATATATATATATATTATATCTCATGTAAAAATTGTAAAGCTTCTTACATAGGTATGAGTAATCGTCGCATCAGTGTTAGGAGAGATGAGCATGCTAATGCAGTTAAACAACACTCATCAGCAGCAGCACTCTCACTCCTTACTATAGATTCAGGTCATAAAATTGATTTTTCTAGTAACAGGATCATATCCAGATGTGATAATCTCTATCAATGCAAAATTAGAGAAGCCATTGAGATACTTAAAAGGCCAGATTGTATCAATAAGTGAGATGATACATGTAAACTTCCTCCTATTTGGAAAGATTTTTTTTTAAAAAAACATTCCTAAATTTAACATTTTTTGCTATTGGTGGAATTTTAACATTTTATTCAAATCAGTGATTGTAGCGCCTCTACAACCATCTTTCTACCTTTATAACTCTGTGGATGGCTTGTGTGACCAAGTCGAAATGTCGGTATATTAATATTAAAAGTTTTTAACACGGATGAATCTGCAATATATGTATTATATATGTATTGTACCTATATTGATATAGGCACATATAATTTTATCTAAAAAAAATTATTAAAGTAATTTTTCATAAAAGAGAAACATAAAATTAAATGTTGAGTTTATTGCAGCTTGTTTTTGGAAAAAATAAGAATCAAATAGTTTTCTATCGTTAATTTCAGAAGGGGAGAGGGGTGTTTCGTTAGAGAAATTAAACTAAGGGTTATAAAAGGAAGTGAAGAGTTTTTATTAGTATTCTTAAAAATATAATTTAAAAAGTTAAAACATACAAATCTCTTTTCATTCAAGTTTAATTAAAGAAAAAATAATGTTAAAACTAATATATGTGCGTATATATGTGCGATTGTCAACAATAGAATAAATGTTATTATAAATAAATGAAAGTTAAAGAAGATTATCATTAAAAAACACGGCAATGGCTATTAGATATTAATTAATATAAAACAATACATTCTTGCATGGCTATTACTAATTAAGCAATCTTTCAAAACACGTTTATCAAATGATTATCACTGGAATTTCGACAACAGATCTTTGCCGGAGATAGAAAGACAACACGTCACAGGTATAAATAGACTTTTTATCGGACAATAGTTCAGTTCACAAATTAGTTGAGTGAGTGCAGTTCACAAACTAATTGAGTAGTGCTGTTCAGAAATTAATTGAGTCAGTTAAGAAAACAAAATGCAGTGTTGAGAAGATTTTGGGAATTCACGCCTCTCCACAGCCTAAAAAGTATGATGAAAACAGCAAGATCTGCCCGTGAAATAATGTCAACGTAACAACTTAGAAAATCTCCGTCAGTATTTAATTGTCTCCAATAGTAATAATCATGAAAATCAGGAAACTCATCAAGGAAAAGTCCCAGCCAGCTGGTAAGCATTCATAATGAAAATATCCTTACCGAAAGCAGCCACCAAAGAGAACAAAATTCTACGTCTACATTCAAAAACCTAGGTAAAAACATTTGCTTATTTCGTTTATACTGTAATAGCCATTGCATTGCATTAATTCGTACAAATCTTTCAAGAGTCTAATTATATGAACTTAATATCATACATAAATGAACTATTGATATGTGTGATTAAATTCCAAATGCTATGTAATACTTTATTATTATTATGTGTGTACATGAGTTAATATGTGCATGATCATTATATCAATATTTATTAGTTAAATTAGAGTGTTCTGTTATTAAATCTATAGGAATATTTAAACCATTTAGAAATGTTAATTTAAAATATGCGTGTGTTTTATTAGAATTATAAAATGTTTAAATTTAGTAAATAAATGTTAGTTAATAAATTATCTTTAAAATTAAACTTTATTAGTCAGTCAATTCCTTTTATCAAATTCTTTTATCAACTCCTTTTACAATTCTTTTATCAAATCTTTTAACCTCTAATTAAGTATAATCTATTAGTGATTACAAACAACTGAGCTAGTCATGGATTTAGGCGTTGAGTTAGTGGCCAATGTTCAAAGTGCATTGTCTATTCTTTTAGTATTCTTTTAGAATAAGCAGCTGGCACCCGTGGTTATACACAAACAAAAAAGTGCTTTGGATGTGGTGTTCAACTCAACAGCCGAGAAGAAGCTATGTCCTGGAAATGTAACGTTATTTATATACTTTATAGCTATCGTTTGGGCATACATACTCTCCGAGTATGTTCTTCTCTGCCTAAGAGGCCGGTGTTTCAAATGCACATATTCGAATTCGGTTCAATATATATATATTCACATGGTACTTCATAGATGCAGTTTTTTTTTCAGCATTTGAAGTTTAGGCTTTTCGATGTTAGACATTCCTCATAATGTGGAATGGCTCTGGAAAACTGTTCTGATGTTATACTGATTTCAGATTTTCCTTAATTTGTCTGCTGTTTTTGGAATGTATGGTACACTACAATACCAACAATTATTTTTTCTCTTGATGGTTTTTTTGTTGTTTATTTAATGTTTTTTTTTAATAACAGCTGATGGATAACCTTTTTTAATAACAGTTTTTTCCAAATCACTGATTTGTTAATAAAACTTATTTCGCTCTGTTCCATAATTATAGTATAACTCCATGTTCTGTGTTACTTATGTGGTTGGATGTATAGGATAGATATTTTCCTGTATGTGTATTTTTTCAGTAAACTATAGTTTTGATTTTTTGCTATGAGGGAGTCTTATCACAAGTACATCTAAGAATGCCAATTTTTGTTCTTGTTCTGATAAAGTTAATTTTTTCTAAAGACATTCAATACTCATATTTGATGATGAAAATAGTCCAATATAAAAATACAATATAACAGAAGTTTTACAGAAGACTGCCAGACATAACTATGTTTATACAAACTAAATTTGCAAAAAGTCTATCAATACCTGAATTCAGAGCTTGAATTATTAATGATGAAAAGGGTAATATGTATGAACTTTGATTATATATTACTATGATTATATGTTTCATACATTAGATATTTTATCTCCTACATTTAATTTATAAATTATTCTGATTGATTTTGCATAAAATGTATGTGTTTAGAAATAAGAATGGCAATAACTGCTACTTTTATTATCCACACCACAGTTCAATGGTATAAAAAAAAAAAATTATGTAAGACAATTAGTTTATTATTGCAAACCCTCGCCATTCTCAAAAAACATATTTAGTTTTTTTAAAAACCAGCATTAATAATAGTCTTTTCCACTAGCCTTAAGTATATAAATTGTAAAAATAATAATTTAATCATTAACATGAAGAATGCAGATTAGTGATCTCTGGATATAATAAAAAGACTGTATAGACAGATTTAATAAATTAAGTAATATTGTCTTCCTAATAGTTAAAAATATACAAATTTTAAGCAAAATAGCTTCCAGGTTTGGTAATAAGCAAACATGAAAAAGAGGTAATTGAGTGTATTCAATACTTATATTTCCAGCTACTTTGTATATATAAAGTTTTATTGTTTATGAATGTGTGACACCATTGTGTTATCTGGTCATTTGCACCTAGAAATTTACTTTGAGCAATGGTATGTTGTAGGTGCATATTTCTATAGCATATCATACAGCTTTCGTTATGTATTTTCTTTGTTCATAAATGATTGTGATACCACACCCAGCAACTTTCTTTGAACAGTATTATGCAGTAGATGCGCATTCCTACCATATAGCATAGTTTCATTTATATACATTATTTTTTCGTGTTGTTTCATGCACCTTAAACTTTATTAGTGTTTTTATTATTCACCTGCACTACAGCCTGAAATGATTGCTGTTAGACTAGTTTTTTCTAATGGTATAGTTTACACATGATTTAGCATATCTTGAAGCTGTAAGTGTAACAAGCAAACTATATGGTAAATGATTGTATTAATAAATAAGTGTCAGTTTATCTATGTAGTCAATCTGTGTCTGCTCAGAAACCGTTAAAATGTATACTGATGTATATTCTCTGTGCATAGTAATATTAATAGAATGATTTTTAATTGTATTATTAAATGGGTAGTTAAATAAAATAATATATAATTATTCTAAATTCAATCCCAGATAAAAGAACTAATAGACTGAATTTGCCTGTGGGTTGCTGTCAATTAGGTTATCGTTTATGTTGTGATGAGGTATATACAAAAATAAATTGAAACTTTTAATTATTTTTGGCATTGATATTTATTTCAATCAATAATATTAATTAAAATAGGATGAGAATCTCATGAAACTGAGTTTAGCAGGCTATAAAAGAAAAAGTTTTTGATTATATGATGTCAGAAGGTGCCACTCATATAGAATGATTTTCATGTGAGCTCTATTTTTTTACCATTACAAAATATATACATATATACAGGTTAGGCTAACTTTCTTCTATTATATTAGTATCATATTTATGAAATCATGAAGCACTAAATAGAAATGCACATTATCGTTTTTCTTTTTGCAAAATATATCCTTAGGGAGGTTGCAAATATTTTTTACAAAAAAATACATATCAATTTTGTACTGAGTGAGAAGTAACAGTAGATCCCTCTGAGTCTAAAGTTACCATAGTATAGTGATATATATATATATGTTTGCTTCACCATTCACTGTGGTTTAACTAAAGACCCTGAGTCCAACCACAATGAATGTAGACTAAATTTAAAGTACGTAAAAGCTTTAAAAAACATTCTGTAAATTTTAGAAAATAAAATGAATAGATTTTATTTTAGATAACAAAATAAAATTTCTAGAACTCATTAGAGAAAAAGATTAGTTAGATAAGAATAATTAATTTAAAAAACACTGCAATTAAAAATAAGATAGCAGAACAATGGGATTGGAATGTAAGATGGCTAACAAGCTAAGTATAAATTGAGAACTTGTCTATTGTTTGCTCTCTTTTACCTGGCTCAGCTCTACAGCTTGGACTGAAATCAGCCACAAAGATATTTTATTGGAAAATAAATAAAATTAACTTTTTCAGAAAGAATTCTCTGCAACCAAGAAAATAGCTTAGCCTCTTGCTGAATAAATTATCAAACCACCAGCATTCTATAGATAAGGAGAGAAGAACTTAAAATGGGTGCTATAAGAAAAATGGTGGAGTAGACTTTTCCCTCTATCTCCCAATTGTTTTCCTGTCTGCTGGAGCTTGGAAACCCCCAAGAAATGTAATGTGCCAGAATAATTTTGCCTGACAATTTCCTGCTGCTATAAATGGATAACCGAGGACAAACATCACCGTAAGCAATCAGTACAAACTGCTGACCAGAATGTCTTCATGGCTATCTAATAAAGACATACGCAATCTAAAAATCGTTACCAGTAACTTTAATTTTTCACTTGTATTTTATATTGGCTTATAAACTTAAGTCATTTATGTTATAATTATAATGTATTAATATATATATAGCCTGAGAATTTTTAACCTTTTCATTGTTATTTTTTTATTTGACCAGTATAATGGCAATTCTTAATCCTATTAATAGATACTAAATCTTTTTTTTTTTTTGGTTAATGAATTGCCATTATCCATTACTTGAATTGTACAATACTTATTTTTTTTTAAAAAAAGAAAGAAACACTATTTCTTTTTTATAGCTTGGCATAAACATATATATACTGGAAGAACTGGAAGTGAGAAATAATCGAATTTCATTTATTTCTATTTGTTCGACCGGGAATATTTCAGATTTATTAAAACTCTTTGAATAAAATTTCTCCTTCCAATTCTTTCCTGCCGTATGGATTTTACAATTTTTTTTTAAATATATATATATTAGAGAGAAAAGGCAGAACAAGCAATTGTCTTTTTTTTTTTAAAAAAAATTCAATGTTTCTTTTTTTAATTTATACTTAGAAATATAAAAAGAAAATGACATTCGAATATATATATTAAAATGATCAATTTTATGCATTTTGTAGGAAAGATTCAATCCTGTCTTGTATTTTTTATACTTTCTTAAAGTCAATCTGGGTTTTACCAATATATATCTATTTGTCTAAAACAGATATAACTTAAGCGTTTTTAATTTGATTAAATATAAAAGAGGGTACAGTACAGTTATATATGTGTAAATTAAAATATTAAATCTTCATTAACTCTAAGTGTGAACTAGTTCAATAGTGATTAATTAATATACCTATCTTTTTATATATTTTAATGTTAAAAAAAGGTGCAAAGTAATTATTTCTAATAGTAGATGTTCTCTCAGTCTCAGAAAGATTTTGAAGTCATATTATTTCATGTACATGTATTTTACCTAAGGTTTTAAAGTTTAATGGTCAATTGACTGCATTTTTCTCATATATTGTGCTACTCGGTGTTTTGTGTGGGGGTCTTGGCACATATCCATAGCTCCTGTCATCTTTGATTCATAGGCTAACACCACTTCAAGATTTCCATTGATGATACAGTGGATCTCAAACCTTTTTCAAATATTACTACTGGAAACAATCACATATACTCCATCCTGAGCTTGGATCATGCTGTATGCGAACGGGCTCCATCTCTCTAACTCTTGTGTTAGAACCGGAGTGCTATCCAGACCTCAAGTTAGCCATATATAAAACTTTGTGCCTTGGAGACTTGCTTCTAAGCCCACACAATTAAATCACCAAGGACCATTGTAATGTTTAATTTCATTATAGATAAAACCTTAAGTTGGTAATATACTCAAGATATTGCTGAGGAAGTCTGATAAATGTCCATGAGGGGAGGGGTTTTTTTATTTTGTCGTTTAAATGCAGGCTATATTTAAAAATGGCCTTAATCTATTTAACTGGTTTTAACCAATTCATCCATTTTTGTAATTTTACCCTAGAGTTATGTTTTTCTGTATCCCTCCTTTAAACTGAAGCACCCCAGTTGTGGGCTAAGTTCAGTATTGTTCTGTAATGATCGTACTATTGTTTAATTATATTAAGTGGATCTTTCTAATGCATACCAATATATATCCATGTCTGTAAATGCAAGAAAATAACTTGCAACATTTGTTTATTAATTATTTCTTCAAATTGTCATTTCTTTTGGTTAAATAATAAACTTTCATTCACTAATTTTATCAATATCTTGTCTGTGTCAATATATAGTCTAAACCTGATTATTCTTTGTTAAAATTCCCCTTTTGGATCTCAACTCTCCCTGACCACCAAGCATACATGAAGAAGAAATTCTAGTGAGGTTTGGGAAGTAAGTCGCTTAGTAGCAATCTGGAGAAGTAGGTGAGGTTCGAACCCCCTCTACCTGCATCTCTTGGTTAGGTTAAATCAGCTCTATTTTTCATACCGTTACAATAGTGCCTATTATTTGTACCCTCAATGAATTTAAATTATTGAGATCATTCATATTCAGGAAGATTTCAGCATTTATTGAAGATAAAAGATTTACACCTGTTAGAATCATTTGGGGTTAAAATTAATGCTTTCTAAAAGATTTTAAAATTTGAAAATCACAACAATTATAGGAGAACACATACTTTCAGAAGTCAAAATCCATATAAACTATCCAAGTGTATATTTTAGCAGTCCATCATTATGTTCCTAAAAAAACAATAATACCAGATTTTTAAGATCTACAAGTTTCTGATATTATTCCTATCATATCAAATAGTAGTTCCTTAATGAAAACATTTGACCATTTATGGCTAAAGTATAGTTATTATGGTCATAAGGCCATCATTTTTAGTCTAGTATTTATCAAAATATGTTTGTCAACTGTTTTTTTTCTATTTCCAATTATAAACATTAAAATGACCAACAAAAAATCATATAATGTTAGCTTACATTTATTGTTATTCATTAGAAAATATTTTTATTATTACACTTTCTTCATTGGGCATAAGCTTTACTATTCAATAGATGCTAAGATTTCGTTGGTCATGTTAAGTTCATTGGTTTTGTATTAATTTTGACTAAAGAATGAAGATGATAAAATTTATAAAATGACTAAAGTTATCATAATATTGAGAAACTGAAATGGTTTTATATATTTATTGTGCACAAATATTAATTTAGATTGAAAAAATTGAAAACATTTTTTTTTTGAACTCATAACCTGATAGTATAACAACTAGTAAAATGACTGCTAGATGGAAAGATGCATGAGATTCAAAAGCTTGAAGTGCAATGTTAACAAAGGAATCCAAAATAATATCTTCACTGATGGTCATAAAGTAACAATTAGCACAAGGTTATTTAAGTAGGACCAAACAGATAAGGATTTAAATAGTACTACTAACTGACATCTATTGATGACTAAAGTTTATACAAATTGGTAAAATAAGTAAAAAAAAAAATAAGAGGAATTACTAATAAATTATAAAGCATGCTAATTAAACTCTCGGTATTTGAGAGCCATAGCATAATAATATTTCGATTCAGCTATTTTCAACATGAGTTCCTAATGTAATCACAGAAATTTATAGACTTTAGGAACAATAATATTCTCAATGCAAGCCATCAAATATTGGTTTGAGAAAAATGAGAATGAAATTCATTTTAAAATGTGCTGCTGATAATTTAAACATTATGTGATAAATAAACATTTACCATTGCTAATATTTGCATAATGTTTTGAGATTATTATCTCATTGCAACTGTTTGAATATAATTAAATACATAACAATAAATTTTAAATTAAGAGTTATCTTCTTATCTTGTTATTGCTTCAAGTATCTGGAGGATTGTCTACAATGCTTTTGCTAGACGGGATATATTTTTAATCTATAAGAAAATTTTTTTAAATATTTTAAAACTGATATATATATATATATATATATATAGTTTTAAAATATAATGGCACAATATATATATATATATATATATAATGTTTTCATGTTTATATGATATAAATAAAGTAGTTTTGGGATTAAACTATGTTATTTTTGGATCACTTCCCAACATTTTAATGGAGCAGCATCCACAATTATCAAAATTAACTTTTCAATGAAAAGCTGTTAGATCTTAAATAGTAATGAAATTAAATGAAAGGTGAAGAATGAGATTCAGTGTGAAGTAGTTGACAATTCAGAATATGTTAATTAATAAAATGTTTATTATTTTCAGTTTTCCATTAGTGATTCAAGTTTATATTAGAAAAAAGAGATAAAATAAGTGGTCTCCATAAGATTGGAATATGTTGTTTTTCATCAGCTCTATTTAAACCAATTGGTCTTTTTAATATTTCAATTGATTCTCTCATGGTTCTCAAATCATACTTTTCCAAATTAGCAAATATTTTAGCATTATCAAAATCATGTTTGTGACCATAATGCTCAAATACTTGCTAATTTGAAAAAGTATGATATGAGAACTATGAGGGAGTTGATTTAAATATTAAAAAACACAATAATTTAAATAGATCTAATAAAACAGAACATATTCCAGCCTTATGGAGGTCACTTATTTTATCTCTTTCTTCTAATATAAAGTTGAAAACCATTAATAGTGAAATTGAAAAAAAATAAACATTTTGTAAATCAACATATTGTGAATGCTCAACTATTTTATGCTCAATCTCATTCCTTATCTCACACTCAATCTCACTATTATTTGAGATCTATTGTTTTTTCTTTGAAAAGTTACCCTTGACAATGGTTGATGCAATTTTGGCAAAATGTTTGGGAAGTAATCAAACATAATACATGGTTTAACCTTCACACAATCCTTTGATCTTAACATTTGATGCCTGCCTGTATATATATAAAATAATCCCAGTGCATAACGCTATGCTGGAATAAATATACAAATATTAAGCATTAAATCACCCCACATGGTTAAGAAATCCAGTACCGCTCTCTGTGAACTAATATATAAATACATTAGAGTTCATATTTCAAAATAGCCACCTATTTTGAAATACGAACTCTAATGTATTTATATATTAGTTCACAGAGGGTGACACTGGATTTCTTAAACATGTGGGGTGATTTAATGCATATATATATATATGTGTATATATATATATATTGTAATGTTTATTTATATACGTTGCAAATATATTGGCATTTGGTAAAAGCTAAAAAATAAAAGTAAATTTAGATTTTTTTTTTTGACTAATTTTTTTTTTAAAAAAATAACGTACAGTGAAAGTTAAATTATTTTTTCGTATTTTTTTAATGTAATTAGAAATAAAAGTAGAATTGGAGAGAACAAAAGACATAAATTACCAATCTAGATAAAAGAAAGTAAAAATACTTCAACTAATTAAAGATGGCAGAATTTTGCTGAAAAAAAATAAAGACTTTGTTACATAAATTTTATGAAGAATATATAAGATTATCAATGTATATTTTGACAAACAAAAGATATGTGCAGAAGTCGGAAAACTGGGCCTCTAGTATAAAAGACAGAGGTCAGTTTGAAGAACATCTTGTTCCGTTAGTCTCTCTAGTCGGTTCTGGATAACAATAATACATCCAGGATCACCCTACTCTGAAATAATTCAGCATGTCGGAGTGAACCGGAGCTTCTGCGAACATCATGCCTGAAGATGTACACCAGGAAAAGCCTTCATGACTGACTAGGAGAATGGACCACAAGATCAAATAATAACCAAAAGGCCAAGCTCATTCTACCCAAAAAACTATGCATAGTTATCTACTACTGAATTCACAAAACTTACCGGTAATTTATGCTTCATTATCCTGATTGTAACAAAGTTAACCATTTAAAAAACTACTCGTAAAAAATAAGCTTATAATAGGATCCCGATAGAGACTTTAATTTAATTGATCAAGAGACTCTTATTTAACCAAGAACTTTGTAATTAATTATTCAGCAGTTATTTTTTTTATTATTAATGTTTCACGTCAGAATTAAATGTGTTCTCTCCAATTTATTTGATAAATAATTTATTTCAAACATTTTTTTAATCTATTAGAATAAAAATATTTCTAATACCAATTTTCATTTGTACGTTATTAATAATAGTTATTATTTTTTTATTATTAAATTTATTATTAGTTTAATAAGATTTAAAACATAATTTACCTTTGCCAATATGTTGTAGGTTACAGGAAAAATAATATTGAAAGATAATTCTAGTTTATGGTAGAATTACCGATTCTTAAAATCTAAGACCGATAAATTTAAAAAAATATCTTTTCTTTTTAATTTGCGAGATGCTATGTGATGGTTCAGTGGGTTCTTGTAGAACTCTGGTGCCTTTCAAATAAATTAAAAACTGATTATCGTCAATAGCATAATTCTCAACAATTAATAGGCCGAGTTTGATCAGGAAATATAGTTATGTTTTTAGAAATAGAAATACAACTTTCTTCTTTTCGACATAGATTGATCAACTCACACGCAGTTTATATTAGCGTGTAGAGGCCTAGCAAAATGGAAAATGTTATAATGGCTTACCCAACTAGGGCTTTGATTTAACAACTACAACCTGAGATAATTTGTAATGATATAGAATGTTACAATGATGACCCAAAGAAACTCACAGCTGGAAAATAAATAGTAATTTTAAAAAAAAAAAAAATTATAAAAACTAACTAATTAAACCCTGATTATTAAAATATAAAAAAACTTTTTTTTTAATATGACTTCCAGAAAGAAATATATATATATATATATTTGATATGTCTAAAAAAAACATGATCGTGGCTGATGTAGATGTAAGTCACAAGTATTTGACCAGGTAGGTGGTTACTGAAGAGGGGAAAAACATAGCCCTGAGTCCTAGTACGCAATATATTAACATAAGACCACCTTTATATGCCCATCAGACTATTTCTAGCAGGGATCCCAATAAAGGGGAAGGTGGACCAAGTTGCCATGAGCCTGTAAGACTCAAAACGATGAGCAACGCTTGTTAGTGCTTATAACTTGGGCTTCTTATCGTTAATATTACATTAAAGCGGAAAGGACACAGATGAATGTGAAATATTTTTCATTCTTGCAATGTTAGACCTAAAAGTGGGAGTTAAAGCCAAACATCACTTGTTGAATAAGTCTACATGACATATCAGCACGCTACTGCTACAAAAAAAAAAAAAAACACGAATATGAATTTAAAAACTTAAAAATAAAATTAGTGTAAACCCCTATTTTATTCTCATCTCCTGGCACTGGTGATATTGTAATGTTTATTTATATACATTGCAAATATATTGGCATTTGGTAAAAGCTAAAAAATAAAAGTAAATTTAGATTTTTTTTTTGACTAATTTTTTTTTAAAAAAATAACGTACAGTGAAAGTTAAATTATTTTTTGTATTTTTTTAATGTAATTAGAAATAAAAGTAGAATTGGAGAGAACAAAAGACATAAATTACCAATCTAGATAAGAGAAAGTAAAAATACTTCAACTAATTAAAGATGGCAGAATTTTGCTGAAAAAAATAAAGACTTTGTTACATAAATTTTATAAAGAATATATAAGATTATCAACGTATATTTTGACAAACAAAAGATATGCGCAGAAGTCGGAAAACTGGGCCTCTAGTATAAAAGGCAGAGGTCAGTTTGAAGAACATCTTGTTTCATTAGTCTCTCTAGTCAGTCCTGGATAACAATAATACATCCAGGATCATCCTATACTGAAATAATTGGGCATGTCGGAGTGAACCGGAGCTTCTGCGAACATCGTGCCTGAAGATGTACACCAGGAAAAGCCTTCATGACTGACTAGGAGAATGGACCACAAGATCAAATAATAACCAAAAGGTCGAGCTCATTCTACCCTAAAAACTATGCATAGTTATCTACTACTGAATTCACAAAACTTACCGGTAAGTTATGCTTCATTATCCTGATTGTGACAAAGTTAACCATTTTAAAAACTACTCGTAAAAAATAAGCTTATAATAGGATCTCGATAGAGACTTTAATTTAATTGATCAAGAGAGTCTTATTTAACCAAGAACTTTGTAATTAATTATTCAGCAGTTATTTTTTTTATTATCAATGTTTCATGTCAGAATTAAGTGTGTTCTCTCCAATTTATTTGATAAATAATTTATTTCAAACATTTTTTTAATCTATTAGAATAAAAATATTTCTAATACCAATTTTCATTTGTACATTATTAATAATAGTTATTATTTTTTTTATTATTAAATTTATTATTAGTTTAATAAGATTTAAAATGTAATTTACCTTTGCCAATATGTTGTAGGTTACAGAAAAAATAATATTGAAAGATAATTCTTAAAATCTAAGACCGATAAATTTAAAAAAATATCTTTTCTTTTTAGATGCTATGTGATGGTTCAGTGGGTTCTTGTAGAACTCTGGTGCCTTTCAAATAAATTAAAAACTGATTATCGTCAATAGCATAATTCTCAACAATTAATAGGCCGACTTTGATCAGGAAATATAGTTATGTTTTTAGAAATAGAAATACAACTTTTTTCTTTTCAACATAGCTTGATCAACTCGCGCACAGTTTATATTAGTGTGTAGAGGCCTAGCAAAACGGAAAACATTATATGTATATATCTGACAAGTATAAAAGTTCTTTAATTTTTAAACTTATGAAAGATTGAGAACCAAATTAATTTTAGGTTCAAAAATTGTTGAGCATCTAATAAAAAGTTTTGTTAGTTGCATCTTAGTAGCAAAAAAATGGGAATAATAATAATAAATAATGATGATTTCAATCTTGCTACTATTAAAATCTCTGTTTCATTAAAAATATATTACTGCCCATGATTGATGAATTTTGAAATTGTGTATGTTTAAATCACTAAATATCACATCATCACCATTTCTTATGCATGTTCATAACTGTTATTAAAACATGCAAAACTTTTTATGCAGTAGTGCCACTCAGCAAGCCAGAGTAATCAATGGATGCCAGAAGACTTGTGCATAAAATCCCTATCTAGTGCCTACTCATCCAATAACCCCAGACAAGTTTCTAGCTTGTGTCTCCTCACTGGCAATAAGCCACAAACTAGAAACTAATCTGGGGATATTGGATGAGTAGGCACTAGATAGGGATTTTATGCACAATCCTTCTGGCATCCATTGATTACTCTGATTGACACTATGAGGTGCTACTGCATCGAGAGTTTTGCCTATTTTTAAATCTATCAAATATTGAAAAAATAGATGTGATTATGTTGTTATACATTTTCCATGCTTCTCACATCATCTTATTTAGGCATAACTGAATATCTATGAGTGATTTATAATTATTATACAAATAAATCTTTAAAAACTTTACTTTTTGCTTTTCTGACAATACTTTTTAAGTTCAATTATCTGATCACTTCAACTGCCTGTCAAACTTTTTCAGAGATATAGCTATCTTTCTCCTTTATATACATAATAACATATTTTTATAATGAAAATAAAACAACAGTTCTGAAGAAATTAAATGGAATTGACATTATTGTAAAAAGTGCAAATAAGATTCATTTAATATAAGCAATGCAATAAAAAGAATATTGAAATAATGGACAAAAATTCTATAATTATCTCTATCTCTTAAACTTTTGAAATTTTTTATGCTTTATAAATTGTTTAATATTTCTTTAAATATAAGCAATATTCATCAAACAGATATTAAGTAACTTTCTATATTATTTTTTTAGAATTATTCTCTGAATTTAAATTAGAATTTTGAATTGGATTCAAAATACACACCTAAACAAATGCCAAAAATAAATGTCTTTTTTAAGAGAATTGAATTCGCTTAGTACACAGAGCCAGAATAGTTTTCAATCATATTCATGGAATTCTTTATAGCATTCAAAAATCATAACAACACATACACATAATTATGTAGTTAAGATAAAATAAAGCAATAACCAAGATTTTTCCATAATAACTTCTGAAAAATATTTAAGAGAAAGGATTTCATCTTTATAACATAGGGCCTTACTGATTTTTTATAATAGCTCAGCAATGCTATGTTGAGTACAGAGGAAACTCTCAAATCCAAACACAAAATAGAGACTTTATAAAGATAAGAATTGTCATCTTATCTTTAAACTAAATTCTTATTTTATAGGCCAATCTGAAGTGTCTTGGTTTCAAAGAGTGAAGATGTTGCTCTGTTCAGTTATACATTTACGTTCATTACTTTCTTACATACATTAACATTCACAAAATTTTATTTACTACATATTAGTATTATGAATAATAGAAATTATGTAATGATCAACAACATATGATAAATAATGAAGGAATATATAAAAAAATAATTATAGAGAAAATGGTAAAAAAGATAAAGTTAGATTTTACATTAGCTATTATTTGATTTCTGAGTAGTCTATATGGGAAAAGAAAAATCAAACCTTTTTCATAAGTTTCGGGGACTGTTGCTTAATATAAATAATAGTAGGTGTTCTATATGACTAATATGTAACACTTGCTAAAAATTAAAATCAAATGATTTATTACTTGAGAGTTCATAATGAGATCAAGCCCGGAAGCAATAGGAACCATCTTGAGCTTTAGGGTTCACAACACTATTACTGCATTAAACCATAAAGGTTAAAATTTATTAATAAAGCTAACAAACTATTAAAGTGTTTTAAGATTTTAATTCACTTTTACAATCTTTCACACAGGTTTCCCATAGCCAATTTAGCTTGTTATTTAGAAAATAGTAATTGAATGTTTAGCAGCCAGATACTATAGATCTTAAGGTAGATATGAGTGAATATTAAGGATGTTCATGCTCTGACCACAAACAAAAAAATATTATAATGTCATGCATTTAAACATGATAAATATCTTCAGTATAGTAGCTAATTAATTAAAATCTTTTTGAGTTTGTAATTGACTTTTTTTTTTGTTTTTAGAATATAGAATTTTTGAAAAGCATGATAATGATTGTACTTGTTATAAGTCCGTGACTTATAACAAGAAATAATCAGGTAATGATTATAAATGACAATTTTATGGATTAGTGCTTCTTTCATGCAGACTGGCATATATAACATTAAGCCAAAATAATAGGTATGAAACTGTGGCTACAATAATAGATGGATACAAATCTTCTAAAATCATCTAGTTTTTATTTCTATATTATATACAAAGTATGATGATATTCGTTTGTCTAAGTTTTTCATTTTAAATTATTAACAGTTTATCTAATACTTTTTTACATCCCAGGAAGAATACAATCTAAAAATAAGAATCTGCAATAATACCACATTTTCATTGTAAATAAGAAATATTTAATTATCTTAAACATATATTTTGTGATCTATACATTGACCATCATTTAATCGATACAGACTAAAGTGAACCTTTCATATCCCAGATAAGATTATTGATATCTATTTTCTGATCAATATTTAGATGTCTTACTGCATTGACTAAAGTAGCATGTTTTCCTTAAAAAAATTAGGTATCAAAAGAGTTTTATAAATTCCATAGGATTTGAACTGCCAATTATGGGCATATTTTATATCACCTTTCACGTGAAATTGAACAAAATATGTTATTGCATGGAGATATATATGTGCAATGGTTATATCAAATATACTTGAATACTATATATATAATGATAATAAAATAATTTCCAATAAGTTAAAATTATTTAAGAAAAAAAATTATTAGGTGACTTATTTATAACTTTATTTAATCAATTTTTAATGAAAATTTTTATCTCTATTATGTTTTAGAAATTAAAAAAAAATATCCTATTTTTTTTATGAGCTAATATTTTTTTTTATAAATGGATTTACAACTTTACAGAATCTTTTTTTTTATTATTAAAACTAAATTAAATTTTGCGAAACAGGTTTTAATTGTCTAAAAAATGCAGAAAAAGAAAACTTTAATTCACATTTATACAAAGAACTAGTCAATCGAATTTTTCATATGTCACATGTCTCTTCAACGATCGATTCGTTTCTCCATGTAAAATTTCAACAAACAGTAATAATCCAATACAAATTGGAACCTATCTCCAAATTGCTCAATTGATCACAAAAAATAATGATTTTTTTTTCTTATAAAACTAAAATCATTAAAAAAATAATATTAACAACAAAATACTATATGATCAAAAATTTAAAACGTGTTAAAAAAATCATGCTTTCAAAAGTTTAGAATATTAAAAAAAAATCTTAATTTATTTGGAAAAATAAGAAGCTTAGATGTCTAAATTAATTTTGAAATATTTCTGTTTGATTTTTTTACTAATCAAAAATCCATATTTATTTTAAGATTAAAGTACAAGTAATCAAGAACATTAATAAAGATGTTTACTGTAAATATTATAAAAAAAATCATTACCAAAATTTTACATATTTTAAATATTTGAAAGACAACATTATATATATATATTAAAGAAAACAGATAAAATGTTTGGCAAATATCAAACTGAAGGGAAGAAACATATAATCATCACTTAATAGAGGAACAACCCAGCTTATACATTGCCAATGACAATGGTTTGAGCTGTTTATTTATACTTTATTTCAGAATAATATTTAGATTCTCATTTCTAGCCAACATTAAATGATTAGCTAGACTGAATATGAATTAGTTAGTGAACCAAAAAATATTAACCCTCACTAAAACATTTAAAAAATGTCAATTATGTTTAGAAAGATAAAAATGAAATGTATTGAAATGATTGTCATGAGTATAGTGACATCATGCACAAGATTATACCCTAAAATCCATATCTATTTATATTAATATCACAAGATATAGTATGTCTAATCTTTTATTTCAATGAACTACAGAAAAGTAGACATGGTAAACATTAATTATGCTAAGCTCTCAACCACACTAATCATAAGTTTCATATGTACATTATATGTGTGTGTGCGTGCGCGTGTACATCTGTTTATTATATTTCATGATAAAAAATATATATGTAGTAGTTGAGCTGTGATAAAGAAATAACTAAGTAGAGATAACATTATAATTTTTACCCTTGGACAGTGTGATACAATAAGATATATATATACAATTTTACCATCTCCTTGGTTATTTCGTTCTGTTAATTATTATAAACATTCAGATCACCCACACACACGCATACATATACGCATAAGTTTAGAGATGTTCTCAGACTTATAGATGTAAACATTCGCATATAAGAGGATATTTCCCACGTAAGACCAAAATTCAAGTTCTACTAAAACCACACTATCTGGTAATCACAATAGTTATTGTTCTTATTCAAATCAAGCCTAAAGTGGAACTGCTTTTAGATTAATACTTTAGCCCAGTGGTCTTCAACCACCGGGCTGCAGAAGTTGTCTGTCGGTCTGCAGCTAGACTGCAAGAAAGCTTATAATAACAAAATAATAAGATTTTAAACTTTTAATTAATATGAACAATTTTTATTTATTTTTTCATCACATTTATTAAAAAAAAAGAAACAGAACAAAAATACCACAAAATCTAATCAATCATACATAAATTAATTCGTTTTTCTATTTATCACAGATGTTTATGGGGGGGGGGGAGTAGAACATTTTTTAACTCCAGTTGTCTTTTGATAGCCAATCATGGATACTTGTCAGCGTTGTTAAAACAATAAAATGTAACGTGACTTTTTTTGATCTCTTAAATTTTTTCTACTCTCTCTTTTAATATCTCATTTTTAGTATTTTTTTTTTGGCTATAAGGCTATTTTTTTTTGGAAATCAATTTTTATTACCTTTTTTTAAAAATAAAAACCAAAAAGTAAGTTCTGTTTCTAACTTTTGCAAAGTATTTCTCAATACACCCCCACCACCCCAAAATATAGTAAGATCAAAACTTTGACTTTTTCAAGTTTTGTTTTCTTTTTTTTTTGTTTAAAAATATGCCCACTTTTTTTGGCCTATAAGGCAATATTTTTTTTAGGCTTTATTTGTATACCATTAAAATACTAAAACTTTTATTTTTAAAACCAATTTCTGTTACCTTTTTTTAAAAATAAAAACAAACAAAAAATAACTTTGGTGTCTATCTTTTGTCTCAGTGTTTACAACGTATTTCTCAACACCCCCCCCCCAAATAAAAATTTATCTGTAAACTTCTGCTGATCCACAAAATCTTATCCTTACTTTTACTGGTCTGCAGGTGTGAAAAGGTTGAAGACCACTGCTTTAGCCATTGCAAGAGATATAAGTCACATATAGAAACAGTAGATGTGTAAAAGTCAAAATATTACAACTTGTCTGAATTTTTAAAAGCAATCAATTACCCCTTTTCCATGTTTGTCTATTACCAAATCTGGAAGATATTTTGCTTAAAGTTTGTATCTTTTTAACTATTAAGAAGACAATCTTACTTAATTTATTAAATCTGTCTATGCAGCCTTTTTATTATATCCAAAGATCATTATTCTGCATTTTTTATGTTAATGATTAAATTATTATTTTTACAATTTATATGCTTAAAGCTAGTGGAAAAGACTATTATTAATGCTGGTTTTTAAGAAACTAAATAAGTTTTTTTGAAAATGGTGAGGGTTTGCAATAATAACTTAATTGTCCTACATAAAATTATTTTTCTTTTTATACCATTAAATTGTGGTCTGGATAATAAAAGTAGCAGTCTTTGCCATTCTTATTTCTAAACACATACATTTTATGCAAAATCAATCAGAATAATTTATCAATTAAATGTAAGAGATAAAATGTCTCATATATGAAACATATAATCATAATAATATATAATCAAAGTTCCGTACATATTACCCTTTTCATCATTAATAATTCAAGCTCTGAATTCCAGGAATTCATAGACTTTTTGCAAATTTAGTTTGTATAAACATAGTTATGTTTGGCAGTCTTCCTGGAAACTTCTGTTATATTGTATTTTTATACTGGACTATTTTCATTATCAAATATGAATATTGAATGTCTTTAGAAAAATTTAACTTTATCAGAACAAGAACAAAAATTGGCATTCTTAGATGTTCTTGTGATAAGACTCCCTCATGGCAAAATCAAAACTGCAGTTTATTGAAAACCTACACATATAGGAAAATATCTAGCCTATACATCCAATCACACCAGAAACACAAAACATGGAGTTATACTATAACTATGGAACAGAGCAAATTAAGTTTTATTAAGAAATCAGTGATTTGGAAAAGAAAAGATCGATATAGAACCAACTCTTATGAAAAATGTTTATCCATCAGCTGTTATTAAGAAACCATAAATAGACAACAAAAAGAACCATCGAAAGAAAATATAATTACTGGTATTGTAGTGTACCCATACATTTGTAAAAAACATCTTTCAAAAATGTAATTCATTTAAAAGATTACTGATTAAATTAATTAGAAGAAAATCATGTAAACTATCTTCTAAAAGTGATAGTAGATTAATCTAAGAAAAATATTAGATGACATATCATGTAAAAATCCATTAGATAAATGTAAATGCAAATTTTAATTAAAAAATAGATTAAAGTTATGACCAAAATTAAAAATAATGATAAGCACTTAAAAACAATGAGAGCAGGAGTATATAAGAATTGCATCTGGATATTATTGTTCAGTTTGGACAGAAAGCAGAATGCAGGCTCAGAGTTTTTCATTGAGAATCCAAATAACCAGAGATCCAGATATTCAGAAACTGAAAATGTAGTAGTAAGCCCATCAATTACTGCTGTGATCAATTTCAATACAGAAGTTACAGAACTAGAAACATGTGTTGTTATATATCCATAGGAGTGTTTGGCTGGGCTTTGGGCCCCAATGTCCTCTGCTAAATTAGCTGTACCTGTCTGGAGCCAATCTCTGCAACAAATGCCTAAACTTTAAAGGAGCCACTGCCTCATACTCTCTCTCCCCCATTGCTGAGCCATAGAAATAAAGACAAGCTCTGAAAAGAACCATCAATGGAATCAAGGGGCCAACCAGTTGGAAATACAAGCAAATGAAAATGTAAAAATGAATTTTAATGAAGGGTTATTATAACTATAGCCTAAAGTCATCATTTATATTTTCCTTTGTAAAAATGTATTATGTTATATTATGTTAAGTATATGTGTGTGCAAAATAAATAATGATGTTGCTTAATTGTTATTTTGTCTAATCTCTTTCTCTCTTTCTTGTTACTGCATCGCCAGTAAATTAGTGTATAAATGTCTCTGTATATTATGACAATGTGATGGACCCCTGAGACAGAGGTATGAGCTTGTTTGGATATTGCAAGTGCTGGATTAGTGATCCTGTCATCTGAATATCTGAGTTTGTTCCTCAAAACAAATAAAAAAGCTTTGGATGGCAGGTTATTGTTCCAGCAATTGAGTTGAGCATAGTCAGGAAAGGTGATTGTGTTATACTTTGCCTAGTCCAATCTGACTATGGATATTGTTGATGGCTATGCTATCAATAGTATTCTCCCTTCTGCTTGAAGGGCTGGTCCATTCCTGTAAGTATGATATAAAATAATAATTACCAAGAAAGGAAGTGTATTAAGGTTTAGATATTAAAACTTATTAAAACTTAGTTAAAAGTCAAGATATTAAAACTTATTAAAGCCAAAAGATATTAAAAGGTTATGCTTAAAACTATTTAAACATAGGTTATGTTTAAAAATATTTAAACCCAATAAGAATAGGAATTATTCAGAGGGACCCGGTTCAATATATATATATATACCCATGGATCTCGTTTTATGCGGTAGATAGGTTCCTCAGAAAATATGCACAAAAAAAATCACACAAAAATAGACTTAACTTACCTTGAAAAATGGGGATAGGGGGTTATAATTTTCAGAAATGGCATAAAAGCAAAGCAATAAAGAAAAATTACTTTAAAATTCGCATTAAAAAAATAAGGAAATAAAGTATAACTAATAAAAACTTTCAAATATTTAAAAAAAAATAATACAAGACAAACTTTTTTTACTTTTTTAATTAACTACAGTATTTAATTTTACATTTTTTTCATACATATTTTAATCATTAGCAGTTATTTGGCTCTATTTGACAATATGTGTTCATTTGTGAAATGTTAAGAAATCAGATTCTCATATGACATACAACTAGTGCCACTTTTAGTCTTGAGCTGTATTAATAGTTTTTTGTTTCTATATTCAAAAAATGAGATCGTAATCAAAACAAAAAAGTTATAGATTGTCATTAAAAAGATTATTTTCAGTTTATAAAATCAATAAAATCTCCGTTATAATTTATTTTAAAAATCTAAAAAAATTATTTCTTTCTGTTATAAGTAACAAAATACGGTTTAAAAGTTTAAAATTTTTGAATATTTATTGCGATATTTTTATATGTAAATACAAATCTATTATTATTATTTACTCATTAGTATAAGTAGGTTATTTACATGGAAACTAATATTTTTCCTTTATTACGGTCTCTCTTCATGAAGAATCTTAACACTTTCAAAATCAAACTTAAATTTATATTTACATACCCTTTCATGATCCAGAAAATCTTTAGCAATCATTAAATCAATATCAATTGGAATAGAGATAGAAGGCACAGGAAAACAATGTATATTAGAAAAATTGCTAAGAATGTAATCTAGAGTATGATTATTTACATTAATACATGAATTATATTTTTTAAGATTTAATAAATTACAAAATTGAAGTATCCTATATGCCTTAGAAGATAAAAAGTTATAGTTTATGAGAGTATTGCCTAAATAGAGATTAGGAATATTAAAAACACCTGTAACGATAATATAAGATTTAAATGTAATCAAATATTCTTAAAGTGAGCAAAGCATTTCATTTAGAAAAAAGTAATGTTGGTTTAAGGTAAATGCTACCTAGTAGAACTTTACAACCATCATTCAAAAAGACTTATACCATGTTGATTCACAAAAAAGGAAATTGATAAAAACAGATTTATATCTAACCTTTTTAAGGTAACTAATGTACCTCCACCTCTCAAAGCAACTTTAGAAGGTCTATCAGTGTGAAAACCCTATACCTATTATCAATTCAGCTTTCATTCAAAAAAATAAAATCAAAATTCTCAGAATTAAAGGATTATTTTATGAGGTTTAATTTAGTTCTGATCTTCCTTATATTAAAATAGAAACAATTAATACTATTCATATCAAAATAAACATAAAGAAAATAAAATTAAACTAATAAATAGAAAAAAGTAACACAAACTAAGATCAGATAAAAAAAACTATATGAAAAGATTTAACCAATTATCAAAATATCATGAAAAAAAGTTAGAGAAGTACCGTGGGAGGCCATAAATAAGATGCAATCTCATAACGTTTATATGTGGGGATGGAAACAAAAATGCAAGCTGATTTAGAATTACACATATTGATTTTAAAAACAAAACTTTAACCTGTAACTTTCTTTCAAAAAATTTTTTAATATCATAAGAAGTCATGTTTACAGGGATATTTGAAAGAAAATAATTATATTTTAGTTCAGATTTATTAACATCTATTATATGATGTTTATGACAATCAAACTCTTTCAATAAATTCTTAGAATAATATTTATTCTGATTATTTACACCAATCAGTTTAATAATTATTCTTTATCTTATAATGAAATTCAGATTTTTTAAAATCTTATAATGAATATCAGGATTTTCCTTATTATGCTGGAATAAACTTATAATAATAATAATAATAATAATAATAATAATAATAATAATAATAATAATAATAATAATAATAATAATAATAATAATAATAATAATAATAATAATAATAATAATAATAATAATAATAATAATAATGATGATGATGATGATGATGATGATGATATAAAAACCAGATTTAGTAAAAGCTGTATACATCTTTATTTACATTTGAGATTTATATTTACAGATGATGAATAATTAATTTTGGGGATTCACATTCTATTTATAATTGGTTGTCATATTTTACAGAAGTAAAATAAATGCAATACCAAGATAAATCAGTTTTCATAAATTTTTGTTATACATTCAGAAATAGAAATTAAACAAAGGTTATCATTATTAACAATGTACATTTATTAAAGAAATTATTATATAAATGTTTCTTGTATAGTTGATCAAAATAATAGTATCTCAACCTCAAATATATCTAATTATTTTATATATTGGTGCATCTAAAGGTTCCTAACAAAGATGAATCCAAGCTGACTTATAATTATTTATTTTATAAGTTATGACAGAAAACATATATCACAAATATAGGTGCAAGTATCTTACAAACAAGACAGAGAAATTCATCATCTCTATACCTAAACATCCAAACCTTATGAAGGTTATATTTAAAGTAAGCAAAAAACATTTTATGATAGTAAATATCCCCTTAGAATATACATTTTATGATACTTTTCATGCGATGTATTATTCTATTATCTTAATCTAGAGATTTACACACACACACACACCATCTGACAACAACTAAGAATTATCATGCAATTAAATAAATATTTATTTTACAAGTTTAAAATATCTTAAATAATTCATTATATTAAATTTATTATAACTTATTACAATAAAATAACTTCCAATTTATAATACCAATATTTGTCACACACATATTTATACATAAATAAATATTACAATTATAATAAATATTAATATTTTAATTTTTGATAATAATTCTATTGTTATTTTATTACTTATTTGACTAATTTATTTAAAGAATAAATAATTCAAAAATTATTTTTTTGATTTTTTAAAAATAAAATGTAAAAGCTTTAAAATAAAACAAACTTATGCAGAAATTGAAAATAGACACAATGAAATCAAAATAATTTTTAAAGATAATATGAAGTCTCATCTAATAAATTTTATTATATAATATATATATGGGTTTATGTTTAACAAGTTCCATCTATGTGTCATGTGTAATAATTGAAGTAATACCATATAATAACTATATTAATGCAACACTTTCTAATGTCATAGTAATCCATATTGCAATTGAAAATGATTTACTATCGAAGGTCATCAATGAGTAGTAAAGATACACAGTGATATTTACTAGGGAACAGCAGATTATTACAGGTGTTCACCCATTCTTATTGGAATCAACTTATAATTTAAACATACATATCAGAGTTATTTTCTATTCATTTTAATAATGTTACAAACAAATAAACGAATAGCTAATATATTATGTAACACTAATCATATGAATAATTGGAGTGATTAATTTCAAAATGTTAGATAAATCAATACAGTGCTTTATAAAATCAAAGTAATCAATATTATATCTATTGTTTAAGAACCTTTATGGTCAATAAATAAATCTATGATATATATTAGCATGAAGTTCAAATAAAAAGAGCTGTTTATGCAGTCTCATTAAAATTGTGTTATAATTTAAATTTATATGGTAGATATAATTGTTGTTTATTTTAATACCACTTGTAAACAAACAGTTGCTTATAACATTTAAGAATATTACTAATATATATATATATATATATATTGAAGTCAGTGTGATAACTTTATAATTAATCATTCTAAGACTGTGTCTTTATATTCAGAATTAACTTCTAAGAGAAAAAAATTTTAAAAATTAAAAATATAATGAAAACAGATGACAATTATTAATTATCAATTTTACATTATAGATAGATAGATAGATAGATAGATAGATAGATAGATAGATAGATAGATAGATAGATAGATAGACAGACAGACAGACAGACAGACAGACAGACAGACAGACAGACAGACAGATAGATAGACAGATAGATAGATAGATAGATAGATAGATAGATAGACAGACAGACAGACAGATAGGGTAGGTAGGTAGGTAGGTAGATAGATAGATAGATAGATAGATAGATAGATAGATAGATAGATAGATAGATAGATAGATAGATAGATAGATAGATAGATAGATAGATAGATAGATAGATAGATAGATAGATAGATAGATAGATAGATAGATAGATAGATAGATAGATAGATAGATAGATAGATAGATAGATAGATAGATAGATAGATAGATAGATAGATAGATAGATAGATAGATAGATAGATAGATAGATAGATAGATAGATAGATAGATAGATAGATAGATAGATAGATAGATAGATAGATAGATAGATAGATAGATAGATAGATAGATAGATAGATAGATAGATAGATAGATAGATAGATAGATAGATAGATTATTTTTAAAAATGAGGTAACTGTTAGCTAAAAGATAACATTTTAATTTCTCTTTGATATATCCTTAGAAAAGCAGAGAAGCACATATTCATAATGTCTAATCTATTTTTGTGATTGCAGTTATTAACATCTCACTGTTCACATCTTAAATGAACATGAATTATGTTACTATCTAATATACAACAGATAGCATAATCACTTAATGGCCCCTGTCGTTAAATATATGTCCAAGAACATAAATGTGTTTTTTTTTCTCAAATGCATTACTTTTATTAATTGATATAGAGGTTTAAAATAGGATTTAGGTGTGTATGAATATTTCTTATTTTATCTTATTCCACAACATATTTATAAACTTATTGTTCTAATACTTTGATAATTGAAAAGTTGTTACAAAAGGAAGTGGTTGGTAATAGAAAGTTGAGTATATAAACTCATCAATTCACAGATCTAATTTGTCAGTGACATAGATAACTTTTATATCATGCATGGAATATATTGTTTAAAATTAAATAGTTGTAAAATTTAAGGCATTAAATTGAAGGTGAAGGAATAAATGATTTAAACAATTTATATATGCATTTCTAGGAAAGCGGAAATATTAGCAGAACAAATAAAAAAACGGAATGGGCTTTTTGAAAAAAAAATAGAAATGGAAAATCAAAATTATTAAATTGTATGCTATATCTGATAATTAAACGAGAATGGTTATTCAGCTTAATAAAAGATACAAAGTTCAGATACTTGAAGCTTAATTAAATCTCATGTTAGAAAGATGAAACGGTCATTTATATTGGTTAGAGACTAGGTTTCAATAGGTCAATTATTTTCTCTTGCTATTGGTAAATTTAATACTAGAAATGAAAAGCATAACCTTTAATCTTGAACTTCTTTTTTCTTTTAAAAATAGTCAGTATAAACAATATTCATCAAAATACAAAATCACAAACCAATTTTCTTTAAAAAACTTGTTTTTTATTATTATGACTATATGAACTTCCATTTTCAAGAGCAACGTTTCGACTATTTACTTCCTTATAGTCTTTTTCAAGCCACTAAAATATACAAAAAATAATAAAACAAATAAAATAAAACATTATATAATCATTAAACTCTACATATATTTCAAATCTTCTCAAAATAAAAAATTCTTTTTTAAAAAAAAAATCTTTTTTCCCTTTAAAGACATAAATTTAATATAAAACATTAGAACATTACCTTCCCTCTATTTAAAACAACCTACAATTTAAACTTCTATTTAAAACACTCTGTTTAAATTATATTTAGATAAAATACCTCAAAACCAGTCCCATCACCCACAACAATCAATTAGTTTTTTTCCTTTTATTCCTATATTGTTTAAATTCCCTACTATAAAAATTTTTCCTTTTTTAAACTTACTTTATAATTAATTATTGTTTCTAAAAGTTCTATTTTTTTGCAAATGATGTGACTAGTTTTTATTTTTTATAAAATCAATTAGTTTTTTATTCATATATGGTTTAAATTCCTTAATATAAAAATTTTCCTTTAAAAATCTTTCTTTATAATTAATTACTGTTTCTAAAAGTTCTATTTTGTAATTGATGTGACCAGATTTACATTTATGAAAAAAAATTGCAGATTTTTTATCAGATAAATGTTGTTTTAATCTTGTTCTTAACTTATTTTTTGTATTTCCAATATAAGAAACACTTTTACCAACATTCCAGCAGTCTAAACATTTTATCATATATACACCTTTCATAGCTTCAAGCATATCATTTTTTTCACCAACATTAATCAGCTATGAAAGGTGTATATATGATAAAATGTTTAGACTGCTGGAATGTTGGTAAAAGTGTTTCTTATATTGGAAATACAAAAAATAAGTTAAGAACAAGATTAAAACAACATTTATCTGATAAAAAATCTGCAATTTTTTTTCATAAATGTAAATCTGGTCACATCAATTACAAAATAGAACTTTTAGAAACAGTAATTAATTATAAAGAAAGATTTTTAAAGGAAAATTTTTATATTAAGGAATTTAAATTTTATTTAAAAAAAAAATTATTTATTTTTAAAAAAATAAAACTTCTTTTAAAAAATTATTTTTAAAAAATAATTAATTATAAATAAGGTTAAAAAAGGAAAAATTTTTTTTAGGTTTTAAAAATAGAGGAAAAAAAAAAATATTGTGGTGGTGGGTGGGGGGGGTTTGTGGGTTTTTTTTTTTTTAAAGGGTTTTGTTTGGTGTAGTTGGGGTTGGGGTAATGTTCTAATGTTTTATATTAAATTTATGTCTTTAAAGGGAAAAAAGATTTTTTTTTAAAAAAAGAATTTTTTATTTTGAGAAGATTTGAAATATATGTAGAGTTTAATGATTATATAATGTTTTATTTTATTTGTTTTATTATTTTTTGTATATTTTAGTGGCTTGAAAAAGACTATAAGGAAGTAAATAGTCGAAACGTTGCTCTTGAAAATGGAAGTTCATATAGTCATAATAATAAAAAACAAGTTTTTTAAAGAAAATTGGTTTGTGATTTTGTATTTTGATGAATATTAGAAATGAAAACTAACTAAAATATGAGTATTCTTTTTTGTCAGAAAAAAGAACGCTAAAAAAATGCTCATAAAAAATTCATGTTAAATTATATTTTGTCCAATAGAACAATATGTATTTTTATAATGTATTTAATAGAATCATCACAGAAAGTGATCACAAATTGGTAAAAAAAAAGATTATGTGTAAATGCAAATCTAAGAAAAACGGAATCAATAATTGTTTTAAGTATTGAAAAATATTCCAATAAATTTGAGCTAGAAATTATAAAAAAAAATCTGTAATATTACTAAGTATTGAAAATAATCCAGATTTGGATAAAGTCAATATTGTAGTAATATAATAAAAAGAAGCACAAATTACAAATATTTTTTAATTGAGATGAAACATTTTCTGTAGGAAAAAAAAAATAATAAAAATATTTTTGGTACTTAAGAATTTTCAAGTAAACCAAGATGGCAGCTCATAATTGTAATAAATCTATAGTTTCTGGAGTCACCAAAAAATGTTTACAAAAAATGCATGCTAGGAAAGTATTTAATATTTACAGGTTATTTTTTATTACTGTTATTTTTAAAAAAGAAATAATTGTGAAAAAATTAATTGCAATATTTATAGTTTATTATTTGTTTATTTTTTTGGATTAACTTATTTACAGAATAAGAAAAAAAATGTAAATACAATATTTACACTTTTTTATGTCTGTGGGCATGTAATCATATCATGACTACTAGTGCATACTTTTCTGAAGGTCAGGATCACATGCCTTTGGAAATAGCCCATTGCATCACATTCTGTGACAGGAAAGTCTTAATTTTTTATCACTATAACAATTTATTCAAAAAACTGCTGATCTAAAGAAATAACTGAATGGAACCAAATAGGACAATGTTAAGAAGCTTCTTAATAAAATATATTGCAATTTATTTCTTTTATTAAATTTAATAATTAATTTATTCATTTGGTTTTAATTTATTAACTAATTCATCTTCAGTAGATTATAGACTTATAGGTCCTCCAAAATGTACATTTATCCAAAATATGGGCTGCTAACTTGGTTTACTTGAAAACTCATAAGTACCCTATTTTGAAATGAACATTTAAAGGTACTGAATATGTTTACCTCAACGCAAAAGCGCGTAAGAATGTTACTGAAAATAAAGATATTAAAAAAATAAAACGGTAAATATGGCTTGCATAGCTATAGAAGAATATTAAAAATATATAATATTTAGATATGGAAAGAACATTTATTTCAGCAATAAAAAAGGTGTTAGTAGTAAAAAGGTTTAACATTATTAAAAATGAGAAAAATTAATATATATATATTTAAAAATAGCTCCTATCTATCTATCTACCTGTCTATCTATCTCTCTTTCTTTCTTTCCATCTATTTATCTGTCTGTCTACCCTGTTTATGTATTTGTATTTTTATTTATCTATCAATCTGTCCACCAACTATTCATCTGTATACATATTTCTATGAATAGCTCTCTCTATATATATTTCTATCAATACGTTTATATATTTTCCTTGTTTTCTATTTATAGTTCTTTTTGAAATGATACCAGTTATAAATTGCTGTAAAACTCTAAGGTATGGTGAAATCATAATAAATATTTTTGAAAAAAATACGAAAAAATAAAGATTCCTATTAAAGTATATGCAAAAAGTAACTAAGTAGTTAAAGTACACTAGAACATCATTACACTGATATTTTTTTTAAAGATGTTTAAAAAACGTGGTATGTTCATTTTTTATTAATTTTATATAAATTATCTACTAACATCATTACAATTTTTTGACAAAAATGTTTGTAATCAGACTAACTAGTATAATTAATTAGAGTTAAACTGGTTTTAGCATAATAGGTAACATCCATAAATTAAGAGCAATTACAAAATTGAATATAAATTATCACCGTGTGTTGAAATCTTTAGATTATGAATTATTAATTTTATAACCTGTTACTATGTAGCAAAATATTGATCCAGAATAAAGTCCCATGCTGATAAGTATTTTTTAAAGGGCTAGTGAAATAGATTGATTATATGGATATAATATAAATAATAGCATTAGTGTTAGAATATGTTGTGGTGATTTTAATTATTAAGACTTATTAGAAGAAATTTAGAAAGTCTACTTTTTATATTTAAAAAGAAGAAAAGAAAACTAGAAACAAAATTAAAATTATTTAAGTTATCTAATTTTTTCCTATAGGTGATTGTTTTTGCATATAATGATTTAGAGCTTTAGGAAATGTTTAAAAAAGCTAATAATAAAATCTAGAAAGCCACTAATAATAAATTTATAAGAAAACTAAAGTAATGTTCAATGGTTTTTCATCAAAGAAAAAACACTCACAATAATGAATTGGAAGAAATTAATTGTAAATATGTTGGCTGAATATTAATGAAAATGCGAATTCAACATATTGATGGAATTCTTTTATATAATTAATAATAAGTAATAACCTGTAGATTTATACTTTACGTGTGTCTTCAATATGATAATATTAAATTGTGCTATCACACTTCCAACGTAACAAATAGAAAACTAAATTAAACGGCTGAGCGCTTTCAAGAAGATGTAAATCGCTCAGCCATTTAATTTAGTTTTCTATTTGTTGTTACAGCTTTACGTTGGAAGTGTGATAGCACGATTTAATAGTATCATAATTAATAATATTAAATAATAAAAGACATAAAAAAAATAATGTTTTAAATAAAATATGTTGCACACATATTTTATGCATAGATTGCAACTGTTTAGCGGGTTACACCTCTTAAAAGTATGTGTATGGGAAGAGGGAGATGTGTTGGTATCAAAAACAAATAGAAAGAAAATAAACAGATATTAAAATGAAGCTATGAAGAACATGTCTCCAGAAAATTTGATAGTAGATAGATAATTGAAAGGTTTACACTGGATTTTAAAAGTCTGTAAGATAGTTAAAAACTATTTCTTGTAAGAAAAATGAATGTGTTAAGAAGGCATGTTAGAATAAAGTAGAGAATTTGTAGAAACTATGGATAAAACATTACATTAATTAATCTCAGAAAAACAACATTTCAAAATACATTGATCATTTTTTTTACTATGATTTGATGATAATTATATAAAAATAGAGAATAGGAAAGTGGGTTTCCCCATGATATTTGTTTAAATAGAGAAAATATATTTGGTATAAAATAAAAGTGTTCCAGATATACATGTGTAGATGGAGTTTGGATACATCACAAATACTCTATTCCTAAAACTCTTTACATTTTATTTGTAAATTTTACTTGTAAATTTTTAAGACAATTGAAAATTTTAAGGAGGATTGGAATGTTTTTATATATCTAGAATAAAGCTAATTCAACTCCCCAATGAATTATTATAATATTATTATAGGCAATCTTTTTTGTTTATTTTACTATTAATCCTGATCAGTTACCACAAAAAAAGATTTATTATAATATATGCTAAATATTAATTTGTGTTAATATTCAATAATATATTTAATCACTAGTGATAGCTTTCTTAAGTCACTTCCAATTTTGTCTACTGTTTTAAAACGTTTTCTGAATGAATCTTGTTAACCTTTTGCAAGTTTTTAGTTATTATATGATTCTCATTGCACTTTCCCTAAAGAAGATAATCCTCTTAAGATACATAACTATTGATCTGCAGTTCCTTACAAACTTTTGATCTACATTAGTCAATCTAAGTAACTAAGTCTATAAATATACATAAAGGAGAATTTTTGTGGCGCGACGTTACAACAGTTTTTCTGTGCATATAGACCAAATAAAAATTATGATTTTTTCAGGATGATATAGGTTCAAGATTTATTTATCAGATAATTAGCTGATTGTTAAGAAAATTAATGAAACATTTATTGATTAAAAATGGAAACCTAAACTATCCTGATTATAGTATTTTCCTGAAGGTTTGTGACAATGGTGTTCTAGTTGTATTTTTATATTGGACTATTTCCATCATCTAATATGAGTATTGAATTTCTTTAGAAAAATTTAACTTTATTTAAATATTCCAAATACATTCAACTGTTAGTAATAGCACATCAAACAGCGCTTCAATGTATTATTCTCCCCTTTTCTTCAGGTATTGCTGGCCTGACCAGTGACAGTTCTAGTATGAGATTCGAACCTGGACCCTTAGATTCTTGAGGATGGCTCAGTTGGTTACAGCATTATTTTAAATTCAATACTCAAGAATCTAAGGGTCCAAATTCGAATCCCATGCTACTATTGTCATTGGTCAGGCCAGCAACTCCTGAAGAAGAAGGGAGAATAATACCTCTTGAAACGTTGTGCATATACTAACCTGTTTGATGTGCTATTACTAACAGTTGAATGTATTTGGAATATTTAAATAAAGTTTAAAAAGACACTCAATACTCATACTAGATGATGGAAATATTCCAATATAAAAATACAACTATCCTGGTTATAATATAAAATATATGTCAATCTGTTATCACCCGGTATATGATTAGCCTAGTATACTAATATTGAATTGTTTTCATATTTTTCTTCAGAAAGATTCTAATATGTTTGCTTTGCAGTGAATTATTTATTACGTATTTTACTTGTTTAAATTTAAATGCAAGCAAACAAGCATACACACACATATATAATAATATTATAAATATAATATACTTTTTGTCCTTTTTCAACATTTTTGATTACTGGATTTACTAATATTTAATTATAAGATTACATATATATATCAGTTTAAAAAAAATATAAATAGTTTTAAAAAGTGACTGAATAGTAAATTCTACTTTATTTTTATTTCCAGCATATATATCAAATTAATATTTGGACTGCCTTGAAAACAGTTATCAAAAAAACAGATCCTAATTTTACTTAGAACTGTCTATTATCTATTTTTTTAAATCTTTTTCGGATTTGAACTCTGAATGATAGTCATACCAGAGATGCATTAACCATTATACTAACATATATATATATGATCGATGGAATAACAACTGTTAAAAATAATGTTATTATGAAATAACGGCGCTGAATAAAAAAATTGCTTTCGGGAACAACTTCAATTTTAACAATCTATTTGGAAAGTTAATAGTTACCAGCGGATGTACGCGTCTTTTAACGATGGTCAGGAAGACGGAAAAATCTCTTGACATTCCTCGTTACTGTACGGAAAATAAAATATAAATTACATTTTCGCTTTTATGGTACTGTTTTTATATAAATGTGAGTTTCTGTGTGTCTATTCAACTTTTTATTTTAACTATCTATTTATCTTTTTAACTTGTAATGTAGAGTTATCATTTAGTCTAGACTCATAAGCATAATTTATTTTCGAAGAGCTAGGAGCAACGAAAAACTGTTTACCACGCGGGGAAGTCACTACTTTAAATTTTATTTACAGGAATTTAAAAAAATAACAAAAACCGATGTTATATTATCACTGTATTCTGGCATTAAAAACTAAATGAAATACTTGGGAGGTCATGTGACATTCAACCACGGAAGTGGCAAAGTTGAGCTTCAAAATAGAGATCGTGAACATTTGATTTATTCTTTTTATCAATGTTTGTAAATGCCACACGGCATTTTGCTATAACATACAATAGAAATATCAATCGAATATTTATTTATTTTTAAAATAGAAAGCTAAAAATATGGTGGGAAACATTTGATTAAAAATAACATTAGTTTCTTAAGGTGTGAAAAAATGTCACAGATCATGCTTAATATTTCTAGAGCATTAATGTTTTAAGTTTAACGACTCCAAGAATGAAGGCTGTGGTTATTAACGCAATTGTGAACTAAATCATTATTTATTGAGGAATGATGGACATTACAATGAGCTGCTACTAAAAACGCAAAACACAATGTAACAAATTATTCTAACAGCTCTTACTCAAGGGCATACTCCACCCTATATTATAAAGATGTAACCTGAGATTCGCAAGCAGGGTAATATTGTTTAACTTTGTAATTTGAGTACTGGAAGCATTTCATTAATTGATCCTACAATTGTGTACTTTTGTTTAAAAACAGAAAATTTGCTTAATAGTTACTATAAACAGCTTATATGTGTTATTTTATTATTCCAACAGTAAAATTGGAAAATAAGTTGTTGTTTTTTCAGTGATAAAATGTTTATTCATATAAAAAAAAAAAACAGATACAGTAAAATAAATGAAAGTACAGGAGCAACAAGGGAAGGATACATGTAAAAAGGGAATGGAAAGTGGAGAGAGGAAATGGTGTGTAGTCCAGGCTGGTCAGAAATGCATGTCTTTGTGATTGAGTCCTATGACAGAGGCTGAGAGAATGGGGGTTGGGGGATTGCCCAAGTGTCTGTGAGGAGTGGAGGTGAGGCTTGTTTAGTATCTCAGGTTTTGAGAGTGCAAATTAGGTCCAAGAGCATTTGATTGACTGAGTGCACTCTCTGGTCAAGGATAATGGCATATCGAAGCAACCAGAGAGCATAGACGAAAAAAACTGATAAGTTTTGCATCCCAAATCATAGTCCAACTAGATATATCTCCATTTTAAACTTTATAACTTTTTAATGAAATTAGCTTGCATTGTTAGCCAAGAGGTATCGCAGCAGCCATGCAAGCAAGTAGTTGGTTGCAGACGGTTGTGGGTTCGCGTCCCGGACGATGCTATGACATATGAAAAAAAAATTAGTTTCCAATCATAAGTTTTATATTCATAAAGTCCCTTGAATTGAGAAGTATAAAAATAATGTTGTATATATTTCTTATTCAGTCAATACTTAATTTAAATACTGTTTAGTCTTTTTTATAACCAAATAAAGAATTTGATAAATGGTTGAAATATTCTCCTGAGACATCTCACAAAAAATGTGAGAAAAATCTTAATATTTATATAACTACTGCATTAAAGAATTTAGAAAAAACACCCTAGCTAAATAAGCCTAAATGTTATTTTTAATATCATTAAAAACTAAAGTAGATGGAAACGTTTAAAGTACAAAAAATATTTTAAAACTTGGGAATAAAAATTTTGTTGCAAATTTTTACCTAATATTGATTAACAGAGAAAAATCTATTAAAACATAACATGATCATTATTTCATATCTTGCATGTGCTGTTAATAAGAGTACCAAATGCACCATACAGTAGTGCTACTAATGGCAAGCATTTGTGATTACTGGATGTTGAAAGATTTATGCATAACATCCCAATCTAGTACCTACTCATCCAATATTGCCAGACTAGTTTCAGGCTTGTAGCTTTCATCAGTGACAAGCCTATAATTTGATAACATTGCAACCTAAGTCTTAGGATCAAATGCAATCCTCCAGCAGCCATCTTTTTTGGGTAAGCAAGAAGTCCAAATGAAAACACCATGATTTTTCCAACCCAATTTCATTTGAAGAGTTTGGGACACTTATTAACTGCATGTGTAAGCATATGAAATGTTGATCATTTGATATTTTGATAGTTTTATACCTATTCTGTCTAAGGGAATAATGGTGACTGTGGTTTTTGAAAAACCAAAAACACCAAAATGTGTAGTTGCTGAACTGAGTTCAGATGTATATGATTATATAAGAAAATGGGGTTGGATTTGAAACATAGTGTTTTCATCTTGGGATCCTAGCTTTATAGTTAACCAAGTAGGTAAAAGATGGTGGCTGGGGGGTTGCATTAGATTCTAAAATCGATCATGCAGTGCTCTCAAATCTAAAGCCCCTCATTAATGAAAGCCACAAACTATAAACAAATCTGGGGGGTGTTTGATGAATATGCACTAGATAGAGATATTAGGCACAAACCTTTCAGCATCCATTGATTACAAGGGTTTGCAGTTGGTGCACCATTGTATGGAGAGTTTGGTACTCTTATTAACAATTTATTAAATACATTAACACAAATATTCATCTCATTAAAACTTGTAAAGATTACTTTTAACATAGATATAAATTAATTGACAACATACTATAGAATTTAGGTTCTATAAATCTAATACACACAATTAAATAGATTATCATCATCATCAACCATTATCAATCCACTGCAAGATGAAGGTCTCTCCAAGTTCATTTCATCTTCTCTGACTTTTAGCTTCTCTTCTCCACATCACACCTGCATACTTTCTTATTTCATCCATCCATCTCACATGTGGCCTCTTTCTGGATCTTTTACAATCTCTTGGAATCCAGTTTAAGATTTCAATTGTCCATCTATTATCATCTATTTTAGCAATATGTTCAGCCCAACTCCACTTCAGTCTTTTAATTTTTTCAATGAGGTCAGTAACACCTATTTGTTCTCTTACCATAATTATACAGATACAATTACTAAAATGTTCTATTATAAAAAATAACTGGCAGAAATCATAACATTTGCTTAAAAAGCTAAATAAACGTCTCAACATATCAGAATTAAATTCTAAGCAAGCTATTTCAATTTTAATGCAACAAATTAACTATTTTTATCAAATATTAAATTTAAATTAGTATTATATATAGAATCTATATTAAACTATTAGCAATTTAAGAAGACAAATTATTCACTTGAATGGCCATTTCTATATCATACACAATCATGTTATATAAGATATCTGTAACTGTATTGTCTTCCATTTGCAATGATTTGGGATTTCAAGAAGTAAACACATTTATGCATCTGAATGCAGCTAACTCTAATAACAAAATCAATTTTTCGATAACTTCGTATAGATTGAATGAGGGAAATGTTTATTATTAAATATATAGTTGTCTTTTTATTCAATAGCGATTTGCTTTATCAAAATAAAACAATTTATAATCTATCAAGACTTGGATATGTTTTTAGATTACTTAGTGCCTATATTCATAATAAAAGTAAACAGTAACAGAGTGTTATTTAAAAAAATAGACTTTAATTTATAAGGATGATCAGGGGGGAAATATTATTATAAATTCATATAATAAAGAATGAGCAATTGTAAATAAGAATAAAAGCAATGCTTTGATATTTTTAAATAACAAGAACTTTTATTATCATAAATAAAAAAACTAAATAAATTAAGAATACATTTACAATCTTTAAGATATAAGAATATAAGACCTGCTATACAGAAAAAAAACTTTTTATTTATTTATTTTTTTCATCTAAAATTATTTAAAATATCATAAATTTAAATTATAACCAATAATGATGGTCTTCTGGAAAATATTTCACCACCTATAGCTGATCTTATATCTACTATGCCACTATCATTTAATTTTTAATTAAGTTTAGTACACATTTTCACTCAACTTTAGAAAATATTAAATACCAATTCATAAATGCATATTTTTTGCTAACTTTATCTTTATATCATCAACATTACTCATTACATCACATGATCACCATTTCCTATTTTTCCACAAGCTGTTATTTTAGTAGCAAACCCTCCATATAGCATTGTCATCCAGTGCAAGCCTTAGTAATCAATGGATACAAGAAAATTTGTACATAAAATCCTTGTCTAATGCCGAATTATCCAATATTCTTCAACATGTTTCTAACTTGTGGCTTTCATCAGTGAAAAGTCTTGGATCTGGGAGCATTGCACCTAGACCTTAAGATCTAATATAGCCCTCCAACATTCATTTTTTATCCATTAAGTTAATTATGAGCCTAACAAAAACCACAATAATGTTTTTAATCAAAGCTATTTCACTTGTATATAGGTCTGAACGGAGTTAAATATTCATACATTTTGGTGTGATTAATTTTTCAAAAATCACTGCCATTATTGTCTTGTCAGCAGGGCTGATATAAAAACATGAAAACATCACATGATCACCATTACCTATGCTAAAATTCCTATCTTTATATGGATTTTATGCATGAATCTTCTTGCCTTCATTGATTATTAAAGCTAATGCTGGATGACACTATTTTGAGACTTTGCTTCTGTATTCCTCATAATGGTAAGTTCAATCTATCAAAATATGTTTACTGAACAAACTTATAAAAAACTCTTCCATACATCTTCACAATCATCATAGTATTAATATATATGATCCTTAAAAAAAGAAAGTAATAATTATGATTAAAAATACTACACTAAATGAAGTCAATATTTTTGTAATACAATAAGAAATATCTTTACTTTAAAATGTCATCTTTAAATCCCACCATATTTTATCTGCATGGGGCAAAATTTTGTAATATACTTACACAGTAAAAATGAGAGTCACATTGCATTTTGAAAGCAAAAATCATACAAATAATATATATTTTGTGATAAAAATTTTAAAATCAAAAACCCATTTTTAAATTAAAATTATTTACACCAACAATTGTTAACACAAGTGCATATATAGTAAACTCATTGATAATTATATCTAATATTTTCATAAAAGTCACCAAAACACTTCAGGGGTAATATTCCTGATAGTCCCTTCATAAAATTTGGAAAAAAAATTCACCAATAAAACTTTTCATTCAAAATAGTAAGATTTTATACAATAAATTCAAACATATGTGGCATTCAAACTGTTACTGCATTATAAAAGAAAGGCAATATCTAAACCAGAAATGTCCAATCTATAGACCATATACTAGATATGGCACTTTATGGGATTAATTTGCTACAAAGAGGCCCTGATTATTAAAATAAAAAATCATAAGTCTGTAAATTCAAACTCTAATCAAAAAACAATTATATTAATAATCAGAATGACAAAATACTTAAATTCAAATTTAGTGAGCTAATCTTTAAAAAATATGATCTGCATTCAGCTTTTAAAAACACATGGAGACTTCTCTAATTTTGATGCAAAAAAACATTAAAACATCATATGATCACCATTTTCTATGCCTACACAAGCTGTTATTAACTGTAGCAAATTTTCCATACAGTAATTCCATCAACCCTTTATATACTAAGGAGTTATAAATTATTAGGGACTGACACTGGATTAAATATATCAAAGATTAATAATAGCAGCAAACCCTACACACAGTAGTTCATCCAATACAAGCCTTACCAACCAATGGATGTAAAAACGTTTGTGCACATGGATTTTATGCACAAACCATCTTGCATTTATTGATTACTAAGGCTTGCACTAGGTGCCACTACTGTATAGAGAGTGTGCTAATTAAATTACTTAGAAAAATTTCAAAGGGAAGTAGGAAGACATGCATTGGATGCAGATATATGGACAGCAAGAGAGGCAATTCAAGGAGAAATGGGATGGTCAAGTTTTCATATGAGAGATGCAAAAAGTAAAATGAAAATGTTTGGTAGATTGCAGTTTATGGATAATAAAAAAATAGCTAAAGTAGTATTTAATTGGGTTATGAGTAAAGGGTAGGTACAAGATGGGTGATAAAGGTAATGTGGTATGCAAAAGATTTGGATAAAGAATTTATATCAGCATATTTGTACAAAAGATGGGATGATTGTATTAAGAGAATTGTTGAGTGTTGTAATAGTAAGGAATGGGATAAAAGAATAGATTTATTAATAAAGAATAAGGAGTTAGAGAGATGGAGAAATAGTATGGAGAGTAAAAAGAGTTTAAATATATATAGAAATAAACAGAATATTTAGGTGTGAGTTAATATATGATAATTGTAAGGAAAGTAGTTTATTATTTAAGGCCCAAACGGGATCTTTAACTACAAGAGAATATACATGTAAATGGAAAAAAATGGGTGATTTATTTTGTAAATTATGTAAAGAAGGAATAGAAAATATTAGGCATTTGTTAATTGAATGTAAATGCTTGAAAACAGAAAGGGCACATATAATGAAGTTATGGGAAAATAAATATGAAAAAAGTGATTATACAGAAAGTAGATTATTGGTTTTTATGCTGGGTTTGGAAAAAGATAAGAGGGATTTAGATATAAAGACTGTAGAGTTGACAAATATTTTGTTGTGGAAATGGGATGGAGCAGAATATGGGAAAAATTAGACTGGGGAATGTAAAATTAAGTAGCTAACAAGTTTTTATTGGTATAATTGCTGAGAGATTCTTGACTTCGTTTAAGGAGTAGCTACAGTACATCACATCACATAATTATATGATAATGGTAAGGAAAGTAGTTTATTGTTTAAGGCTCGAATGGGATCTTTAGCTACAAAAGAATATACATGTAAATAGAAAAATATGGGTGATTTTTCCATTTATGTAAGGAAGGAATAGAAAATATTAGGCATTTGTTAATTGAATGTAAATGTTTGAAAACAGAAAGGGTATATATAATGAAGTTATGGAAGAATAAATATGAAAAAAGTGATTATACATAAAGTGAATTATTGGTTTTTATGCTGGGTTTGGAAAAAGATAAGGGGAAATTAGACATTAAGGCTATAGAGTTGACAAAAATTATGTTGTGGAAATGGGATGGAACAGAATATGGGAAAACTTAGAGTGGAGAATCTGAGCACAATTCCTCAGATACTCTTGACTTCGTTTAAGGAGAAGCCATAGTACATCACATGACATCACATTTTATCGTTTTTATTTTTTGATGTATATAATCCAGTCAGTCCCTAATAACTTTTTATCTTGTAAATGTGGGTTCTTAGGAAACATTCTAATTATAAAAAAATATTTTTATCATGAAACTGATTTTTAAAAAAAATAAGTCATAACTGATTGATACAATTTTGAAAATTTTTTTAGATTACTCTGATTTATAAACTTAAGTCCAAGCATTAAATCTAAAGGGGAAAAAACAGACTCTGAAATTTAATTAAAGTAAATAATATTTAAAAAAAATTTTTTAGAATACATTGTTATTCAATAGGAAAAAATGATAAATATTATTTTTCTATAAATATTGTATTTTATCCAAAAATTTAATAGTAGCACAAACATTGTACGATATATGTGAAGTAATGCATAAAAAATTGGCATATTGCTGTAAAATGTTAGCCACTTCCACATAAGACCCTCTTACTTCTAGCTTAGACTTTTAATAACTCTTTACTCAATATTGAATTCGCGCAACAAGAAACATTTTAACATGTATGCAGAAAAGATATATATTTTAAAAATATTCAGCTGTATTACTGTCTAGCATCCTTTCGATATATAATGTAAATATATATCACCACATATATCATATCCATTATGTATATCATATTCTTTATTAATATGATATACATGATATATATATATGCATGCTAGTCAGTAATAAAGTTGAATATTTTTAGACATATACCTTTTCTAAGTATATGTTCATTAACAGTCGTTTATTGCGTTACCCCAAAAAAGAAAGAAAGAATCTATAGGTGAATTTTAACAGGATAAATTCCAGAGACCATTTGAAATTATTTTGTATTCAGTCAAGACACTGAACATTTAAGTGTAACCTAATCAAAATTAATAACTTACAATCGCAAAAAAGGTTGTTTTCTAGTATTCAAATAAAAAGAGTTATATATATATTAACAACCGGAAACATATATATATTATTATTACAAAACTTTTCTATTTAAATAGAAAAGTTTTGTAATAATATAAATAGAAAAGTTTTGTAATAATAATATATATATGTTTCCGGTTGTTAAATCCTTTACAATGTCATTTTCCAATATGATAACTTAATTACATGAATGTAGATTTAATGTTTACATAAAAATAGATATCTACTTCACATAAACATTTATCTTATCACACCACACAGTTCTTGTTTAGAGTATTATTATAATAGAAAACAACTTTTCCTCCAAAAGAGAACGAAACAGAAAGGAATCCACATCAGTCTACAAAGAATGAATGAATTAAACGTAAGAATTATTGTATACACTAAAATAAAACTACATTTATATGCTTACTTGCGCACTTGTATGTATTTGAATGCACTTTTGATTATATGTATATGTATATTTATAGTCATTTTTCATATACATATACATATGCTAGCAAAATGAGCTTTTTTCAGTATAATTAAAATTAGTAAATATAAATGTATAATTAAATAATCTATATTCTCCATATTTAAAATTTGTTAAGTATGTATATACTTGTATTCATTTACTTTTAAATTGATAATCTTTAATAGCCATTGGTTTGTTACTTTTTACTGTCGTAATTTAATTCTATAATATTATTTAAATTAAATAAACCAAGTATCGATATTTGATATAAATAACAAAGTCACAATTGCTAAATCTCCTAACAAATAAAAATAAAATTTGTTAACCAATCAAAATATAGATACTTTTTACATTTTATGTTTACTGACAGTTAGTTTACATATACTACACTATAGGGTATTCAATACTTCCGCACTATATATATATGTGTGTGTGTGTGATCTAAATTTTAAAGCAATGACTTATACTGAAATCTAAAAATAAGTGAAATTAGTCGTTGCTTTTAAATAGTAAATAATGTTAATCAGATATCTTATTATCGAATACACTCAAATAATTATCAGCTGTCAATAACATACACAGATGTTGTCAGCAGTTAATTAAAATATTTGATGTTATTTGCATCTGCTCAATTTACTAATTACTGGTACTTCATTATATTTTACTCAGATTTCCATTGTCTGTATTAGCAGATTATTTTCAGTTTTAAATATTGATCCATTTGTTGTACTTCTACTTCTATAACATAAAACATTTTTAATTAATATTCTTTAAACTTCTTAACATAATTAAGAATGTTTTGATTTCAGTTTCGAATTTCAATATCACTAGAAATATTTGGGCATTCCTTATCTTAGTAAGCATGCAAATATATATATTGATAATTTAATGGACTAGTCTGATGTATTTTTAGATAAACTTCAGCTGTGGTGAAACCATTAATCTACCAATAAAAAAACTAGATTTTCAAACCACATTGTTTAGGCAATAGATTACATCTTAGTATAAGTTCAGACCATTTCTTTCCTATTAATATATTTAGATATGTAATGGTCCAATAATATGAGGGATTAGACTGACATAATGTCTACATGGGTATGATTACAATATCAAAACCAGTATGGCTTTGGGTGTCCCTTGTTGGTTTTTCAAATGGGTAGTTGCAAAGTTGAAAGTATGTGAATATTGAAACATGTTCATTGAAGTTTGAGAAATTGCTACAGTGAACATTGATTGTATATCTGTGTGAAAGATTATGATTTGGCCCAATTGATGAGTGCTGGTTCTACACAAAATATATATATTGGGAATCCAGTATCGTTTTTCACATATGTTTAGTCATGTATATTACTTGCTTGAGGAAGAATGGAAGATGAACAGATTGAAAAATCCTGAGTTCAAATCCCTCTAATTAAAATCTAATAATAGTATTTCTGATTTAACTTTAAACTAGAACTGAACATCATTTTACTTTATTACCCCAGTTCATGTGCTTCCCAGACTCATTTGAAATGTTCAACCATCCTCCAATGTGGATATTTTTTAACCTACTGTAAATAATTTGATATCTATGCATACAATGAAATAGTAATTTAATGTCTATACTTTTTAATCAATGATTACTTACATGATATAATATATAGACCATTTATATACATTATGTAATATATAAAGTTACAATAATATGTAGTCTTGAACAAACACAGATAAAAAGTGAATATGGTTTGTATCAGTCTCTGGGTACCACACTGATAAAATACCTTAGGGTGATCAAGTATTTTTTATCAACACATTGATGTTGGCTGTCCAGTTGGTTTTGGTAGCTTGGTTATCTGCTTTTCAATGTACATATTTGCAGCCACTCAATTGTACTATGTATTGATTTGTTATGGTATGTGCTGTTCAGAAAACAAAAATCTGTTTATTTTTTTAATAAATATATTTGAACTTATGTAATTATATAAAGGATTTGAACACAGACTTTCAAGCTCTTTTCAGCTACCCACTCTATCTCATACAACTGATACACATGACCACACACATGAGTGAAAAACAAATGATCTCCAATATCCGTATTTTGTGCTAAACCAACAAACATCAGTTGATCCAAATCATTATCTCCCATGTATATATATAACCAATATCTTACACTTGAGGCATCAGATTGATTTAGAGTTAGCATGGGCATGATAATAATACTGGCATCAACAGAGAATTTGGAGATTCCACCATCAGATTTTCAATGGTATGGATGGCTTAAAAGTTAAAGATGGAGTAAATCAATGTCTCTCCATATGTGGGGGAGATAATTATTTGGACTGATGAGTGCTGGTTCAGCACAAAATATGTATACTGGAAATCATTTGTCTTTTATACATGTGTGTGATCATGTGTATCATTTGTATGAGATAGAGTAAATAACTGAAGACAGCTTGAAAGTATTTGTTCAAATCCTTTATATAATTACAAAATTTATAAAAAATAACCTTGCAATCAATCAAATATTAGAGATTTAGCCTATATCCTGCTCATCCTTTGGTGTATTTAAATGGATAATGTCCTGTACATGAGAGACCATATTGACTTAAAGTCAACATGGGCATAACAATAATATTTGCATCAACAGAGAATTTGGGTGTTCAGTCTTTTCAATGGTGAGGATGGCTGAAAAGTTGGAGGGTGGAGTAGATTGAAACCTGTCCATTAAAGTTTGAAGATTTGCTATTGATTATATATGTGTGTATGAGATAATGATCTGCACTAACTGATGAGTGCTGGTTCAGCACAAAATATATATGTTGGAGATAGTCTGTGTTCAAATCTCTTATATAATTACAAAAATCCATTTTATCTTTGAATGATTCTCTGATGTGTCAGATTATTTTAGCCATTTTCTCATTCAGAGTGTCCAGATTAATTTTATTTATAGATTACTACAGCTGCTTTACCCCCCTCCCTCCAGCTTTAGTATTATTTCATTTTCTAAAGTGTTAGTATGTATTTCTTTTCCTATATAATCACATATATATCTTGGTAGAAATAACTTCATACTAAAAGGAAATATGCCTATGCGTTTGAAAAGGAAGGTTTTTAATAAATGTCTTTTATCAGTTCTTACTTATGGATCTGGGACTTGAACACTTAATAGAAGAGCAATACAGAAACTTTCAGACCACTCAAAGAAAGTATGGAGAGATGCATGTTAGGAGTAACAAGAAGGAGATCAAAAATGCAATGTATGGGTAAGAGAACAAACAGGTGTTGCTGACCTCATTGCAAAAATTAAAAAGACTGAAGTGGAGTTGGGATGAACATATTGCTTGAAGAGATGATAATAGATGGACAATTGATATCTTAAACTGGATTCCAAGAGATTGTAAAAGACCCAGAAAGAGACAACATATGAGGTGGATGAATGAAATAATAAAGTGTGCAGGGGTGATGTTGACAAGAGAAGCTAAAGATTGGAGAAGATGGATTGAACTTGAAGATATCTTTATTCCAGAGTAGAATGATAATGATTGATAATGATGATGATATCTTGGTCCGCATATATCAAAATTTATATCAAATTCATTTAAAAATGGTCAGTGGATAACATTCTTAAATAAGTTTTTAAATTGCCTATTGATTGTTGACGTCTGAATAATCTAGTTGATTAGAATGTTACTTTCAATCCAGTATTCAAGAAACTAAATGTAGTTCTCATGATATATTTTCAATAGTTAGGCTAGCTACATCTGAAGAAGGGAAAAGAAAAAATATTGAAATATCATGTTTTGCATAAGCCAAAAAATTCAATCAGCTGATGGAAATAGTAGAAAATATATCTGCATCTTCAGGAAGATTTGGTATAAATGAGTTTATATTTAGCTCAGATATCTCGAGATTATCAATTACTAAATATCTAGAAATGAATTATGAGATATATGATTATAAACTTTAAGCACAGATGTGCTTAGTTATATTTATGTCTTAATTTAAAAATGACTTTAGAATACTATTTTAAAAATTAATTTAAAAATATTTAAATCGATTAATAAAAAAGAACAAGAAAATATATTTAGCAAATAAATGCAATTAATATTGCTAAAGATTTCTTTCCCAATCTTTTTTTTTTTTTACTTCTAAATTATACCTGATCTGATTTATTTATTTAGGTTAGTTTAATTAAATTGCCAACCTGCTGGCTCTAAAGTGAAATTAGCTTGTGAAGAGATTTACATCAATTTTCGACACTGACAGCATTAGAACGCAGTATTGTAAGTGCGAGCTAACAATCACGATTTTTTGTGGTGATACTCAGTTGGAACCTTTATATCAGACTAACACGTGACAGACTAACACGTGACATAAATACTTAATTAACTATTATTATTTAAAATAAGCTGCCATCACGAATGATTTTGGAAGGGAAACAAAAACCAAAAATAAGAAGCACAGCAGGGGATTTATTTTCACAATACCCGTCTGATAATCAAAGATTAAATTTTAGTTGAAGATAAATTTGCATCTAGTAATAAAGCTGTCTTTATTATAAAAATTTGTTTTAGTAAATGATAACGAAAATAAATAACAACCATATATGTATAACATTTCAATATTATAAGATATTATTAACCCCCAACAAGAATTTCCAATATTTTTAAATAATAGTCCACTGGCAATTTTTCTCATCCACGATGAGAAAGACTTTGTTTGATTCCATCTCTAACCAATTCAAATTAGAACTTTGATCATATCTCCATCTTCAATCAAGTTGTTTTAAAACTTCGCAATTTCCTTTTTATTAATTAAGCTTAATCTGTATCCAATTTTCTTTCTACATTTAACCACGTGCTTCCTTATAAAACCATTCGGAAGATAGTTGATGGGATTCTGTAAGGTCAGTATAATAATGATGATATCAATGACAAGAAAATGCATATGCAAATAACTCCGAAAAACCATATTCGCATCTTTATTCGTAAAAATCACGAACTTAAAAACTTAAACATCGGACATAAAAAACTTTTTTTTGTATGAGTGGACTTTATTAGTAACAAATTCTTTACAAGAATTAAGAGCTTTTTACATTTTTTTGTCAATTTTTTTTTTTACTTTTCTTTGGTTGTTTTTAGAATACAGTGTATTCAAACGAGCTGATTTCTGTTACTGCATTAAAGAGCAGCTCGGGGATAAATGGCTTTGCCATATTTTTTTTGTTACATTTCTGCGTATCTATTTTTGAGCATATAGATATATGTTAAGACAATCTTTGTTATTTTTTTAATACATTGAAAGTTTTGTTGTCAAAGATTACAGCACAGTGGGCAAGTCACATTGTTCTGAGAGTCTAAGGCATTGAATGGTTTTAATTTTTTTATATTGTTTATGAGTGTTTTTTTTTAAAAATTAATTGTGTCTTTGTGGAATGCCAAGAAGCATAAAGATGAAAAATATGGGCATGTTTCAAAGATATAAGTTGTATTTTCCACATAATGTTCAAGTAGGATCTAAGTTTAATTTAAAGTGGTTTATGAGAAATAGCTTTGCTGGTAGTGTATCTAGTAGCAGATTATGTAGGAATTTTAGCCATGACTGATGCATGCACACGATTTGAAATTTAGTCAGTGTTCTGGCAGTTGATAGTGTTGACCAAAGTTATCTATCAGGGTATATTTTTTTTAGATCTTTGTATGATAGATCTATTAAAGTAGTAATGTTATAGTTATCCAATAAATCAGCATACTCAATGACATGATCTATGAAAAAGTGACAATTTGCATATGGAGTAATGGCAAGCAGAAGTAAATGGGAAGTAGTTGTGGTCATAATGTACATCTTAGTTCTAATGTAGGATGTGAATGATTGTGGACCTATTAGATTATGCCCTCTCTTGCAAATTGAGAAACATGCATTTTTGATTGATAGATGTGATGTTGATCCCTGTATATATGCTTTTGCTATTCTCATAATATTTTTAATAGTTTTCTTTTGGAGATGCATCCATGGGCTGTATGTAGTAGATAAGTATGTCTGCTAGAATGGCATTGATGATTCAAACCTCCATTATAGGATAGAGTAATTTTGTATTGAAGCATACTTTAACTTTGTGTTAAATTTGTCTGTGATGAGAAGATTTAAGTGATATTTGTGTTTTTGATAGGTTAATAGGTATGCCTAGAAAAAAAGAATATGTGCCTGTGAAGAGTGAGGGAAGACTGTGACCAGTAGCTATTTGCCATAAGGATTTGTTTATTTGTATAGTGGAATTTCTTAGAGTTTCAATTTTTTTCAGTTTATGAAGTATCAGAGGGATATTTTGCAGGTCCCTGAATATTATCAAAACATCATTGATATATGATAAAAAACTTAAACATCGTAAAAATTATAGAAGTTTGTTTTTTAGCTATGGTACAACTAGTCAACCATCAATTAAAATATGTGGTACAAGCTGAAATTGCATAATCTGACGTTTTTCTGATTTGCCATAAGCTTAAAGATATTTTTTAGTAATTTAATATAGTACAAACGACTACTTTTATTGTTTTGGAATCATGTTTTGACTTACACTACCACTTTTAATTGATATTATCCTGGTTACATTACATCTGAAATTTTACCTATTACATTAGAGAAATAAAAGTCCTATTATGTTTGATAAATATAAATACAAAGTATCCTATGGTGTTATGTTACAGCATCTAATTTTTTTTGTCTATAAACTGAATAAAAATACAGATTGGCAAATATTGAATTTCCAATCAGGCTTATAAATTTTCTTTCAAATATTGACCCATAGCCAATCTAAACATTTATCCAATATTTGTCAGAAATATATATTTATCCATTTTTAGCTAAAAGGCAAAGCAAGAATAAAAAAGTACCCAAACTTTCACTTTTTACCATTTGACAAAACGTGCAAATATTATGTTTTTGTTACTAATTCTTCATGGGGATATTTTGCAATAGGTCTTTTCTGGCTGTATATAGTGTGTAAATTCGGGATCATAGATAAAAAATGTAAAAAGTTTTAATTTGCACAGTCTGCTTTATTTACCTTTCTTTATCACATATACACATATTTAGATGTGTAATCTATATAAATAAACAATTAAATATGTGATTAATAATAAGCTAAATACTTAATTAATGCAATACATCAATGTTCAATTTAACAAACTTTCATCATTTGATCAGAATCATTTTCATTTACAGTCTATAGAAGTTGAAATTTATATAAAGACATTTTATAAGTTTTAAAAAACATGATGTAGTCAAGCATTGGTAGTCGAAAAATCAGTGACAGCTGCTTTACAAGCAGTTGTCCTGGGTTAGCGGGTTCGCTTTCTGGCTGATGCTATGAACATGAGAAAAAAAACATGATGTATACTATATTTTGACAATTTTTATCAGTAAAAAAATCTGAAATTTATATTACTATTATCAAGAAAAGCAATCATTATGTCATCACTTATTGATCTCTACAAAAGTGAACTAAACTGCTTAGCACATATGGATCGGTTTTTTTTTAAAAAAAAATACATTTTAATGATGTTGATTATATGTTGTTTGGATTATTATTTTTTGCTCATGTAGATATAATTCTGTAATAATATGAATAAGCACTTAATGCATAATATTTTATAATATTTACATTCTTAACTATAATTGTAATATGTAAATGTCCTAAAATCAGTTTCATGGTACTATTTTCAACATGTCTTTCAAGCCTCCACAACATTACTAATGATAAATCAGACTCAGCTTTAATTTTGGTATCCAACATATTTCATTGCTTTATTTTGAATAATGAAAGATTAAATGTAATCAGCATTATCTTAAATAATTATGTTTCATATCTCAAGCATTAAAATAAACCAAAGTAAATAAATTTAATATTAATGCATTCAATTATGCTCTCATTTGTGGCTATTGATTAAAATTATCTGTGTGCACCAGAATTAGATTTTTCATATATATATATATGAAAAATAAAACAAGTTATAACTCACGTAACTTGCTATGGCTTGCATTTATGATCAATAGATGAAAATCTCCATACAAGCGTGTGTTTACATAAACATCAAAAGAGTCAGAATTCACTATCTCTTTCATTGACTCCACCTTCAGATCAGCTGATTTCAAGCTAATTTCCTATTATCAGTGAAAGTTAGTGTTTAGATCTAGTTTCTGGTCCCTAACTTTCACTGATGATAGCAAATTATCTTAGAAATCAGCTGATCTGAAGGTGGAGCCAACAAAAGAGATAGTGAATTCTGACTCTTTTGACGTTTATCTAAACATATGCTTGTATGGAGATTTTGGTAAAGCTCCATCTATTGAATAATATATATATAATTCTCCTAAACCAAACAGATAACAGAAGAATAAAATACTTATTCCTATGAAGTTGAATACAATTATATATACATTAATTCTAATATTCTCACAGATAAAAAATGAATCCATAGTATTATTTCAGTCATGCAGTAAAAATATAATAGCTAAAATAACTGACCTTTCAGCACAATAATAATTACTCTCCTCAGAGCTTCTTCTTTCTCAAATTATAAGAATGTGTTAAATGAGATTTAAAATTATTATTTTTTACTTTTGTTATTTTCTCCTCATGGTCAAATTCTATTGGTTGAGAAGTTTTAAAAAATATTTATTCTCCAATATCATTGTCCAACATTTCATCAGCCAACTAAACATAGCATCAATTTTAATAAAACATATATTCTGGCATAAAATGAACAATATGACCAGAGATTGTTAAGGAAAGCTAAAGAGATCTTTAAAAGGCTCAAGAACATAAATGAAAAGTGTGAATTGAAGATAATTAACAATATTTGTAAAAGCTATTGGAAAATAAAATATTTTTTAAAACTTCTCAACCAGTAGAATTTGAGTATGAGGAGAAAATAATAAAGGAAACAAATAACGATTTTAAATCTCACCACATACATTCTTATGATTTGAGAAAGAAGAAGCTCTGAGGAATTTCCTTGTTATTATACTGAAGCATCAACTATTTGGCTGTTATATTTTTATTACGTGGAAGCTCTGGAAATAATACTATATATATATTATTTATTAGGCTAGAAATGATCATTTTATCCTAAATACAAATTTCGAACTCTGTTAAAGATGAATTTCACATACTTATATTACATGGTATCATTAGTCACACATCTTTTTCCCACTTCACACATATTTTTGAAACAGATGAATTATAACATCTGAAAATAAATTTATGTTTCAAAAATACATGGTTTGATGGAAGTTTTGTCTATATATATATATAGGGAGAAAGAAAGAGAAAGATAGTGAAGCAACTGAATGATCGATTGTCAGAAGGAAGAGATGCTAAAAATTTTTGAATATTATTCAATCAATGAACTTTTATTTGAAAAACTTTTCTTTTTTTTTATATATAAATCTTTCTCCAATATTTTTTTGTTTTAGTATTTTTAGATTAGAATAGATTGCTAATAGAGAATAAAGAAATATGCAATATTTAAAAGATGAAATTGAAGTTTTAAAGTTATTGAACTTTGCGTATTAAAAATTTATTATTAGCATTGACCTTTTTGAAATGGCGGTTATGGAATATAAAATATATATTATTTTGGGGATTATTTAATCTCAGCCGATAGCTAAAGTTATTTCAAACATGAAAACAAAAATAAATTTTACCAAGTATAAATTTTTATTTTAAATGAAAATGCATTAATATTTCATTTTAATTTTTTATTTATATTTTGCTTTCACGAGTAGATTTGAAAAAAAATATTCAGCTGCTCTGAAATCAGAAAATTTATTAATATAAACAGAATTTAAAATATTTATCTACATATACTTACAAAAATAACATGGTGTTGAAGCTTCCACATAAAAGTGCAAGAGAAAGTTTTAAAAAAAATGTTTATTTAGAATTCATATTTATTATGACTCGTTTTAGTGGTGTAAATAATTTATTAAAGTATATGATGTAATTCGGTAATAATATGCTAGATTAAATTATGTTAATATGATGGAAAGAATGATATTATTCAGCTGAGGAAGTCACAATTTCGTGATTTTATTGAAATTACATCACCTTCTCTATGCATGAGGAAAAAAAATATATATATATTCTGACGTTTATCTAATTATGATAAAAATCGAATTTTCCGAAATAACGTATAGGCAATCCTAATTAAAAATATTATTGATATATATTTTTTTTTTGATGATGGGATGAAAAATCGTAGTATATGGTCAAGACACTCTGTGGACCATATAATTAAGAATATAATAGCAAGTAAATGCATTTGGCTTTTTTTAAATGACATGTTCATGCTTAGTGATCGTTTACTATAAATGAGGATATCATTTGCCTCTATTTTGATAAAACAATGGTTAGTTAACTGTTTTCAGAAAATCTACCCAGACAATGACATTTTTAGTCAGCTAACTTGATACATAAGTGATTTAATTTTTATATGCTTAAACCTTTTATTATAACATATAATATATTTAAATTCCATTCTATCATGCATTCTTAAAACATAAAAATAAAGATATATAAAAAATACATAATTGTTGACACACGTTAAATTCTGAATCAATACCTTCAATTGGGATCACATCAAAGTCTATTACATATGTGTTCATGAGTTCAGTATTTGTCAATATCATATTACTACAATTAAAACTACAAGTGCCAAATTTTTGGCACTCATAACATTGATAGCTACCACTTTATATAAATACATTAAAGATTATTAATTACTTATATTAAGCTAAATATTGTCATATTATTCACAGTCCATGTATAATCCATAAACTTATTTAAGGATTAATAGATAGGTGTAAAAATTGTGCTAAAAATTTAACAAATATGTGTAAGAGACTGTAATCTGAGATAAATCAAAGAGTATCATTAATACATCCTATGAATTATTTATTTGGTTTTAGATATTTTTATTCATACATTTGTAGGAATGTGTATTGAAATAGAAATTTTAAGTATATACAACAAGAATAATACCCGTGGTAAAAAGTAATAAAATTTGCATTAATGTTTATTATGTGAATATATTTATTAATAAAAAATGAGCTAGTTAATTTTTAACCGAATTTAAAATTGATATCTAGGCTAAGAGCGTTAGGGTAATCACTAGTCTTATAAACGATTTGTCATAATCATTAACGTTTTTTTTCTTTTTCTAAAATGGATGCTGACAAGGATATAAAGGCAGAAAATTTAATAATTAGTTAAAGTTGTAGTAATATATATATATATAACATTTATGATAAACTTTGTTAAATTGTACGTAAGAAGTGTGTGCATATATATAATAATAAAAATCGATGTCTGTATTTCTTGAAAGTAATATACTTAATCTTATAATTAAATATTAGTAAATGCTGTAATCAAAAATTTTGAAAACGACAAAAAAATATAATCGTCACTTAGGAGTGCTTTCGACTATCCTAACCTTGACTAGACTACCCTATCCTCGCAGTCTTTGTCAACCTTCTTTGAAAGGTTAACTTTCCTATAATTCCGTGATCTTAACGTTTGCTGCCTGCCTATTGATTAAGTCTTGCTTTTATTTATATATTAGCATAGCTTCCTTTATTTTTTTTTTATTGTTATTTCTTTCAGTTTGCAATATTTTTACATTATTATAATTGAAATTAAAATCATATATACATGATTTATTCTGGTCATAAAAAACGGAAGCTAATAATTATTACCTTTGCAATTTTGTTTTATATTTTGAACCCTTATTAATAATAACAATTGTTCTTTCATTCTTTTCTCCAATGATGCAATTTTTATTTGTAAATGAGGTTTTATCTTTAAAGTTATTTATTAATTTATTTAATATTAAATAAATTAATTAATTAATAACTTTAAAGATAAAACCTCATTTAAATATAAAAATTGCGTTGCATCATTTATAAATGGATATGTAGGTGTGGTAGCAGATATATAGGGTTATTGAGATGTGCATTGGAGAAAAGAATAAAGAATCACATGCTTTTATTAAAAAGAGTTCAAAATGCAAAACAAAATTGCAAAGGTAATAATAACTATCAGCTTACGCTTTTTTCCGACCAGAATAAATCTTGTATAGTTTTAATTTCAATTATAATAATGTAAAAATATTGCAAACTGAAAAAAAATAACAGTAAAAGAAAAATAAAGGAAGCATGCTAATATATAAATGCAAGCAAGACTTAATTAATAGGCAGACATCAAACATTAAGATCACATAATTATGGGCAGGTTAACTTTTCAAAGAATTAGTTGACAAAGACTATGTTGATTACTGTATTTACTAATACTTAATTATAAGATATATATATATATATATAATGAAGCAGTCAGTTCTGAGTTCTATCCTAGCTTCATGACATCTAGCCATAAACCCACTTCAAACCCTAGTACTAACCTTAAATTTCTGATGCAGTGGGGCTTTATACATTCAATCCATGCTAATTTCCATAAAGAAAAACTATTACATAAATGTGTGTTAAAATTAATTCGTTTGAGTTTAAATTAATTGATGCTATTAATAAATTCATGATAAAATTATTCATGAATTTATATATATTACAAATGCATGGATTGTGCATATATATTTATAAATATTTAATTTTATATAATTGTTAGAAAGTTTCATTGTGTTGGAAATGTTCTGATTTTACTTTAAATAATTTGTTAAAATTTTTAGTGATTAAAAGCTACATTCTTTCGATAAGCTTTCAGATTTTCCCTTTCCAAAACAATGGTTAAAGTTTTATTAATCAGAAAAAAGATAAGTGTTTAAAATGTAAGGATTTCCTAATTAAAATCATTTTTCTGATTTTAAAAATTCATTTTCTAATTAGAAAATGAATTCAAGTTAATGAGTTTGAAAGCCTTATTGAAGGAATGTATCTAAAAACAACTAGTAAATTTTGTAACATTGATAATGAAAGAAGTGCTAGCCTGAAGGCAGCAGATACAGTATAAATAGTTCTGAAAAGTTTGGAGAAGGAAGAAGCCATCTTTGTTGTAGAGAAGTGCCAGTAAACTCTATGCATTTAAAAATCATAAATTTAAATAATGTTTCGATCATGGTGAAGGTCTAAAATGTCAGGAATCTTGCTACTGTGCCTGGAGTTCCCTGAAAATCTTCATCTAAGTTGCTAAATCCTTTCTGACCAATCATGCTGCCAAAATCAATCAAAATGCTGTTCAAGTAATCGACTAAATGCATGCCTATGTTTCCATCAACTCGGACGTGTAAACTAAGGAGCCAGTCCTGGAAGAAATGGTAATATATTTCCATCATGAACCGTAACTTTCTGGCCAGTTCCGAACTTTACTTTACACTCCCTTTACGAGCTCTTCTCATTTATAAATGTAATACTCTGTATAAAACCTTTTATTATGCTATTTTAAATTATATAAATTGTCTCAATCTCTAGTCTTTAAATTTAACTTTCCTTCCTTACAATGGCGGTTCATTTACTATATTATATATATTTATTGTGTGATTTTTTTTATGTCATTTATTTTTAATATGCCAATAATCCTTCGATTCGATGATCTCCTTTATTTCCATTTGCCTTGTGCAAATAATATAACATTAAGTCTAATAGTAATTCTCGCCCATTAGAACTAAATTTATACCGTTCTATTAATCATCGAATTGAAAGAATTTATTAAATATTTGCTATTTTCATAATTGGCTAATAATAAATTATTAGCTCCATTTCTAATCTATGCCCCAGCTATTTTCTCATTTCACCAATATTTATTAATGTTTTTGTAAAAGGTCCGATAAAGGAATCAAATATATTCTAATTCAAATTTCTGTTACTTGATTTTAAGATTCAGGAAGGACATGATGTTTGGGGCATAATTAATATGATTTTACAAATACTTTGAAATAGTTTTAGTTAAAAGCTCATTTGACTTTAATTAAATTGATCAAGTCATCATGTAGGGTATTCGATAATCAATTGGCTTTTATTATTCAAATGATGACTATCAAGTCATCATCTTCGAATGTTGCTGACATATGGCTATCTTTCATTTCACAGGCTTGTCGGTGGTGATATTACTGATATTTTAAACTATAGAGAAAGAAAGCCTTCCTCCCCTGCTCATATTATATTTGGAACACCAAAGGTTCATAGTTATGACTCGGCCTGGCTTTCCCCATGTTCCATCGTCTCCTTAAAGGGCAGTAAGACTTGTGAATTCCAAGTCACCAAAAGGCTTAAATCACTGCCAGCTATTATCTTTAAATTTCAGTTTATAGTTCATAATTCATCAGCACCGTTACCCCTCTGTTCCAGTAAAGCCCACTCTTATGCTCGTAATTCATGATGAAGTGATTTCAATTAAAGTCGAACAAATTCTCAATTATATTAAATTGTAAGTTTTCTAATAAAGGTTAAAGTTATGCCCTAAATACATATCTTGCTCTTCATTAATGGATTTGCGAATGTGAAAATAAATCTCACATTCTTTCATATAAAATTAGAGTAATAATTTCCTTTACAACTGAATACCTTTATCTGCCTTTAGTTTCTTGTTGGGGGCATAGGCATAGAATTCCATAATATTGTGTAATACTCATTGGCATATAATAAGGACCGCGACTCTTATTATAATTATGAACTCTGTTAAAGGCTAGAGGTGATTAATATAATCATCATTTAAAATTCAAACAAAACTATTGCTATTAATTATTATTATTAAAATATTTTATAAACACATTTGGTTTCTTAATTCTCTTATTCAATAATTATTTTAATGTTAATGCTTGCTGTCTGTGTTAGCAACCTGAATATATACATATGAAGTATCTTTAGTTAATTTATTATCCAATATTAGTGTCAGTTCAGGGGTCTCTAATCCTCACCAACCATTGAGCTAGTTCCTTGGTGCATAGCACTGTGTCATAGATTTAGATTTTTACTAATCTGAGCTGGTGAGTTGGGTTTGAATTCAGTTTGGTTCAGCTGAGTTTGGATCTGACCTGCAGTTTAGGTGGTGGACGTTTTTCGACCGGTACAATATATATATATATCACTCACTATCATCAGCACTTTCATTTCATATTATAGATTCAGGTCATAAAATTGATTTTTCTAGTACCAGGATCATATCCTGATGTGATAATCTCTACCAGTGCAAAATTAGGGAAGCCATTGAGATACTTAAAAGGCCAGATTGTATCAATAAGTGAGATGATACATGCAAACTTCCTCCTATTAGGAAAGATTTTTTTAAAAAACATTCTTAATTTAACATTTTGGCTATTGGTGGAATTTTAACATTTTTTTTTTCAAATTAGTGATTGTAGCGCCTCTACAACCATCTTTCTACCTTTTATCACCCAGTGGATGATCTGTGTGATCAAGTTGAAATGTCTGGTATATCAATATTTAAATTTTTTAACATAGATAAACCCGCAAAATATGTCTTTTATATATATCATTTTAAACGAGATATGAGATATTATTTGGGTACATCAGAATAATTGTAAAATATCTATTCCAACACATATTCCTATATATCTATGAGCAAACATATAAATAAATAGTCCATAAAATGCATTATATGATAAACTATTATTCTTTATCTAGTTTAGGTTACTGTCTCTTAAACATATTTGTTAAAATTTTGGTCATAATTTTTTACATCAATCTATTATTAATATCCTTAAATGAGTTTAAATTTTATATCTGGACCATGAATAATATAAAAAGATATTACCTGTCTTTACTGTATTTATATAAATTGTAAATGTCAATGATATAAATGCCAAAAATTTGGCATTTGTATTTTTAATTGTAGAAATTTGGTATTGATAAATAACTGAACCCATGGTGACATATGTATATTATAGTATATGTATATTATATTATATTCATTTATATCTGTATCCCATAAAAAATCTTCTGTTTAATATTGTTTTATGAGATGTGTATAATAATGTTTAAAATAAATAATGTTTCCCATTTTTAGTGAACATAATGCATTTTCGGTGGAGCCAAGCCCATAATCAAGTTATTATTATGATTGAGTCTGGGAACAGCCTTATAAACACTGCTATTATAATGCAAAAGGACCTGACTTACATATCCAGTAACTCAAAAGATGAATGCTATTTTCCCTTTTATTAATGACATTATTGTTTCTCAGAATATCCCATACTTCTTTGATTTCCCTTTTATTGTCATCTCATTCTACACAAATCATGTGTTGTTCAAAGCAGTTCCCTTATTGTTTTTAGAATACTGTTATGCATGATAAATTGCCTTTTGTTCTATTATATAATTATTTATGCTGCTTTATTCTTGTTGTTATATTGGTATGGATTTCCAATAGTATATAGCAGTACATCCTGAAATATTGAAGATACTATTTATAAAAACTCTTCTTTCTCAGTTTTGTTTTTGGAATATTCATTAATGCATTTAGATTATTTGGTACTCTAAACCCTACATTACATGTCTGATTACATATTTTCCTTTTCTTTTTGTTGTTACATCTGGAATATAAGACATTGTTATCCAACATTTGTGCTTTACTTGTGATAATCCTTTTACTTTTATATTAACATTTTTAATTGCCTTTTACATGTTTTTTCCTATATCCGATGTTCACTAGGTCTTTCATATATGGTTCAGTATTGCACTTTTCATACATAATCTGTGATTTTGGTTTAGAAAGCCTTGGAAGTCTGTATGTTTGTATGTCATAAGGGTTTGAGATTGTGAATGTATAGGACTTCTCATTTCTATAGACTTATCTGTCATTCTGTAGTAGAGGAAGTTATTGTTTCTTTTAACAATCAAGTCCAGAAATATTTTTTTCAGAATATTGTTCACTTTTAAAATGACTCGGCATGTAATTGGTATTGATAAATTTTGGAAATAAAAAGACATGTAAAAATTCTGACCTGGGTCAACTGATCACTAATGATTGGTTCAGCATGAAATCCATCTTTGGGTGTCATTTGTTTTTTGTTTTTTTTTTCTTCAGATATACTTATGTATATATTTCAGCAATGTGTAGTGAGTAGAAGGTTTAATTATATCTAAAAAATATTGCAAATGGAAAAAACAGTGTTGAAGTTGAGTTAATCCACATGCTTCTGTTCAATTGTTTGGAACAATATGAATAGTGAAGAATATAATGGTAAATTTTAAATGATGGATGCATTGACAAAAATGGAGAAAATTTGATATATATGTATACATACATAGAGACTTCAGACCACTCAAAGAAGTATGGAGAGATGTATGTTGGGAGTAACAAGAAGAGATTGAAAACGCAATGTATGGGTAAGAGAACAAACGGGTGTTACTGACCTCATTGAAAAAATTAAAAGATTGAAGTGGAGTTGGGCTGGACATATTGCTAGAAGAGATGATAATAGATGGACAATTGAAATTTTAAACTGGATTCCAAGAGATTGTAAAAGACCCAGAAAGAGACCACATGTGAGATGGATGGATGAAATAAGAAAGTGTGCAGGGGTGATGTGGAGAAGAGAAGCTGAAGATCGAAGAAGATGGATTAAACTTGGAGAGGCCTTCATCCTGCAGTGGATTGATAATGGTTGATAATGATGATGATGATGACATAGTTCAATGACTGTTAACCCTTCCACAAGTTATTAAAAAAGACAGAAACCAGCTGCCACATTGAATAAAAGTAGTTTAGAAAATATTATGAAAATTTGGGAATATGTATGTTGATTCTTTTATAGAATAATCCTTAATTAAAATTTCAAGCTTATATTTGAGCTAAGATCATCTTTAATGTAATAAATGGTAAGCACTATTCAGTAATATATTTGTATAAGATGATTTGTGTCAAAATTCAGGATACAGAATGTTTGATGTCTGAAAATAAATATATAATAATTTGATATTTTAACAAGTATTGAACAGATAATGAAAATGTACAATGTGTCCATAATGTGAGGGTTTGGTGTGAATAGATGGTTGTGATAGTATTGAGATAAAGATGAAAGATGCACTGGTAAATATAAAAAAAATTGCAATTATGTAAGAGGTTGTAACATGATCTCATCAATAATGTTACTGTGTGTTGGAATGGAAATTTTAAGTATGTCTACAAAAAATATTGCACATGGAAAAAGGGAGATGAAGTTGAATAATTCCGTGTGGCTATGTTTAAATTCACCTTAAAGAATGAAGCTTATTTGAAAATACATGCTTAGTATGAGAGACAGCTTGAGTTTTTAAGCTGGTTGATAGTTGAAGTATAATGAAATTTACATAAGAGATGAACTAATAAAGACAAAAATAATTATTATATATATATATAGACATATGACTTTTTTAGCAAAACCATGTGTTATTTTTTATTATATACCGATATTTCGATGAACTAGCATCTGCCATTGTTAAGCTCTTGAAAGAAAATTTGTGAGATAAAACATGAGAATCAGTTTGAAATAGTTTAGTAATCAGAATATGATTAATAAATGTCAGAATTAAGGAACATAAACATGTTTTTAATCAAAAAATTATCACATCAGTTTTTACTTCTTATTTTTTAGAAATTGGTCAGAAACCTGACTTTGACAATGCAAAAATGCTTGCTAATTTGGAGAGATATGATTTGAGAACCACGAGAGAGTCAATTGAAATATTAAAGAGACCCTACTGAATTATATAGGACTGATGAAGCACAATGTATTCCAGCCATATGGAAACCTCTCATTTTATCTATGTCTTTTAATATTGACTTTAAATTAGTAGATGGTAAAACTAAGATAAATATACATTTTGATAAATCTCATATTCTGAATACAAACTATTTAAAACTGATTCTCATGCTTCATCTCACACTCAGTCATGATACGGTTTGAGATTGAACAAATTTTCTTTCAAGAGTTTACCTTGACAAAGGTGGATGCTAGTTTGTCAAAATATCGCTATATAATAGAAAATAACACATAGTTTTGCCCAAAAAGTCATTTATCTACATCATACAACCACGAAAACATTAAATATAATATTATATATATATATGCCATTTTCAAATTTTATATTTTGTATATTGCCATATTTTTTTATTAAAAACAAACAATCACTGCAAGACATTGTGTTTCAGATTCAAAACTTTTTGTTAACTAATATTAAAGAAAATTATCTTATGTAATATAATCATCTTTGATGTAATTCTCACCTTTTTTCATGACAATTGATAAAGATGGCAAAATGTCAAACATAGTATTCTACAGAGAATGGCAATATATAAAACAGTTGTCATTTATAAAAATTGATGTTGTGTGTGTATATATATATATTAAAACTAGTCAACACTTAGACAATCCCTATCAATAAGAATCAACTATCTCAAACTGTTGTCAAGGTAACCTTCTTTTAACAATAAATATATTATTACATTATCCACGAAAAATATATTTTAAAATAACAACAATAATAGTACATTGTTAATAATAGTACATTATTATACAAAAAACTTTCAATTGCATAGATTGTAATCATGAGAAAAAATAAAAAGATACAATACTCTGTTAAAACTGATATATACAGTTCAGTTTCTGGAAAATTACATAATTTACGTTTTTAATCATAATAGTTCAATTTCATAATGGTTATGGTCTAAGTAAGGTATTATGATATGTTACATGTTAATACTAATCATTAGGTCAATTAATTACAGTCTGAAAATATTTTGATCAATTTTTTTTTTAGTTAATTGCTTAATAAATTATATTAAGTAAACGATTTACTAAGACTAACTGATTGGTTAGATAGGCTTTGTATAAATTATAGCTAAATTGAGGCTCATATTATAAGATTAATATTACATAAATGTATCTTTCAATATAAATAGAGACTTTAGCAATGAAACAATTTTTGTGAGCAAATTTATTATTCAAAATTATTTTAATGAATAATTAAAATTAGAAAAATATTTTAGAAGTAATGAAAATATCATCTAAAATTTTGTAGGAAACTTATAATTCTGATTTTACTAAAATAATATTTTAAAAATATTTTTTTATTTCCTATTTGCTATAGTTAAATAATTCTAAAACACATTTTTAATAATGAACATAAAATATATTTCATTATAATAAACAAAAAATAATAATAAATTATTTACTACAGCTATATATTGTATTTTAACGTTGTACATAAAAAGCCTTTTTTACCACCTGCTTTGGTGCCCTTTTCAAATGTTACTAATCTATGTAACGTTAATGAATTATTTCTGACATAAAATCATCCAGGTGTCCAATAATAGAATTAAAACAAACAATAATAATATAATAATTAAAACAAATCAAAACTCTCATATATAAATTCAATAATTACAAAATAGTTCACTATATCATAACAATACGTTAAATAAATATTGCATGCATTTTTTACAATTATATATATTATCTTATATAATTTTCCAACTGCAGAAAGGATTTTTCTATTATCTGAAATGAGACCCCTTGATTTCTCTTGGAGGCCTTAAAGGAACTAAGCAGGGTAAATTCCTAAAGTCCACTCCATACATTCTTGTTGTTGCAGCTGTTATTACTATGTGATTATTCATATAGTATACGAACATGGATGGTCTGCTCACCAACATGAATTAGACAGCATAGTGAGTTTATTGGCTTTTTACCTCTGAGTTTAAGATCAAGAAACATCATGGTCTTTCTTCTCAGTTGCCTGATAAGGCAAAATGAATGTATGTGTAACTGATAAATATTTTTCCAATAGATATATTCAATCATGACACACAAAAATAAATCATGGCCCTTATTCCCAGGAGACTGTAAAGTCACCAACCAAGGCAGCAGTTGGTGACCAAAGATAGTAGTGCTAATAATCCCCTGATTGTGGATCCATGCTGCCATTTGATGACAACTTTTTATTTAGGTACTTACAACTGCAGATCACTTTCAAGAGAAGGAAGAATCCAAGAATTACAAGAATTGTCTTATATTAAATGGGACATTATTGGACTTTGTGTGAAGTTAGAAGAAAAGTTGAAGAGATACTTGATCTAAAAAGTGGATATGGAGTCTACTATAAAGGCACAAATATTGGAAATACAAGTGGAAGCCAATAAACATCACATGACCATCATCTTTGCCTGTTTTTAAATACAAGTGGAGTAGGATTCATTATAAATAAAAAGTTGAAGAACAACCTTGTGGAGATTGATGGTGTATCAGACAGAATGGCAAGATTAGTTATACAACTTAATAGCAGATACCAAATGCAGATGATTCAGATTTATGTCCCAACAATTGCTCATAGTGATAAAGTAGTAGAAGGCTTTAATATGGATGTACAAAAGGGCTTTTGATCAGATTAAACATTTCAAAATTGTTATGGGAGACTTTAATGCTAGAATTGATAAACAAATGAAAGATGAAAGTGCTGTAGGTAATTTTGGTATGGTAATAAAATGAGAGAGATCATAGACTTGCGGAGTTTGCAGAAAAAAAAAGCTTTATATTATTATTTTTTTAGAAAAATGTTAAAAGGAAATGGACATGGAAGCATCCAAATAAATGTACAGCAGAATTGGATTATACTTTGATTAACAGAAAATACATATTTCAAGATTGTAATGTTCTTAATAAATTTAACACAGGAAGTGATCATGGATTAGTAAGATGTAAGATACATGTTAATGCAAACCTAGAGAGACAAAAATTAAAGAAAACAATATTTACAGTTGATATTCCTAATATTCAGAAACACTCTAATGAATTTAAATTAGAACTTACATATTGGTTTCAAGTAACAGTAGATTTTGAACATGATTCAGATTTGAATGAAATTAATAAGAAAATAACTGATACAATTTTAAAAACTGCAACAAAGATAGCTGGTAGAAAAAAGCAGCAATTGATCAATAAAAAATTTACTGAGACTAGAGAATATATGAAGAAAAGAAGGAATATGAAGATATACAAAAATGATGCACTAAAAAGGATTGATTGCCTCGAATTCTGTAAAATGGTGTGGAAAAGAATTGAAAATAATATAAGAAAGTTTTAATAGTCATTCATTAAAATAGAGATTGTGTGAGAGTAGTGTGAAAATTACTCTATAGAAATATGTTTTTTCAGCAACGCCCTCTGTGAATAAATATAAAAATCTGAACATCGAACAGCATGACTTAAATCCTTTTATGTTTGCTGTTTGAAGGTTCTTTTGGGTAATGCTGCTTGAAGTTCAGACTTTATATTTTATTCACAAAGGATGTTGCTGGAAAAAACAACTTTTGGGAAGATGATTTGAGCATTATATATATATATATATATGTGTGTGTGTGTGTGTATTCTAATGATTTTAATGAGCATGTAAATAAATTTACAGCTTATCAAATATGTGATGCTAAAAATATAAGCCTATTCACAAAACAAATAAGTTCCAATATGTTATTAAAATAATTCACAAGCTAGATTCTCAAAGAATCATTAAAGGAACATGTTTTATTTAGACTGTTTTTTATATTATCTACTTTTTAATTGTTAAATATTTTTATAGTAATTCATAACTTGTTCTACTTTTTAAACACATTCAACTGTTTGTAAAAGCCTACAACATCATTTATAACACAATGTTTCAAGTGGTAGTATTGCTTCACTTTTTTTCAGATGTTGTTGCTTTAATCAGGGGTAATACTATCATAGCTTAAACCAATTACATTTACATTAATATTAAAATTAAGGACATGCTATACAAAGTTAAGAATATTTTTTCCAATATATACAATCATAACAGACATAAATAAATCATGGCCCTTATTCCCAGGAGGCTGTAAAGTCACCAACCAAGGTGGCGGTTGGTGGCCAAAAGCAGAGGGTGCTAAGAATCCCCTGATTATGAACTCAGGCTGCCATTTGATGATGACTTTTTATTTAGGTACTTACAACTGCAGATAACTTTCAAGTGAATGAAGATTGCAAGAGTTAGAAGAAGAACTGTCTTATATTAAATGGGACATTATTGGACTTTGTGAAGTTAGAAGAAAAGGTGAAGAAACAATTGATTTAAAAAGTGGACATATTCTCTACTATAAAAGCACAAATATTGGAAATACAAGTGGAGTAGGATTTATTATAAATAAAAAATGGAAGAATAACATTGTGGAGATTGATGGTGTATCAGACAGAGTGGCAAGATTAGTTTTAAAACTTAAGAGCAGATACCAAATGCAGATAATTCAGGTTTATGCCCCAACAAGTTCTCATAGTGATGAAGTAGTAGAAGATTTTTATATGGATGTACAAAAGGCTTTTGACCAGAGTAAACAACATTTTAAAATTGTTATGGGAGACTTTAATGCTAGAATTGGTAAACAAATGAAAGATGAAAATGCTGTAGGTAATTTTGGTTATGGTAATAGAAATGAGAGAGGACATAGACTTGAGTTTGCCGAAAAAGATAAACTTTATATTATGAATTACTTTTTTGAGGAAAATGTTAAAAGTAAATGGACATGAAAGCATCCAAATGAAGGTACAGCAGAATTGGATTATATTTTGACTAACAGAAAATACACATTACAAGATTGTAATGTTCTTAATAAAATTAACACAGGAAGTGATCATCAATTAGTAAGATGTAAGATACACATTAATGCAAAACTAGAGAGACAAAAATTATTAAGAAAAATAATATTTACAGTTGATATTCCGAATCTTCCGAAACATTCTAATGAATTTAAATTAGAACTTACAAATCAGTTTCAAGTATTAGTAGATTTTGAACATGATTCAGATTTGAATGACATTAATAGGAAAATAACTGATACACTTTTAAAAACTGCAACAAAGATAGCTGGTATAAAAAAGCAGCAATTGACCAATAAAATTTCTACTGAGACTAGAGAATTTATGAAGAAAAGAAGGAATATGAGAATATACAACAATGATGCATTAAAAAAGATTGAATATCTCGAATTTTGTAAAATGGTGTGGAAAAGAGTTGAAAATGATATAAGAAAGTATAATTATGAACTAGCAAGGAAAGCTGTAGAAGAGAATAAAAATCTAAATAATATTAAACAACATTTTGGTATTGGTAGGAAATTTATATCTGTAATAAGAAAAAAGATGGCATTATTACTAAAAAAAAAGATGACATCATGAAATGTGTAGAAGACTTCTATCAAGAATTATATAGTAATAAAGAACAAGTGCCTCCTATACCTATTATATCTTCCGAATTGCCCAGAATTTTGAATGAGGAAGTGAGACATGCAATTAAATTTATGAAGGAAGGGAAGGCTCCAGGTAATGATGGAATTATAATTGATATATTAAAAGAAGCAGGTGAAGAAATAGAATTCTTTCAGTAAAGTTATATACCAAATGTCTAAATGATAAAGATGTACCAGATGATTAATATTTAAAAAAAGTGATAAAGAAGATATTAGAAATTACAGATCTATCAGTCTATTATCAGTTTTATACAAAAATTTTATTAAGATAATTACAACTTGTCTACAGAAACTATTGGATTTTCACCAACCAAGAGAACAAGCTGGATTTAAAAGTGGTTTTAGTACAGATCATATTCAGGTTTTGAGAGAAGTTATAGAAATAACAAGTGAATATGAGTTGTCATTATGTTTAGGATATGTAGATTATGAAAAGGTATTTGATTCTATAAACATTTCATCAGTGATTAAAGCTTTGGATCATAGATCCAGGATATTGTCATAGATCCAGGATATTGTCATATTTTAAACATATTTATAAAAATTCAACAGCAACAATTAGATTACATAATGATAGTAGGAAAATCAACATTGAAAAGGATGTAAGACAGAGTGACTCCATATCTCCAAAACTTTTTACAGCAGTGCTGCAAGAAGTATTTTGTGAATTAAAAGGGGAAGCTAAAGAAGTGAAAGCAAATGGAGATTATTTGTCATTTAGATTTTATAGATAATGTAGTTATTTTGCAAATAATGCTTTAGAGCTACAGGAAATGATGCAGGAGTTATCAGATGAAAGTAGGAAAGTAGGACTAAATATAAATGTTAAACAGACTAAAGTAATGTTTAATAGATTTTCTCAAAATATGAAAATAAAGATTGATTATGATGAGTTAGAAGAAGTTAACAGTTACAAATACCTTGGTCAGATTATTAATACAGATGGAAACATAATGGATGAAATTAATTATAGAATTAAACTGGGTTGGAGTGCTTTTGGTAGAAATAACTTAATACTAAAAGGAAATATGCCTATGTGTTTGAAAAGAAAGGTTTTTAATAAATGTGTTTTGCCAGTTTTTACTTATGGATCTGAGACTTGGACACTTAATAGAAGAGCAATGCAGAGACTTCAGATCACTCAAAGAAGTATGGAGAGTAACAAAAAGAGATTGAAAACACAATGTATGGGTAAGAGAACAAACAGGTGTTACTGACCTCATTGAAAAAATTAAAAGACTGAAGTGAAATTGGGCTGGACATATTGCTAGAAGAGATGATAATAGATGGACAATTGAAATTTTTAACTGGATTCCAAGAGATTGTAAAAGACCCAGAAAGAGACACATGTGAGATGGATGGATGAAATAAGAAAGTGCGCATTGGTGATGTGGAGAAGAGAAGCTAAAGATAGGAAAAAATGGATTGAACTTGGAGAGACCTTCATCCTGCAGTGGATTGATAATGGTTGATGATGATGATGATGATACTTAAACATGTTATTCACACTAATATTAGTTAGTTAGCAGGTCAGCAGATCATCTTAAACTCACTATACTTGGATCTAAATGTCAATGTTTTATTCCCAAGCTAGAACTGCAGCTAATCTGTCCAATAACATCTAAACAAGGGAGGAGAATAATTTCATTACAAATATTGTGTTATATAACAACCTGATGAATAATACTAATAGTAGAATGAAAACAAATTAATCTTTTTTAAAATATTTAACAGTTATATCTAGATAATGTAAATTGTACTACTATAATTACAGTGCAATCATCATAAACTTTCAAATAATAATAATAATTCAATTTCAATCCAATTCAATTTACTTATCGTACAAAACTACAGCATTAAACCAATTACATAATTGCACTATAACAACTATACAATAATATACATAAATAATATATATAAATAAGTAAAAGTGATAAAAATAATATAATTATATGCCATACTTTTTTATAAAATAAGTAACAAATTTTTTTAAAGTCCAAAGAAAAAATATTTCCATTAGTAAATCATGATTATAGGTATTAGGCAAACGAAACAAAGGTGAAAATTTTAATATGTTAGAGCGACAAACTTTAATATAAAAGAAAGTAAATGTACGTGTTTTATGTAAACAATTATTCAAAGTAATATTTGAAATTTTGTTAGTTAATATAATTTTTTGATTCACAAGGTTATATAAAATTTTAATATCTCTTATTTTTTTTCTAATGGATAGGGATAGATAATGCTCTTTTAACTTAATGTACTTACAAAATTTGTCATAAACCAATTGAATTTTAATAATATCTCGTTTGGAACTGGGATTCCAAACAACAGATTCATATTCTAAAATAGGCAAAACCAAAGAGAAAAATAATTTATAATTTGTAAAACTACTAAATTGTCTACCATGCCTTAAAATTGCACCCATAATTTTAAAAGCCTTATTTACTACATTTTCAATATGATGGTGAAATGATCCATTGCTTGCAAAAATAATTCCAAGGTCTTTCTGAATTTCAACAAATTTTATATTATGATCTTCAATATAATAAGGACAAATTATCATTTCAGAGTTTTTGGAATAAGAAATTGGTGAACATTTATCCATATTAATATCCATTTTATTATCTCTGCACCATTTCACAAAATTATTAATATCTTTTTGTAATAATATGCAATCATTAATTGAATTGATAGTTTTAAAAGTTTACAATCATCTGCATAATATAAAATATGCAAAAAATCAAAACTCTCTCCCAAATCATCAAGATAAATGTTAAACAATAATGGTGCAAGAATACTGCCCTGAGATACTCCTATGTTACAATAATATGGATTAGAAAAATTATTCTTAAACTTTACATAAGCTGTTCTCTTCTTAATAAAAGATTCAAACCATGCAACCAAATTATAGGAAAAACCTAATTTATACATTTTGAAAAGCAACCTGGAATGATCCACTTTATCAAATGCCTTGCATAAATCAAAATAAACAACATCATTCTAAATGACATTGATTCTCAAAGGCATTAGCAATGTGATCAGTTATTGTTAAAAGATTAGTTTCAGTTGATCTTTCAGGTAAAAAAACATGTTGCACAGAAACCAAAATCTTATTTATATCATTAACAATTTTCTTATAAACACATCTTTCAAATATGCATGCAACTGTATGAAGCACAGAAATTGGTCTAAAATTATTAACATTATCTTTTGAACCATTTTTAAAAATAGGTATAACTTTGGCAAGTTTTAGAGAGTTAGGAAAAATACAATTTTTAATGGAACAATTAAGAATATAATATAGAGGAACAGCAATATATTGTACATAATCTTTATAAATGAAAGAAGGTATATTGTCATAACCTATACTTGAATGTGTTTTGAGTTCTTTGACAGCTGATATAATATCACTATTGTTGAAACAATCGATAGAAATGCTATCATTAAAACATCCCTTAGTCAAATTAAATAATAATAATAATAATAATAATAATAATAATAATAATAATAATAATAATAATAATAATAATAATAATAATAATAATAATAATAATAATAATAATAATAATAATAATAATAATAATAATAATAATAATAATAATAATAATAATAGTTTGTATACAAACATATTAATAAAATCACAGCACAATATATGCTTAACCTAATCTCCTACCTCACTAAAGACATCTATAAAATACAGGGCTTAAATCAAATTATGCTTGTGCCATTCATGAAAAAGAAACAATTAATCTCAAACACTACTAACCTACGTCCAATTTCAATGTGCTTCCTTGGCATAAAAATAATAGAATCAGTGATAAAAAATAAAATAGAGCCATTTATTTTGCCAAACCTATCAAAAATGCAATTTGCCAAAAAAGAATCCTCAACAGGGCAGGCCGTCTTTCTATTCAAGTCAACTATAGAAACTGTTAGAGACAATAAAAAAATGCAGTCCAATTGTTATTCAACTAGACATTGAAGCCACTTTTGACATGATTTCCTGAAGCTGCTTTTGACATGATTTCCATCAGTACTCTCCTTAAAACTCTACAAAAATACTCAGTCCCCAACGCCTATCTAAACTTGCTTGCTAACTTACTTTTAAATCATGAGATTTATGTTTCCCTAAATGGGAAAACTTCACCTCCAATAGTGCCGCATCAGTCCATTCCTTAGGGCTCACCTCTCAGTGCCTTATTGTTCACTGTCTATATCAACCCTCTTATAAAAATAACAGAAAATGAATTTTCAGGAGTCTATGTGCCTACCATCAATGACAACAACTCATGCATCACATATATGGATGATATAGCAGTATTTTTATCATCCCAAAAGCAAATTCCCAAACTTCTTAAGATACTTAACAATTTTACAAAAGAATATAAACTAACATTTAATATGGAGAAATTGTGTGCATGGCAGATCTTCACAGGTAATAGCATTGCTAAAGTTTTCAAAGGTAGACCAAGTGCATTTCTTGGGTTCAACTTCTATTTACATCATTCACCTATGAGATCGCTCATACAAAAAAATTTAATAGAGAAAGTGGAAAAGACTGTCAATTCACTCTCCAAAACCTACCTCTTTCTATATACAAAAATGGCTTTGCTTAACATGCTAGTGATTACAAAAATCTCTTATTTTACTCCAACAATCATTTATACCAAGGCATTTACAAATAAGATAGACTCCTTATGCAGGAAATTATTCTGGGAAAAAACGATTATCTCAATATTAGTAAAATGTCTAAGAAAACCCCTTTCACAAAATGGCCTTGGCCTTCACTCAATACATGTCTTCAGGATACAAAAAACATTGAACATAATATCTACTTGTGCACAAAAAGTCCCATATTTAGAAATTTCTGGCCAAGATTACCTTTACAGATAGATCACCTTCTCTCCAGGGATATCTGAACACACTACTTACACCATTACTAACAATCCACACTCTTAACTTCAAACTACCACAAGCCAAATATAAATATTGGGAAGTTTATCAACTTCTACATCCAAGTCAAGATGATGTACAAACTCCACTTCATATCATTAATAAACAATTATGTGGCAAATTCAAACTATGGTCACTTGAACCAAAATATTTTGACTTTCTCCTGAAGATAAATCTAGACTCGCTACCTACACAACATTTTTTGAAATATCAAAAAATGATAAAGATATAGATGATATATGTAATCTTTGTCATATGGACTCGGAGACACAAAACCACATTTTTTTCTCATGCCTAAGTCTAGAAAACATTCGTGAAATTATTAGCACTTCACTCAAGGATAAAAAAATCAATATGAAAACCCTTTTTGACTAAGGGACATCTTTGCTGAAATAAAAATCTGCACATTTATACTCTATGCCTTATCGTGTACAAGGTGTAATTTCATATATAATTATAACCCCAGAAGACATCCAAACACGTTCAGAAATAAACTGCAAACCATATGTGAAAAAGACATGAAGATTACAGATCATACTAAGTACATTGACACCTGGAATATACAAGAACTTATATAAAATCACTAACAAAAAAACCATATCTAACATGGACCCTTATGCCAGTTCTGAAGTCAACTGAAACAAATTAGACACATTCCTGCCTTAGTTTAATTGAAGTACACCTGGGTCTCATTTTACATGATTGATAGGTTCCTCAGAAAACATGTGCAAACAAAATTGTGCAAAAATAGATGTAACTTACAATGAAAAAGGGGGGATGCGGTCTGTGATTTTTCAAAATTCATGTAAAAGCAAAGCACCAATGTAAAATTACTTTAAAATTCACGCAAAAAAAAAAATAAGGAAATAAAATATGACTAATAAAAAAATTCAAATTTGAAAAAAATTGATACAAGACAAACTTTTTTTAACTATAATACTTAATTTTATTCAAAATAATATATTTTTATGCATAATTTACAGTACAGTAATTTACATTTTTTATACACGTTTTAATTATTGTAGCTATTTGCCGAAAAATATATTCGTTTGCAAACAACTAGCGCTGACTTCACACTCATGTTGTAACAGTGATTTTCTGGTGACAACGTAATTAGTAATTAATCTTTGAGATGATGATTTTATTAATTGTTTATGAAACTAACAACTAAAAATGAAATTCTTATTTTTGTCTTTAATTTTCAATTCGGTTTAAAAATCAAATTTCACATTAATTTCAAGTCACAGTAAGTAATTTTTAAATTGTTAATTACAATTAAAAATCAGATTTTAATTTTTAATTGTCAAATTTAATTATGCTCACTGCTATTACTGACCTTTTAAAAATAAACTTGTGGACACTAAATGATTAATAATTGATTATGTTCTTTTTTAAAAAGCAAAAACAGAATGTGATTTAAAATGCAAAATGAACACGTACAATGTTTGGACAAATTTACATTATAATCTTGTAAAATTTAATGTGTGTATACATAAAATGTGGAAATTATGATTTTAATTTCATTATTGCATAAAATCTTACTATTATAAAGCACTGAAAATATTGAAATTACTAAGATGAAAGTCGAATTTCAATAATGTGCTATTACTTTCAATATAATGTTAAGTGCATGAAATTTATTATTTAAAGTAATAGCGCATTATCGGAGTTCATACACCTGGGTCTCTTTTTATGCGGACTTATTTAACACACTTCCGGTGGAACACGAATCATGTAACTTCAAAATCGTGTTAAATAAGTCCGCGTAAAAAGAGACCCAGGTGTATATCTAATTGTATATAATTGTATGATTGAGTGATCATCATTGACTTTGTTGAACTGTTTTTTTTTAAATACTTCTAGTTTGATAAAGCATACAATCACATCAAATCATTGTACGTATATAGTTTTGTGAACCAATTTATATATAAGAACTACGTTGTCAAATGTAAGTTGTACAACCTTTTAGAATACTAATAAAGCTTATCCTTTGAAACATCATCATCATCATCATCATAATAATAATAATAATAATAATAATAATAATAATAATAATAATAATAATAATAATAATAATAATAATAATAATAATAATAATAATAATAATAATAATAATAATAATAATAATAATAATAATAATAATAATAATAATAATAATAATAATAATAATAATAATAATAATAATAATAATAATAATAATAATAATAAAAAAAAGCATGGGAAGTTTTGTAGATAAAATGAACTTCAATTTTCAATGATAACTATAAAATAATATTTTAAAATTACTTTCCAAACTCTTAATCTAATAAACTTTCTCATCAATGCAAGTTTCAAGTTAAACTGAGGTTGTGCTGCAGGGAATAGTTTACATATTTAAATGCATATAGAAATCTAATAGTTGTTAAATCTACTGGAAGAGAACAATGGTTTGGGTGTGATGATGAGGTACAGTTTTCAAAATTATTGAACTATGGACTAATTATCATTTTACTTTTTATTGATTAACTAAACTAGAAACTTATTAAAATTTATGAGATTTCTCTAAAACTGAAATACTGAAATAGATTGTATTAAGAGCAAGACGAGCACTTATGAACTACCATCAACAGTTATCACATGATAGCGCTTATTATTGTACTTCCCACTGCCTAATTAAATTATCGGTTTTTCACGGTTTTACTATTGCATAAAAATACTAATACATATATGGATGAGGTAATGTCTGCTCAGTAAAATGTATGAGATAATGATTTTTTTAATAACTTATTTGTAGAATAATCAATTTTTTCCAGAAGTAATTTTACTCTTTCCTTATATATCTAGCATTAATCAAGTAGTAATTAAATAATATTGCTACTAGCATTTAATGTATTAAAAAGTAAAGATGAAATAAACAAAATTTTATGGTGAAGTTGTCTACTATGATTATGATCGGTTAAACTAAGTAAAATTCTGTTCTACTAGCGTTATATTTTTTTCTCATAATCGCGGTCAAATAGTCAATTTTTTTGACCATCGAATTGTTTTTAGTGAATGTGTATCTCGCAGTCGTTAGCTATATAACAAATCAAGAACAGAAAGGCACTCAAACTTTACAACCTAGCAATTAGTAAGCCTGATATTACCTTTTTTTATTACTCTGCTATAAAAGGCTATTGAAAAAATCTTTGTCCTGCAATACGTTTGTTGTTTATTAAAAAGACTGTTTTACTTTATTATCTACAATATAAGCAAAATCACAAATGAACACTTCATCAACCTTTGGATATTTAAAACTATTTTTAATTTATCAGTGTTTAATATTTCATTCGCTAAATTAATTTTAATAATAACTTTTGATGTTTACAAATAAAAATAAGTACGTTAAAAATTATTATAATGAGGGTTTTTAATAACTATTTGCAAAATTACGTTTAATGCTGTAACGAAATATAAATCGCAATGTAATTAATCAATAAATAATATAATCTGAAACTAATTAAATTGAAATTACTGTTTATTTCTTTCGAGATTTTGTTTATTTAATAGATGTTTAAAAATCACATTTAATATTAAAATTGACAATTTTGATATTAAAATTTTATTAAAGTAATTAATTTTCTTTATATTGGGCTTATTAACAGAAAGTAATGTGTTATTATTCAGTATGCCCTCTACACATAATGCTTGGAACTTGTATTTAACCCTTAAAAGACGAAGTTAGTTATTCGCAAAATGATAAAGTAATCAAGTGATTATATTTGTTCTGTTATCTTTATAAACGACTAAACATCACATGATCACTATTTCATACTAGCACAATAATTGTTATTAAACAATTCAAAATACAGCAAAACTCTCCATATAGTAGTGCCATCTTGTGCTAACAAGAGCAATCAATGGATGCCAGAAGGCTTGTGCATAAAATCCCTATCTAGTGCCTACTCATCCAATATCCCCAGACTAGTTTCTGGCTTGTGGCCTTCATCAGTGAGAGTTTTGCTGTATTTTGAATTGTTTAATAACAATTATTGTGCTAGTATGAGATAGTGATCATGTGATGTTCAGTGGTTTAACACCAATCCTGCCTAATAGGATAGTGGTGGCTATGGTTGTTAAAGAGCCAAAGACACCAAAATGTATGGGTACTGAATTGAGTTCAGACCCATATGACTATATAAGCTATTGAGCTTGGGTTGAAAATATTAATAGTGTTTTCAATTTCATTCTCATAGTTTTGTAGTTAAATAGAGTTAAAAGGTGGGTGCTGGAGGGTTGCATTAGATCCTAAGATCTAGGTGCAGTGCTCTCAGATCCAAGGCTCCTCACTGATGAAGGCCACAAGCCAGAAACTAGTCTGGGGATATTGGATGAGTAGGCACTAGATAGGGATTTTATGCACAAGCCTTCTGGAATCCATTGATTGCTCTTGTTAGCACAAGATGGCACTACTATATGGAGAGTTTTGCTGTATTTTGAATTGTTTAAATCTTTATAAACGGAGAGAAACTGACTTAATTAAAGAAAAACACCGGTCTTACTTGGATATCATAACTTTTTTTTTGTTTTTTATATTCAATGAACCGACCTTCATGTGACCATACTTCTATACCTTGAATTATTATATTTTAAAGGTGCATCTGTCAATCATATTTTTACCTTTTTGTAATCAATGCAGCAATATTCACTGACCAATATGTTACATGTAAAGTAATAATTTATATTATCCTGAATGGTTTGTATACTCATCATAACTGACCTACAGCATGGCTACCAATCTGTCACTTCTACTTTCTTTATATATATTTATGATGAATACTTAAGCAGTAACCCATTAATTTATTTTTATAGCTCATGTCCATTTATTGACATAGGTGAATGATTGACTAAATTGGTTATAGGACATCTACCTGAAAAAAATATATTAAATTTGCCTAATACTTTAATATTTTCAATTTTTTACCAGTCTGTATTCAAATTCCAAATAGAGGGAAATATTTTCCATTGAAAATTAAATTACTATGATTCAAGGCTATTCTAATCACTTGCAAATTTAGATGTGAACAATCAATTGTCTCTTATCTAAATTGTCACATAAGATTTTTTTTTTGTTTTATGATCAATGCATTAACCACTAGTATGCACAGCTCAGTAACTTTAAATCACCTTAATACAGGTATCAAGGTAGCATCCGATAATTAGAAGAGAAAAAGGCTATAAAATATTTTCCTAAAAAATTAATCAACATTTGTTTATAAATTTTTAACTATCAAAATCTATGTCAAAGTCTACTAGACTTGAACTTCAAGTCATGCACATAACTTAACAATTCAATAATAATTATGCCATGAGATACTCATAAAATTTCTAACAATTTATTAAATACTTGTAAGCAATCAAATCTTTTAAATTCACTCATTCACACTTTTAACAAATTTTGAATTATTCCTTAGTGTTAAATTGTGCAGATGAGTTTTGGTCAATATACATGTATTTCATGAAAACTGCTTTACTCATTTAAATACTAAACCCATTTAAAAATCTGCAAAAAAGTTCACTAGCATTTTATATTTGTGTCTTAATTATAGCCTACTTAATTTTAAAGTTTAGACATTTTATCAATCTTTGTGTACCCATAAAACATTTAACTCTTTCCTACAATATCCAAGTTTTTCAATAGGAGTAGACAATAAATATCCAAAAAGAACACATTATGGTAGAAATATATATATAATTCATTGATAAATGCTCTTTGTGAATTAGATCTGTGGCAGAGAAACGGAATCTGCAATTCATAGTCTATAGATTTTGGCTCCCCTTCATCATTTATAATATTATATTTATAAACAAGTATTAAAAAATGTTCAAATGATTTAAATTTAAAATTTATTTTATGCTATGCATGAATTTGGCAGAACAAAGTCAGAATCATATTGCTGTCTTATTTCACTATTAAAATGATGTGTCCTTAACTAAATGTTTAACCTTTTATGAACTACCAAACAGTAATCCATTGGGTTATTTTTTAATTAAAAAATGCCCCTATTACATAATTTGTGCCCTCTTCCCAGACTTATAATAAATCTCAATCTACTAATCATTTTAAGGACCGCTATAATAATCTTTTATATATATAATAAAGAGCAAATATATCAAATCAATCTTATTTTTTTATTATATAATAAATGCTATAAGAGAAAGTATTCAAATCTTTATCTATGATTGCCCCCATTCCCAGACCAGTTTTGAGCTATGGCTCTCTTCAGTGAAGAGCTAGGACATCAGATTCAAAAATGCCAACTCTAACTGAGCATTTATCTAATACATAACTATTAAGAAGGTGATATTATATATATATATATAATATCACAGATAAGGACCACTTTAAGTCATAGGAGATTGGGTCAGGTATAGAACAAAAATCAGTTTCAATTTTTAATTTGGTTTGAATACATGAAAATATCATTATTGATTTAAAGGATTGGTATTTCTATTCTATTCCCTCTTATAATTCAGAAAAAGAAACAAAATTTACTTAGAATGTACAAAAAGAAAAGTTGTATTGTTGCAAAGTTAACATTAAATGTCTCTTCTTCATACATCCATTTAACATATTCTGTTGTCGTTTTTCTTTCTTTTCTTTTTTTTTGGTATTGTAACTCAATTTTTACTCACTTTCCAATTTCCAATCTAGTTGAGACTTTGCGTCCATATATATTCACAATCACAATACATTTTTAGTGTTTGCAAATAATGTTTGCAAAAAAATTATTGAAATTTTTTATTTTTTATTTTATATAAAATTCTGTACACTTTTCAGTATCATCTTCAAGAAGAATTAAATTTTATCTAAACTTTCTTCATTCCTAATTTTTGGAACTATGTAAACTAAAAAAGTATAAATGGAAAAAAAATGGAAAATTGTAAATAAATATTTCTATTTATATAATTGCATTAAAAAGTTTTAAAAAATGTATTAAGAAATAAAAATTAAATTTTCTTCACATTTCACAATATTCTTCCTATTATACCATCAAAAATAAAAGCATAAAGTAAAGAATATTAAGTTTAACATGTAGAATTATAATTCTTGCTTAATACACTCAAGAAAATTGATAATAGTATATTTATGATTAGAATGAATTTGAATTCAGACTTTCAAGTTTTTACAGCTATCGAAGTTTGTCTATTAAAGTTTGAAAATTTGCTATCTTAATAAAAACTAAGCATTGGTTGGGTAGATGTGTGGGAGATGATGATCTGGACCAACTGATGATTCCTGGTTCAGCCCAAAATATGTACATTGATCTTTTTTTTTTTTTCATCTATATGTAGTCATGTATATGAGTTGTTTAAAATGGAGTGGATATCTGTATGTAGCTTGAATGTTTGAGTTCAAATCTTTTCCATTTACATAAGTTCAGTATAAACAATACACTTGTATTTAAAACCAAAACTGTCTAACACTATACTAGCAAAAATAAAAATGCAAAACCATAAAACAATACAATACTAGATTAAATTTTAAAAATTTTATCAAAATCCTTACACAACCATGGTTTCATCTACTACAAATAGACCTTCTCAAGTGAAAATCAATCTAAAGGAAAACATATATATATATATACAAACAAACCTTCCCATAATTTGTAGTGAATTATGGGAAGGTTTGTTTGTATATATATATATATATATATATATATATGTTTTCCTTTAGATTGATTTTCACTTGAGAAGGTCTATTTGTAGTAGATGAAACCATGGTTGTGTAAGGATTTTGATAAAATTTTTAAAATTTAATCTAGTATTGTATTGTTTTATGGTTTTGCACTTGTATTTAAATATTATAATTAAAATTGTTTCTAAACAAGAGCTGAAGAAAATTCATTTTTTACTATAAATACATTTTATTTTATTTTTAGTCTCTGCAAAGATTACAGTAGTTTAATAATTGTCACCCATAATCTTGGTACATTCTGTATTATTTACAAAAGCATTCGAAGAGATTCATGGCTTTAATAAAATCAACAGCATTTCTGTCATAGTTTTTTTTTTACCATCTTAATAAACAATTCATGAGTCAAAAGTTTTCAGAATCCACATTAGTGTATTTTTATTTATTTTGATTTTTTTTTACTTCTTTGATACAAATTGATATTACAAACACATTTAGTGAAGTAATGTAACTTATAAGAAATATAAGAGTAAAACATCTTTTGAATAGAAGAGTCTCCAAACTCTTTATACAAAAAAAACTTGCTAAGTGATGGGAGGATATGAAGGTTTCATGATTCTTCATCTTGGATTTAATCTCTATTTAAAAATAGGTACGCACCCATGTAATGTCAATATTAGAATATCATCTGGTTTTTAACTGAGCTTGTGCAAGTAATATGCTGATTTAAAAATTAGGCTCACAATAAGTTCAAGCTGTAACTTAGCCATTCAATAATAGTTTTTTTTTTTTTAAAAAAAAAAACAAACCAAACTCTAGCTATAGGTGATCACTTATGATTTTAAAACAATTATTGACTGTAAAATGTGTGACAGTTTTTGAGTTCATGTGTGAAGAGTAGTTCAATCCATGTTTTCACATGCACACACACATAGATAGATAGATAGATAGATAGATAGATAGATAGATAGATAGATAGATAGATAGATAGATAGATAGATAGATAGATAGATAGATAGATAGATAGATAGATAGATAGATAGATAGATAGATAGATAGATAGATAGATAGATAGATAGATAGATAGATAGATAGATAGATAGATAGATAGATAGATAGATAGATAGATAGATAGATAGATAGATAGATAGATAGATAGATAGATAGATAGATAGATAGATAGATAGATAGATAGATAGATAGATAGATAGATAGATAGATAGATAGATAGATAGATAGATAGATAGATAGATAGATAGATAGATAGATAGATAGATAGATAGATAGATAGATAGATAGATAGATAGATAGATAGATAGATAGATAGATAGAAATATAAAACATGGAATTATATTATCTTTATGAAATAGAACAAAAGAAGTTTGTTCAGAAACCAATGTTTTAGAAAAAAAAAGATCTATATAGAACAAGCTCTTATGAAAAATGATTACCTGTCAGGAATCATTAAAAAAACCTTAAATAGACATCAAAAACATCAAAGGAGAAAATCATTATTGGTACTCCTTTAGGATATATATACACACCAGGAATAATAGAAAAACTAAAGAAAATATGTTGTCAATATAACATGAGAATAACATAGCAAATCTATTACACACTAAGAGGAATTCTAAAACTTAATCAATATTTGGAATGCAGAAAAATAAAAGCTGCATCTGTAGAATATTATGTGTTTGTGGGAGAATATGTATTGGTTAGACCTGACACTTTACTGAAAAGCCGAGAAAAAACACAAACTGATGATTAAAAAAAAAAAACAGACATATCCAACATGGCATATTATGCATATAGAAATAAATATATGTTCAATTGTGATAATAAAAAATATTAGAGAGGAAAAAATACAAAAAAAAAAAAATAATTAAAATAAGCTGCTCACATGACCATTGAAAATAACCCCATAGTCAAGCCACTATGATTGTGCATGATATCTGAAATCCATTAATTAATCTTGCTCTTAAGAACAATGTGAAAAAATCAGGAAGATCCTTATAGATAAGTATATAAAATTTCAGCTGATTATTGCTTTTGCCAGAATAGTTCAGTTGATCAGAGTGTTATATTAAAACTCAATATTCAAAAATATAAAGGTGTAAGTTTTATTGCCATACTATTATGATCACTTGTCAGGCCAGAAACACCTAGAGGAGAATTTAATAATATAACTTGAAGCATTGTGCTAAATACTAACCTCATTTCCATTACTACTAGTTGAATGTATTTAGAAAGGTGAAATGAAATGTTTCTAAAGACAATAATAAATTTTATATCTATTGTGAAAAATAATATGCTTTCCCAATGAGTCAGCAATCGGGTAGAAGGAATATTTCAGGATAAATGAAAGTGACAGTTGAAGAAGAAACCAAAACCAAATCATGCTGTACTTAATGAAATGCAAGTAAAATATATTTGACTATGATGTATTGGACAAAACCCCAAAAAATATATCATTTTTAATATATAAGAAATAAATTACTGCTATATGAAATCAATTTCTTAAAGCAAAATGTTGAGTTAATAAAATTAATAAAAATTAATTTTTGTGACTATCATGCCAATAAAACTGATATTTGTTTAAATTTGGATTTGTCAATATTTTACATATTCAAGATTTTACATTGTTGATATTTTGAATTGCTGCAATTTTAGATTGTTGGGATTTTGAGTTGCAAGTATCCGCACTGATGGGGTTATAGCTGTCAAGATTTTGAGGAAAACCCTTTAGTACATTTATTAATATTCTATTATGCATGCAAAATGTATCACATTTATGCTTTTTATAAAAGAATTGAGATTACAATATTGTTTATTCCAAGTTCTTTTTAATCAGAATGTTTATTTAAACTTTTTCATATCAATAATTTCAGTCTCCATGGCCAAGTTGAAATCTTTAATATCTATTTAGATAGACTGGACCATCAAAGATGAGATTCCATTTTTATTGTTAATGTTGCCATGACAACATATTGAGATTGTTGATAGTTATTTTTATTGGGATTGTCTAAGTGTTGACTGATTTTAATGATTACTTACAAACACATTTAGTCTTGAGAATTATTACACTTATTATTTAAGTACTACATTGTTACAATTTGAAAATTATAATTGCAGTTTGAATGTTATTATTGACTATTTATTAACCTGCATTCAGAACATGTTAGATTTAGCAGTTTAAGGAGGTTTATTTAAACTTTTTTGCATCAATAATTTCAGTCACTCTTATCAGGTTTCTATCTTTAGTGTCTATATAAATATATTAGCCTATAAATAAATATGGGATATGTTATTAATATGTGTACAGAATGTTTGTATTAGTGTTTCACCTTGTATATCATTAACATAGTGAAGCCAAATTTTCATTGGATATGAAGCATTTCTTATGCTGTACTTTCCAGTTATTTTATGCAGAATATTAATAGTTGCATTATACTATCAATAGAAACAGTTGTGTGCTGGTATGTAGGCTACTATTGCCATTCAATCAATCGACAAAGCTACATCATAGAACAGATTTGTGATAAGGCTTTTTACATCAAAGATTACATCATAATATGTCAGTTCTTTCAACTTTTTTGAATCTCTGACAAAGAATAGGGTCTCATATGCCCAGCGACTAAGAACTTTGAGAAGAAATCCTGACAAGTTTTGGAAAAGTGAATTTCTAAAATTTATAATAGGTCTTAATAAGACATGGTCCTTATGTATTTTAGATTTACCATGAAGATGATGAATTTTGTTCAAATATAATGTTAATTAACATTTTTCTGAATTGTTCTCTGAGTAATGTTTGTAACTTTATTTCTATACTCAATATCAGGTTTTTTTTGCCACTTTTTTATATTGAACTGCTATTAGATTGTATTTGTTATCATAATCAGTTGTATTCATTACAACTGGAGCATTGTTTTGTGGGTAGGGAGTGTAATTACAGATTTGGCAACTTTGAAAAACTCAAGTAGCTTTCTTTTATCATAGGAACTACTTGATTTCAATTTTTATTCTCTTTCAAGTGACCTTTTTTATTATCCAGCACAATTCTGCTGCTTCTTCAATGGGAAATTTTTGAGTGACTTCCTCATCATCTGTCATTATATCCAATGAAGGAATATTAGATGGTGTGATAACAAAATGTAATCCTTTTTTCATAATAGAAATGTTAGGATGTGTTAAATGTCCGGAACTAATTTTTTTAACAGTTGTTAGTGGTAGGTTGTTTAGTACATTATGACCTTTGATATGCCTATGTAGGTTTCCAAGTTTGTGTGTTTTTTGACATTAATTTATTTATCTCTGTAATTTAAAATATGATCTTTTACTGATTGAGAATCTCTTGTGAAGTCTTCATCAATTAATTTTTAAAGAAACATTCTACATTTGCTAATGGAAAGCAAGGTTTGATACTTGGAAAATCTTTGAGCATTCATTCTTTCTCTTAAGAGAGCCATAATTGTTCTCTAAATAATTTTGTCAGCTCTCTGAATGTGAATTGGAGATTTTAGTTGCAAACTCTTAAGAATAATTATTTCAGATTTACATTTACATAAGAAAGTTATTTGATTTTTACTGTGGACAGTTTTAGACATAAATTTTTCATAATGTCTATAGTTTGACGCGGTATGAGTCCATACTTAATACTTAGTATTTGTCTGAAGATTTGTGGTGGTGGCATCTTATTATTAATTATTTGATATTTCCGTCATCTAATAATAAGAACTGAATGTCTTTAGAAAAATGTAAACTTTAGATTTAAACTTTTTAAATACATTCAACTGTTGGTAATAGCACACAGATTAGGATTTAACACAAAGATAGGTAAATTGTCCACATTTGACGGTAGAAATTTTGGATTTCGGGATTTTAGAATGATCGAATTTTGAGCAGTTGGGATTTTAGCATTCGGGATTTTGGATAGCATTGATTATTTTACGAATAAAAATTTAAAAAAACTTCTGTGATTTTTTATTAAATCACACGTTGTTAAATGAAGACTATTTATGAAATTGTTGATAGACCTTATCTGTATGCATATGTATATATCCATTCGTGTGTCTATGATCTCACATGATGAGAAACTTTCCCTCCAAAAGTTCACCAAGGAAATTTTATTTTTTTAAATAAAACCATATAATATATATATATATTAATGGCAATTGATAAAAAAAAAAGTTTGGAAAAAAAATTAGCTTACTTTATAGAAGAAAGATTCTAAATTTCACTTTAAATACCTTTTTTTCCTTGGAATGGAGATCAATAGAAGCATTCAGATGCTTTTCAACTGTACCAGTTAACGTATTGGATTTCTTTTTGAATTTGCTGAAGCTTAATTTTAATGTTGCTATCAAAAAATTTATCATTGATTGTTTAAGATTAAGGAAAAAAGCTTATAATTCTAAAGATGTACATATATGTTCGCTGAAGATAACAAAAGTTAAAACTATTAACATTTTGTATTTATATTTTTTTCATCTATAAGTTATATTTTTTTTTTTTTTTTAAAAAAAAGATACATATAGTAATATGTTTTTACACTAACTTACCATTTTGTATGTTTTAGCAATCTACAGTTAAAAAATAACATTAGTCTAGCGCTTAAATATATAATAATTTTTTATTACAAATTTAAATCACCTACGCATAAAATACACGTACATTTAGATTTCTTAACTCAACCGGATCACTGCATTTTAAAATCGGTTAAGTTAGTAAAAATGTATGTTTTATACTATTTAACAATATCGTTTTTTTTTTGTTGTTTTTTTTATCACATATAAAAACAACTATATATATAAACAAATATTGCCTAACGAAATGCATATCTATACAAAATATACATGGAAACTAAAACTTCTCGACGTGAATCTTCTCTTGGTAACAAAAAAAAAGTGATTACTAGGTCATACTTTTCAAATGTTACCTGGTAGAATATTAAAAAATGTTTTATTCGTGTAGAAGAATCCTTTAGATAAGAATAATTAAAATCTTATTTAACAATCACTCTTTTGTGACAAATAGGCTGATCATCGGTTGTTTGTTACTAAAAGAAAACTTTAAACTTATTTTGAACGTGAAAAAAATTAGAAATTTTATTCAACTTCAATTTAAAAACTGAGATGTATTAACTACTGTGTCTTGAATACCTTAAATATATAAGATGAGAAAGACAAAATTATAGATACATAAAATTATGAATAGAAACAGAGGCAAACAAAAATATAGAAAATTAGATACGTATATAGATATAAAGATAAATAATTAATAAATAGATAGATAAATAGATATATAGATAGAAAAATAATTAAATAGGAGAGAGGTAGGATGAAAAGTAGGTAATTAGATCCATAGATTGGTCAATTGATCAATCAGTTGGCAGTTTATAGATAGTTAAATAAGCAGGCAGGTAGGTAAGTAAGTAAATAAATAGGGAGGTAATTAGTAATCAAAAGATAGATAGAAGAGTAGTAGTAGTAGTAGTAGTAGTAGTAGATAGATAGTAGTAGTAGAAGAAGAAGAAGAAGAAGAAGAAGAAGAAGAAGAAGAAGAAGAAGAAGAAGAAGAAGAAGAAGAAGAAGAAGAAGAAAAAAAAAAAAAAAAATAGATAGATAGATAGATAGATAGATAGATAGATAGATAGATAGATAGATAGATAGATAGATAGATAGACAGACAGACAGACAGACAGACAGACAGACAGACAGACAGACAGACAGACAGACAGACAGACAGACAGACAGATAGATAGATAGATAGATAGATAGATAGATAGATAGATAGATAGATAGATAGATTTTGATGTACTAGCCATTTTATACCTTCCTTCACTAAAAAATAGGGTAAAGTAGAAAGTCATAGTAATTTGAATTAAAAAATATATATATCATGCAATTCTATATTTTATATTATTATGACAGTTTGAACAAGAATTTATCATTACTATATTACTTTGTTTAAAGAAAAATTGTATTAATTTTTCACATTTACTTGCTAAAATATTTTTATAGTTACTTTTCAACTTTTTTATTATACTGTAATAATTCTTTTTTCTATTCTGTAGTGTTCAATGCTAGCTTTGCATTTACAAAACTAATCTTCCACATGATCATTTTTTATTGTTCCAATCTTTATGGTTAATCAGATCCACTTCTGTAGAAATATAGTTGTTTTTTTTTAATTTTTCTGCTTACATGTAAGACTTAACTTATTATGGCATAGAATAGATGCCAGGTATTTTCAGATAGCAATTCACAATCCAAACAATAATTCTGGTTAATAATCCACATTGATAAATTTACTTATATTCATAGTTTTTGCTCATAGTTGTTGAAGAAGTATAATAAATGTTACTGATTCTCACTGCTTGTCTTGTTCGAGTAGAAAACTGGTGTAGACTTCATGGCTTTACTATTTGATTTTAATATTCACCACAGGTGATTGTATCTATATAAATCTCTACAAATGACAAATAATTAAATTAATCTCTCAGTTCTTTTATATCTTATACACTTGGTTATTTCATAACTTGCTTATGAATGTAAATGGATTTTTCTCTTCTTAATCCCCTATGTCACAAGGTGTTTGTTAATTCTAGCTTGAAATCTAATAATTAATTTGTTGGTAACCTTTTTTTATTAGCATTTTATGGAAACTACTCTTGTGTTCAAATTTTCAAATGTATTTTATAATGTTTTATTATTTTTTATAACTTGTTGTATATTTTGTATAATATTACATTATACCAAATTCATAATAAAATGTGCAGTATGGCTTAAATTTTAATCTTTAGAACAATTTCTTGATTTTAAGTTTAACAATAAAACTTGGGATTTATAGATAAAAAATATATCCAACATCAACGTTTATTCCTACTATAACTATATAAAACTTTAATCATCACAAGATTTTAACCCCCATGTCAAACTTTATTAATTATTATATATTTGTTTCTATTTCAGCATCTATATATTTATTATTCCTTCTTTATTATCCATAATCACAATTGTCATTGGTTCGCAAGGTTAGTAACGATAATAAGTCTGATAGTTCTTTAGTTTATACAATATTTGTTAAATGATTACTTATAGAACTATCTAGTTTTGATCATTATTCCATATTATTTAAGTAATACATTGTTGGAGTGCAATTTGAAAGTTATAATTGCAGTTTGAATGTTATGATTGCCCATTTATTAGTCTGAATTCAGAACAGGTTATATCTATCTGTTTAAATAGGCTTTTTAAAACTTCTTTGTATCAATAATTTCAGTTTCTGTGGTTAAGGTGCAATTTTTAGTGTCTATATAAATATGTTATACCATAAATAAAGATGGGATTTCCATCTTTATTGTAAAAGGATGTTGCCTTGGCAACAGATTGAAATTATTAACTGTTATTGATATTGGAATTGTCTAACTATAAACTGATTTTAATGATTACTTATAAGCTTATCTAGCCTTGAGTATTGTTATAATATATATATATATGTGTGTGCGTGAATATATAAGCTTACATAAAAATTTTACTGGAGAATGAAACCTTTAATTCTAGTTATTTAATCAATCGTCCTCCTTTGATACAAGGAGGTAGAGAATAAAAAAAATTTAACTAGTTTATTCATAAGAACGGATAGTAATTTTATAACTGTAAATCAACATTTATTCTACACTATTCGTGTAAAAAGGAAAAAGTTTTTTAATTTTTAAAATCTTTATATTGAATCCTAACTTTTTTTTTTACTAGATTTGCTAAAATAAATTTAATAATCAAGATCATGTCTGATTGAAGTATTCAGTTTGGATTAAATTACGAAACAGTAAATTGATGGCTTAAAATTCATCTAAATTTAAAATTTGAAATAGTGAATAATAAAAGAATAAGTCAATTTTTAAAAAGAAAAAATCATACATATTAATAAATGAATCAAAAATAAGACAGATACAGTTCTTATATATCAATAAAAGGAGTAAAACTAATTAGTTGCATACACTACATATGTATGTGGGCTTACATGTGTCTACATAGATTGAGAATGCTACTGAATAATAGAGATATTAAATATAAATGAAAGAAATGCACAGATTTAGATGACTAATGTAAAATTAAGAATCACTGCTTTTTTTTAGATTTATAATATTCAGTTGAGATCACTCATTTTCAAAACACTTTTTTAACTGAAGCCTATTATTAGTCAAATTTAATCAATATGTAAAATTCCTTCATTTATTTTTTTTTAATTTTTAAATTCCGAACTACTATCTCATTGGTTCAATTTGCATTTTGATTACATAATGAACTTTGCGGATTTAAATTACCTCTTTGCATCTTCTCTATATTTACAAATTGATATTACAAAGGCAAACTGCATGAACAATGTCTCTCTGGTGAATAAAAAATAATTGTAATTGGAGATAAACTTAATACTGTTATATCCAGGAATTTTAAATTAGGGAATAAAATAAAGATTTAAAACTATTCTTAATTCATCACCACTCCGTGTGTGCACACCTTCTCTTTCATTGCTTTTAGGCAAAGAAAAATGGACTATTTTAAATTTATTATTATATAAATAAAGTGATTTATGTTTTAGTAAAATAAACATAATTCATCTCCATATAGTATTAATTGCCTAATACAGGGGTGGCAAATAGTGGCCTGAGGGTCACATGCAGCCCGCTAAGAGTTTTTATGCAGCCCACCAAGACAATCAGAAAAATCCGTCTTGAACTAAGATTTCCTTCCCATGCCCAGCGAAGATTTATCTCGTATTTTCCACTAGGATGGCCATGTCAATACACATGTGCAGTGTAGATATAGTGTGCAGTGCTTTTCCAGTTGATGTGGTTCATTTCAATTTTGTCTTTGCATTAACAAATATATACATTTTCAACTTTAGTGAAACCATGAACCCTCTGAAAAAATGTAAAATTGGTGATGAATGTCATGTGTTTAATGAAGAATGGACAAACAAATATTTCTTTGGTAATACAGGAAATAAAGTAGTATGTTTATTATGTCATAAAAAGGTGTGGCCCTCCACTAACCTTCGCTTCCACAAAGTGGCCCCAATGCAGCCCTTCACCAACCTCTGCAGTCCCTGAGCCAAAACAATTTCCCACCCCTTGCCTAATAGCATGATGATTGGATGTTTTGAACATTGTTCTAACATAAAAATATAAATTTGAGTTGGGGAACTTATATTGAAATAAATAAGTTTAATAATCTTATATTTTAGTCACATTGATTATTATTATTATTATTATTATTATTATTATTATTATTATTATTATTATTATTATTATTATTATTATTATTATTATTATTATTATTATTATTATTATTATTATTATTATTATTATTATTATTATTATTATTATTATTATTATTATTATTATTATTATTATTATTATTATTATTAATTCTACAATTGTACTGCTGCCTCTTAACCAACCAAATTAATTATGTTTAGCTATAAATATCTAGAGTATGAAGGTATCAATTAAATTTAGGTTAATTAACTTACTAATGTATTATGTATTAACAAAATTTGATTTTATTATAAATTTTTCTTCATCATTATTCAGGAAAATGTGGAAAAGTGACAATATGGTTGAAGTATTATGAAATAACAATGATCAAGACTGGATCAGGCTATATATTTATTATTAAATGATGTTTGGCAATAAATATTTTTTATCCAAGATTGTTAACTTGTTATATTTTAATCAAAAGAAAATTACATTCTATACACAAGCCTGTAATGTTGTTTTAATATCTTAATGATGTTTTGTAGAGTTTGAAAGATACTCTCAAACCAAAGTTACCAAGATAAGATGGCCACTCTTATCTTTTCAAAATCCTGTCTTGTGTTTTGGTTTGATAATATTCTTTATACTCAAAAAAACATCATTGAGGTATTAAACCATGATTACAAAGCATGTGTATAGGGTGTCATTTCCTTTCTATTAAAATTACATATGAATACAGCAGTAACAAATTAAATAGAGAATGAATATATTATAATAACTGTTTTTAGGCAAGTAAAGATGTCTGTATTTGTTTAATAGACTAGGTTTTAAAGTAATAATAGATATTATGTATGGCAAAATAAACGTATTCTTCTAGTGAAAAATGATACATATCAAACAACCAAAATTCCATCCACTCTGATTTCCTTATACTTTGATTTAATACAATTCATTTCACGACATTTTGATTTAATACAATTCATTTCATGACATTTTACAAAGTATAGAAATAACCAAGTATTAATATACATTGTGATAATGATATCTAGTATCTCAAAACCTCTGGTTTATTTAGTCATTGTTCAAAAATATATAAAAAAGATTGAAAATTAATGAAATAATAATAATAAATTTCCTGATTACATTGTAAACATGTGACAGTCTAATCACTGTCTGACAAATATATTAAATCAGAAGTAGATAATTATCTGAAATTTTTATATATCAGTTTCCCTTCACTTATTAATTTTTATAACGTGAAAAATTAAGATAGGTATTATCAAATTTATTTCTCTTAAAGTTTTATGTTTACAGCAATCTTTAGAAATATTAATGTTAAGAATATGTCATTAATATATCTGATGTTTTATTTTTTTAAATTTTAATCCATATTTTATCATTTATATATGCAGATCTTAAAACATTATTTTAAATCCTATTTTTTATTTTGCTACACTTCAGAAACACATAATAAAATCAATTTTGTACAGTAAAAAATATTTTTAAATACGAAATTGTTTAAAAAGTTTGTATGTATTTTATACATATACAATACAGTATATTAGGGTCTTTTCGATATACACTTTTCTTATAATAAAGAAAAGGTAATGTCTGAGTGCTTTTATATCTCCAAAACTTTTTACAGCAGGTTTGTATGAAATATTTTGTAAATTAAAATGAACAAAATTAAGAGAGTAAAAATAAATGAAAATTACTTTAGTCATCTACAATTTGAAAATGATACAATTGTTTTTTTTATTTAAACAGTGATTCAGAGCTTCAGAAAATGATGCAGGAGTTATCAGATAAAAGTTGGAAAAAAAAAAAACAGAACTAAAGATAAATGTTAAAAAAACTAAAATAATGTTGTTTTTTAATGAATATAACTTAAAATAATAAATGATTTTTAATTAACTTAATGTCTACACAAAAATCTCCAAGATACAACAAATTATTAACACACATTTATACCAAATTACAATCATAAATGTCATAGTTACCTATATCTTCTTTATTATGCCTTTCTTTTTTGATAACTTTTACAAAACAATAACAATTAAAATATTATACAATTAAACAAATTCAATAACTTTATGATTCTATAATAACTTTATTATATCCTTAAAAATATAATTCTTAATCTTTAAAAGCATTCAAGAATAATTATCCAGGCACAATCATTTAAGTATTCACAAGGTTGAAGTATACTAATGAATAAGTTTAACAACAATCAATTTTCATGGAAAATACCCAACAATGAAGGCCATGCCTTTCAAGCACAAATTCACTAATAATCAGCCTTCCAAACAACACCTGACAAACCCATACTCACTTGTTCTACACACCTCAGGTATTAAATGCAATAATTCAATCCCCCAAGACAAAATTTCATTGACCACAAAATCTTTAGGCACATTTTTGAAGACAAAATTTTGATTAATATACCTCCATTTATTAACATTCATTTGTATAATAATCATCAACAAGTTCAAACCACTGTGACCATTCCGATACCAAACAGTATCCAATCCAGTACATCAAACCTAAAATAAACATCCCAAACCCCAAGTAGTCTTTTGTAAATGCAAGGCAATTCATCAATCTACCTTCACAAATCAGTTTTATAATACTCATCTGAAGCTCCACATTGGTATAGGAAGCATAAACTCCAAGCATATTATTCTTCATTCAAAGAAAAGATGAACAAACAGTGCAGTTCAAACAAAATGCAGCATTCCATGAAACACACCCCTGCAGCTAAATTTAAACATTTGACCTCCTCTCCCCCCAAATTCATTATTAAATGATATATGCCTCCACAGATTTAGCCTCTCTGTCCAGAACAATGCAAAAGAACATCTGCCACTAAAGAGGCAGATGCAGGATCTCAAGATGACCAATTCCGCACTTACATCCCACACAGTGCCTCCGCAAGCACCAACAAAAGACACAACAACCCCTTAACATGCATATGCATCCATAAGCCTCCCTCATATGATCAATGAGATAAGAAATTTCACCCCAAATCCCCCACATTTCCAGATTTCCATGAGAACACTCTGCTGCCAAGAAATGGCAGCAAGCAGATGGTATTCATTATAAAAATTTCAAAAGTCTATAGCATCAAAATTTGATCACCCCCAAATTAATGGATTTTTTCAAAAAATGATGAATTAGAAGATAACAATTACAAATACCTTGATCAGATTATTAATATAATTGGGAACATAATGAATGAAATAAGTCATAGAATTGGGCTTACATGGAATGTGTTAGAGAGAAAAAAATTAATAATAAAAAGAAATATATCTATAGATTTTAAAATTAATCTTTTTAATATATTTGTTTTACTATCTCCTACTTATGGATCTTATGGCAACTTCAAGGTATTTTGTAAGCTACCTCACAAAATTGACATAGGTCAGAGTAAATTAAGGGTTAATGAAAGAGTTAAAGTTCATAGGAGTACAGTTAAAAATAGATATCATAACTCAGCTTTGTATATTCATGAACTGAATACATCCATAAAATATTATTTGACAATGCAGAGATTATCTTTTAAAAAGTGAATTAAAAATAAGAATAAAAGAAACTTTGGTGATAAAATACTTTGAATATGAAGCCATTAATCTCATGAAGACATCCTTTGATATTAAAAAAAAGTTGGTTTTTGAAATGAATTATGGGAAGACAATTTTGTTTTGTATATATATATGTTGTATGTTTAGTTGAATTTTATTTTAAAATGTTTAATTGCAAATAGATAAAACCATGGTTATGGGAGAATTTTAGTATAGTTAAGTTTTTTTGGCTAGCATTGTAATGTTATATAAATTTCTATTTTATTTATAATTACTAGTATAGCATTAGTCAGTATTTAATGTATTGTTACAAATGCACACTAACATTTTTATTATATAGGTGCAATTCTTGTTAAAAGTAGTTTACTCAAACATATATATAAATAAAGATCCCAATCTTTACCGTCATTTCAGGATTTATATAAAAAGCTTAGACCAACTTGAAAGGGAGTAGTTTTTTAACTTATAAGATTGTTTTAAAGCATTTTCTATTATCTGATTTATATTTAAAAATACATACCTACTGGAAATGTATGATTTATTACACAAGTAAAAAAAATAGATAGGATTATTTATCTAATTGTAATCTTAGATCAGGATGGAAGGTAGAAATCATATTTTATATACAAGGGTTACCTTGACAACAAATTGTAAATTCTATGATTTATTTAAGCTGTGTCTGTTGTCATATGATATATATATAATCAAATGATTGTCTTTAAACCAAATGTTGTAAACAAAATTGTATTTTTTGTATTAATGCATGCTATTTAGAAGGTCATTGCATTCAACTCCTTTATAAATGGAATTCAACCGCTACTGATGTAAGCAAATATGCATAAACCATGTACCACATAGTTAATGAATGTGAATGTTATGTCTGCGTTTCAGAATTAACTCTGGCTGTTTATTATTGTTTATTAATAGTTAAGTTGACTGAAAATAATCCATAACTAAGTACATAAAATATTTACATTTTGTTGACATCTGCTGTTGTTTACAACTTAAAACTTAACAAGTCCTTAAGTATTACTAAAAGCAATGAAATTTAAAATAATGTTTGAAAAATATCCTCACATGATATGAGAAATTATATTAAATATATAAACATATTTATTCTTCTTCAAAATATTATTTATTTTAAAATTATTAAATTATAAGTTATTATTAAAAAAGTAAACTAAAATGAACAAATATTTTTATAAAATGTAGGGGGTAAAATGTTTATATAATTTATTTACTATTAAAAATATATAAGTTATACAAAGATGAATGGAAACCGATTTCTATAATAAATAAAAATTCATGTTCTTATGATGAAAATAATAATTGCTGGAAAGAAATTCTGAAATAATATGTAGAACTAATATAACTGCTGAAAACTTACAAATAAATATTGTATAGAAAAAGAATCGTAGATATAGCAAGAAACAGAAATATCAATGAAGTTAAAAACATAGCATTAGATAAGCAAGATAGTAAATTAGCTATATTTGCCAATATGTGTATATATATTGTGATCTTTGGCTTCCAAGAAAGCTATTATTTTATTATTGCTGATATTTACTAAAAATAAAAAAATTCTAAGAAAAGTTTATTAAATCAAATTTATCTAAGCATGGATAACTTTAATTAGATAATAATTAAAGACTTTCTATCATGAATATATAATATGATGTTTTAATTGATGGCTTAGCTAAAATATCTAAATATATAATCAAAGCATGTGTTAATAAGTTAAATCTAAAAGATAGCTAATCATATTGAAATTTAGATTATAAATATAAGTTAGAGTAACTAGATGAGTGCTTGCAGTAATTAGCTAATACTAATTAAATGTTAAAATTTAAATAGTAATTATAATTCTAATAGGATATTTATTTAAAATAATTCCTAAAAATAATCAGTCAATTTATTAAATAATAGTGTTAGATTTGAGACAGGCGGTAAACTAAATTGGTTTAATTTAAGAAATAGATAAATAAGTTTATTGCTATTGAAAGAAAACTATAAATAAATAGTTGAAAGATAGAGAATGATTTCTGAATGTGTGGATGTACATGCGTGTGTGGTAATCTTATTTATTGGGAAACATATTTCTTAATGTGTAATATTTAATATTATTCAATAATATTTTGTTTGATTAAAATTTTTAAATAGAAATTGGATGAACCTCTAATATTATTCATTCCTGTATAATTGAATTAATTTAAATGCTGATAAACCTAAACAATAGGTATTTAATATTTTTATTATTTTATTATTTAACAATATAACTTGGTATTTGGAAATTCCCAAAGTATCATGTGTCCATCTAATGATTTTATGACTAATTAGTGTCAGACCACAATAAAAACCAATTAACTGTTGATTCAATGGTAGAGAAATCAATGGGAAATGATGTTTTTGTCAATCAGAATGATTGATAGCAGCAAGTTATATAAGGATGCATGGACACACACATATTTGGGGAAATGTAAGAGAAGTATGAGAAAAGTATGTTAAAGGCAAAGAAAAGTGTATTGAAAAGGAATGAAGTTAACACTGAAAGTCAAAGAAGTGTAAAATTTTAATGGTTTTTTTTTTTTGTTACATTCAAAATGCTAACATAAATTATCCTTCTGCACTGGGTCTCATCCTAAAGACAATCAAGGTATTTAAATCAAATGTTAAAGAAAGAATTTATAAGTAAGATGTCAATTAATGGTACATCAATAATGAACACATTGTTTTCTGGAGTTAAAATATTATACTTATCACTTTTATGAACTCTTTAAATTTTATATTAGAAAGCAGATGTATTAGAAACTTTATTTAGTGTTAACTACATAATTTTAATATTTTGCTATAACCTATTAAGATTAGATGATACACAATAAAATATTTATATAAAAAAGTTAAAAATATAGCCATAAAATAGCAAAAATGAAGAAATAAAATTTATTTTTGTTTAACTGGATCCAGTTGATTGCTTTTTTATAATCAGTTATTATAATAAAATAAATTTGTTTTTTATTATTGTTGCCACTAGTTGCAATATGTTTTGTAATATTTGCTTTAAAAAGTAGTAAAAAGAAGTGGCCATTTGAAAAAGTTAAAAAATGTACAACTGTTTAGATTACAAATGTTATGATATATCATTTTCTTGAAAGATATACCATAACAAGGGCATACAATTTAAACTATACAGACTAAATTCAAACTAATCTGATTTTTTTTTCAAAATAGATAGATTCTTAATGAGATACTGAGAGGAGCATATATTGAGTTTAAAAATAATATAAAATTAGGGCATTTGAATATGGTTAGCAATATCAAATACTAATTGTAGCTATTCCAGTTTAACTTGTATATCTTAAACTACAGTGAATTATGTGAATGATTGCATTGTAGATAGTCCAGATATTTCTTATCTTTTATATAAATCTTCTGTATAACCTTTAATTCCATTTTCCAGTATTTGTTTATGTTTGATGCTAAAAAATGAAAATAATGCAATATTGATATATTTATTCAAAAAAGTCTGAAGAGGTTAGTATTTTCCTATTTGAGATAAAGTCAAAATTATTTAGACCAGTTTTCATGTGCTTTATGCCTGTAATTCTTTGTTCATCAGTTTCAAGAGCAATTGTAAGATTAATCTGACAATATTTTTGTGTGGTTTATTGAAACTCATCATTATTTTTATACAATAACTAATAAAAATTATACATAATTATACCTTTTATTTTATATGTATTTGTTTTATTTTTAAAAATGGAAGTTAATAAATTCTAGTGTAATTGTAAGAAAGAAAAGCCCAGCTAGTGCAATGCCCATGCCTTTGGAATTTGTCACTGATGTATTTACTAACACTGTTGTAGAATCTTTTCAGATATTCTGAAAATTATAAATGTAAATTTTAAATTTTAAATCTGAACTTATTGATTCATCAGGACTTCACATTTATTCATTCCTGGTTTAAAGTTTGTTGATTTTCTGGAGTTTCTCCCTTCATTGCATTCCTGCATACTATCAAATGATGAATTTTTTTGTTTTCATTCATTCAAATATCATTTTTTGTGAATGCTTTTCATTTGCAAACTTAATATTCCTAACAAATCAAGTCTATTTTTTTAAATCTTTATAGATTAATATTAAAATCAAATGTTGAGCATAGTTAAAAATTTCTACCTGTATACAATGTGATTCTGTTAAAAGATTAATAAATATTATTTAAATGGCTATCTTTATAAAATTAAAAATTTGTTTAAATTAGAACTATTACAGCCTCATCACAATATTTGATATCATCTTAACTTAATTTACATACAAGATAAAAAATATCTCAATTTATTATAATATACAATCACCATTTTTAAACTTCATAAAAATTTCAATAATACAAACTTTCTGGTCATTTAATTTATTTATTTTAAGTTAAATATATTTATTAAAATAGCTGTTAATCTTCAATTGTTAAATTTTACTAAAAACTTAATAAACTCATTCTTAATTTGACAATTTCTTAACTTAAATATTTCAGAAAGTCATGTTACTTTATAGTTTGTTGCTGCCTTGCATTGTGTTTTTTTTTTCAAAATTGATTATAATTTATTTGAAAAATACATTGAGTTTTTATTTATTTTTAAAACAATTAGATGTTAATAGTCTAGTATAATTTGTAATATAGATAACAATAAAATACTTAACAAACATATCTATTTATTAAAATTATTGTAGTGCAAATGATATATAATGTGATTTTCTCATTAGTATAATTTGAAATATAGATATGCTCATAGTGTCTGGTGATTACTTAAGCTTACAATAACATTAGAGCAGAATAACAAATAAACTGCCCTTGATCAAATATATTATTTGTTGAAAATCATTTGATGTTTTTTGGGGGGAAATGTGGTAGTTTTTCAATGTTAGAATACTGTTTTATTGTTATCATAACTCATATTAGCAAATAATTTTTTAGATCATATATTTGTTTGGTCTGCTTTTATTGATTTTTTAATTGAAAAAAAAATGAAGAGGTCACTATCATAGATAATCAGAAAATATCAATCATCTTTATTGTTCTTTGATGAAAAATTCATTTTAAGATTGATATTTCCTTTGTGGTGATACTTTATGTCAAACTCATCACTAACATCATCAACTGTCAAAATTGACACAATGTCAGATTTTTTTCAAATATTTTAATAATTATAAAACAAATATCAGATTTAAGAAAATTTAAAATATAAAAGAATTTGTTTGTTTTCTGAAAGAGTGTTTATACCAACATTATTTGAGACATTTACATCATCTGTTCTTATTTACGAATCAGTTTTTAAATATTTAAGAAAGTCAAATGTGTTTTTTTAGATTATTATTTATTTATAAAATTAAATTAAAAAGAAATCAAGTCCAACATAATGGTTTTTAGTATACAATAAAGATTTGATAAGGAAATGAAATCATTTTCAAAAACTCTCACCTCGTGGAATAATAAAAAAATATCAGTTTGAAAGGTAAAAATAAAATTATATGATACTTCACTGATATTAATTCTTTATAATTAAAGGCTAAATGAGGCTTACAATTAACATAAAATTTGATTCATTAGATATAGTTTTTAATTAGTTTCAGATCTGTATATCTATGCCAAAAATGAATGAGATTCGAGACCTTAAATTTATTTGATGTTCTGATTTTTAGTTGATAGTATAAAAAAGGGTGTTTGATTAATGCATGCATTTATTAAATGCAACTTGGAATTCAAAATCTTTATTGATTAAAAACAAAATCAAGACAATAATGGAGGCGAGAGGTATAAATATAATTACATTATCATCTAGATCAGTGTTTTCAACCCTTGGTCTGCGGCCCGGTGCCAGGCCGCAGAACTTTTCTGCAAGTCCGTGTGCTAGACGGGCAGTAAAAAGTTTGTAATAATAAATAATAAGAGTTTAAACTTTTAATTAATATAGCCAATTTTATATTTATTTTTTCATCTCATTTTTATCCAATTAAAAAAAAAAGAAACAGAACGAAAACAAAACCTAATCAATCATTCATTAATTAATTTGTTTTTCTAGTTATCACAGATGTTTATGGGAAAGGGGGGGGTAGAATTAAATTTTGTATTACTTTTCTAAAAAAATTTTAAAAAAAGTTTTTTATTATATAAACTCCATATATATATATATAACTTTATCTTATATATTTAACATTGTTGTTTTGATCAGTTATAACAGTTATGTTTATCTTTAAGAAAATCTATCTATAGACTTCTGCCTGTCTGCGAAATCTTATTTTTGCTGGTCCGCAAAACCTTATCCTTATTTTTACTGGTCCGCAGGTGTGAAAAGGTTGAAGACCACTGATCTAGATTATTATTAATTAGTTAAGTTGTGGTAGATGGGTCTGAAATAAAATTTTAAAATGTATTTGAAAAAATATATTATTAATTAAATGGAATGGTTCGATTATCTAGGCAAAATTATGACATAATATGAGGAATTGTACATTCCCATCTAAGATATTACTGATGTAATTAGAGAGGATTTGAACCCAGACATTTCAAAATCCCTTCAGGTCATCCACTTCATCGTACTGTGAAAGTATCAATGTATTCAAGCAAGTATATATAATATTAATCATGTATATGTGCATAGATCCTGATAGTGTAAATTGGAAGATTTATATTTATAATTTTCTACTGGTATAATTGAAATAGAATTGAGATGTTTAATATTTATGGAGTTGATGTGAAAAGATAATTATGGATAAAACTGGTGCTTTAAACTAGAGGAAGATACTGCAATAGATATAAAAATATCAGATAATGGGATATTAGAATCATATGGAGTAGAAAAGCTGCAGATAAAAAAAATTGTTTGAAATGAAATTTTTTTTAATATAAAGTATATTAATAATGATTTAAAATGATTGTAATATATATATATGATTGTTTATAATTATTTAACAGAATCTTGTATATATAATTTAATATTATTTTGATTTAATTCCAAAAATATTAGTCCATTGTATTTCTTTTACTGTACTGTTTGAATTTGAGTGAAAGCATTTTCATCAAAGTAGGATATAGCAAAAAAACACTTTTATGAAAAATATAACTTGCATTTAATGCTCTAACAGATTTTTTTTTTTTTCAATTGTTAACCATGATGGCATTTTTGTCAATGTTTAACATTTGATTTGAAGATTAAATCTTTATTCTATATTAGAATTTAACAAATTGGGCTTGATTTTTAAAGTAAACTGATGATAAATATTCAATTATAGAAAGTACTTCTTCAATATACTCTTGTTATCATAAAATAAATCACATGGCCTTTAACAGTGTAGTGATGAAGGTTTAAGTAGTTTTCTGATATTTTTGTTATCTGTCTAAAAATGGATACATATCTATTTATCAATCAATAATGAAGAATTAATAAAGTTAAATCAATTGTTGATTAAGAAAAAAAAGTTCCCTAAACTGATTGAAAAAAATGTTAAATTTACTGGGACCTGATTCCAGTCAATTTGTGGGCATTGAAAACAAATAATCTATCTAACACAACTATCTATATATAGTAGAGTGCAATGATAGATTGACATATTCAAGATCCAAAAGTTGTGGATTGTTTCTCTAACTGTCACTTTATGCTCAATCATCAAGTGATCTGCAAAGTAGTAACCATTTGATTAAAAGAGGTTAAACTCTCCATACAGTAGTGCCACTCAATACAAGCCAGAGTAATCAATGGATGCCAGAAAGCTTATGCATAAATACCTATCTAGTGTCTACTCATCCAATATCCCCAGACTAGTTTCTAGCTTGTGGATTTCATCAGTGAGGGGCCTTGGATCTGAGAAAACTGCATCTAAGATCTAGGTGCAGTGATCTCAGAATCAAGACTCCTCACTGATGAAAGCCACAAGCTAGAAACTGGTCTGGGGATATTGGATTAGCAGGCATTAGATAGGGTTTTTATGTACAAGCCTTTTTGCATCCATTGATTATTCTGGCTTGCACTGAGGGAAAGTACCGTATGGAGAGTTTTGCCTGTTTTAACAGCTGAGTAAGCATAAGGAATGGTAATCATGTGATGTTTAGTCTTTTAATAAACATTTGATTATTTTCAAATACTGAGCAATTTACGATATAATAATTAATGCTTTTCAATACCATATATGTGATCATGGTTCACATATCATCACATTCTACAAAGCTTAGACATTTTTGATTATTTTTAAAAGTATTTTATTAATCAGCCTATAGTTTATTCACTTAGATCTGCAACACTGATCAATAATTAGCGATCCTTTCCTGTAAGGTAAAGATTTCAAATTAATCAATATTGATTAATACCTTAAAACTTAATATTTGGCATGCTGCAAACTTAATCTTAGATAAGAGAAATGAGACCCATGTAAATACAGGTTGATAGATTTTTTACACATTTTTTTTAAAATCAAATTATATGAAATGCTAATATGGTTAGAATAAATAATTCTACCATTGCGTAATTTATATATTGTCAGAACAATAGCACCCAAAAACAAATGAATTTCGAAATGCATATACATATATTTAGGTTAACTAAAGATAAAACTTTAAACAACTTTTTCAATAAATAGATAATTGCAGGCCAAAAGCCTTTCTAATATCGCCTCACAGTAAAACAATGAAGGAAAAAGGAATATTTACCAGTCTTAATAATTGTTCGGTAGTGACAGTTTGAGCTTATTTCCATTTCTAATTTTACTCTCTAAATAGAATAGCTAGAAAGCTATTTACAGCCCAGTATTAGGGGAGTTAGGTTATTATAATCAGCTGCCTGAGAAAATCTTATCTTTTAAAAAGAGTTTCACTTAACCCAAATTTAGACTCCCGTCGTAGGTACTCCAGGAATAATATACTACATCTGCACCCAAAAGCCCTTTGTAATTTGACATATAATTGTATATATATCAGGGTTGACATAATTGTATTCATTTTTCTGAAATAGCTCTTGACAACGGTTTTATTTGACAATCACTGTGTTAAGCTATTTCTAACTTAATCAAATTATGAACTACCTTCTTACATTTCAATGATACGTCAATATTTGCGTGCGTTAAATAAAGATCCTGTAGGCGAATGGATTTTAATTCAAAGCTGACGTTTTCCCAGCATTGTTTAAAAGTACTTCTCGTTCACTTTTAGACAAATTCCTCGCTATTGAATTTCACTTTATCCTATTTCCTATTTTGCTTTTAGCAGCACTAAATTATTATTTTTAAATAATAATAAAATTCTGTATATTTTTTTATAAATATATATATTTAATTAGCTTTTATTGAAGAAACAAAAAAGTCAAAAAATTATATTTAAAAAAAAAGAGAAACGGGTAGAAAAAAAAAGTAGTTTGTTAAACGATATATTTAAAAGCGGGTTTTACATTTTAAAAAACACCAACGTAAAACATATGTAATATTTAAATATAAGTATAGTACATATACGTAAGCTAGATGTAATTAGAAGGGATTTGAACCCAGACTTTCGAGCTCTCTTCAGACATCCACTCCATCTAAAAAAACGATACATATAACCGCATTCATGTGAAAAAAAGATAAATAATCTCCAACCAGCATTCATCAGTTAGTCTGATGTAATAAAGCATATATATATATATGGTTATAGAGCTAGCCTAAGAAAAAGTAGTGTTTGGTGTACTGTTCCATGCGGAGCCTTTTTTACATATAATTAACAATTGCATATTTTAAAAACTTATCTTATTTGCAAATATTAGTATAAATCAATTCAATCCCTATTCTTATCGTTAACAATTTTTTAAAAACTAAAATTTGCAAAAAATAAATAAATAAATCAGAAAACAAAATATATATAATTTTTTTAATTATAAGTATTTTATTTTGTTTACACAAATACAGACTCAGTAAAATTGCATAAATTGATACTTATAACATACAAATAATTAATTGATTTATTATTGCTATTCACATTAACATAACCAGAACATTGTGAAACATTTAGGTATATAAGTTGTGCATAGATGAAGATTCTGCACTTTCACAGCCAATGCGTTTACAATTGTATTACTTCGCATGTGATAGTCATTGTAGACTCTTACAAATTACAATTTTGGCAATAAAAGGAAACGAATTATATTAAGCAGGAAATAAAACTATTTTTAATTATTTTTTGATTTCCGCAAAAGGCAGTCTGACGACGTTGTAATAAGCATGTGATGTCGTTTCACTACAATCATTTGCATTCGCTTGGTTATGCTTGGTTACCTTATAGAAGTTTGTTTTTATTCTTCTTGATACAATTTACAAAAAAAATCAAATTATTTTTACTTTTCTATTAAAGGTAAAGAAAAATTGAAATTACTACAAATTAACTACAGCTTAGCATTGCTTTCCTCCATTGAGGATCAAAAAAGAAAATTTAAGGAAATGTGGTGTATTGCCAATTTAAGTATCAAACACTTATTTTTCCTCTCTCTCTGTTTTTCTCACATACAAATTTGACTATATTTAGTGCTATGAATATGACCTGGCTGGTAGAATGCAGTGCCAAACTGTACTTAATATGCACTTTTTTTAATTTTTCTTTCTAGTGAAGTGAAATAACACTGTATTGGATTACAAAATAAAAAGATGAGAGTAAAGATTTTAGAGTTAACGATAAAATAATTCCAATACTTTTAATTTTTTCTCAAAAAAAATAAAATTAATATAAATAATACATACAACATGCTGAACATTTTTATTTTAAAGTATTAAACATACTTTTCTAGTATACATGCTACAATATTTATATTGAATTAGAGGAAAAGATTTTAAAAATGGGATCATTTTTTTATATCTTCTGACCATTCTCCAGCTAAGAATCTCTAAATATCCACTTATTAAACATTAACTCAATGGCTAGATGAATGTAATTCTAGATTTTCTGATATATATATATATTTTCATCCATCTGGAGTTCTTAATTCAATTTACACTAAGATATTAACTATAGATTAGCATGGTGAATAAATTTCTACAATCCAAATTTTTTCATATTTTTTGTTTTACATCTTTTACTTAAAAAATTCCAACAAAGAGCTATTATAGGATTGATAGCTTCCTGGAAACATCAAAAAGGCAATAAAGTTACCTGTTTATGTGGATATAATCTCATTACTTCTATTCTTTATTATAATAACAATATATGAAAATATTTAATACAATATATATATATATGTCAGATTTTAATATTTTTCTAAAAAAGGCTCTTAGTGTTGTAATGGGAACCCTAAATTGTATAATTCTATCATATCATCCATAAAGATGTATATCCAGAAATATATTTTTACTTCTTTATCATTGTTAATTTCTGACCCTGTGATGGTTTTGTGTGAGCTAAAAACATCAATTTAACAAATCTTAAATTTAACATTTTGAATAATCTCAACTGTTGTTTTCACTATGAAAATGTGGTTTGTTTTAACTCACATATTTGTCACTCAATTGCTCAAACACTTATTATTCATTTTAATGGATTTGATAAATCTGATCTAAAAAAGTTTTACTTGCCTTGGATTTAACAGTAACAGAAGTAGAGAGTATTGGATGTTTATGTGCTCACATCTTTAGAAAACTGTTTATAGATTATTATTCACACTTTGACTTTTCAGCATTTTTATTAGGTTCTTCTTTCAATAGTTGTAGTATTTATTTTTGGTCTCATTACTGTATGCTATCCTTATATCACAAAGCGCAATATGGAAAAAATATTTTAAAAAATAATAGAATAATAAATGATATATAGTGTGGGGTGTATTTAAAAACTTTCTGTTTAGTAGGTCAGCCATTTTTTGCTCTGTTGGTTTAGAACTGTGAAAAAAGAAGGACTCATACATTTAGTATTTCAATAATGAAACTAAATCTCACATTTTCTAGCTAAATATTATATTATATCATGTATAACAAGCTATTCACAAATAATAGGATATAACCTCAATCATGAATTTTTCAGAATCAAATATCAATAGAGTAATGTAAATTCAAAGAGATGTATTTAAACAAGATGAATGGAATTGTTAACTTCTAATTTGCCATTAGAAGACTGAAGTATCTCTTAATCCGTCTTGAATAATTAAACTTTAAAAATAATGTGAAAATCCAGACTAGAACAAGTGAATATAAGAAGTGAAAGTTCTTAATATGGATATCTCAGAAACAGATCAAAAAGACAGGCAAGCATGGAGAAATAATATAATTTTATAATTTATAATTTTATAATTTATAATTTTACAATTTATAATTTTATAATTTAGTGAATAGTGCATCTACATGCCATAGCCTTACCTTAAGATATCCTAGCAGGTTTAATGCTTTTTAGTGGCTAACCAGACCATATTTTGTCCAACTACCATCAATCTTTTGTTTTACAAATGAATATCTGTCTACTATTAGCTAAAAATATCCAAGTGAGTATAATTATTCAAATCCTCAATCATCACCAATTGACTAGGTTCAGGATTTATGGCTTTTATTCTTACTCTATAAAAGAATGCTGAATGGGCCTTTGACTGCAATAGACTAATTGAGGCTGATTCTTTGCTGTTTTATTCATTTTCCAGATAAACTGATTTATCATACAGTTTACTCACAGATGGAATCTTTTTCAATTTTGATAGAAAAAATATATGTGCATCTATAATATCATTTACTCAAATCTCTTAAAATAATCCCAGAATAAACTGTAATGGTGTTTATTTGGGACTTTTTCTTTTTTTCAATGAGTGTAAAAGTTCATATCTTCATATAATTTGCCTCATTCATTTTTCTAAGTTTATAGTTCTTTTTTATTGTTTTAACTCCAATATAAATTCTAAACTAACATTAGATACATACATAAAGTCTTATAGAGAAGGTTTTTTCAAATTCAATAATAAATATCAATCATTTATATTTATTATTAGGTCAGGAATTATACGGGGGGGAGGGGTGAGAAAGAATTTACATAGAAAAAAGTATATAAGACAAATTACTTACTAACTCAGTCTTTCATTCCATACTTTATTATATATTGAAATGGTATATTACTGACTTAATTTATGTTTCACCTATATTTTCCCATAGCTCCATCTGTGCCAGCTTTGAACCCTATGAGTGCATGTATATAAACATCAATATAGCTATATATGTATCATCACACATTTATATGTGAATAAAAGACTGTAATATCATCAGTTTATTCATATATTACAGTGTGTCATGTATTTAAAATTTAGATTTTTTAGATAATAGATTTATTTTATTAAATAAGTCAATTTATTATTTTATACTTCAAAGTCACATAAATGTATGAAATCCACATAGTGTCGTGATACATACATAGCAGAATGTCATTGAAAGATTTGCTAATATTTCTAAATTTAAACTTTAAGTTATAGTAAATAAGGATTATCCCAGCACGCACGGTTGTAAAACGTTTGTAAAATAGCGTGTGAGCGAAGGTTCTTAAATCTTATTTTACAAAAATATTTTCAAAATGTATTTTTAAATATAGAGTATTTGAACTCAGACTTTCGAGCAACTTTCAACTATTCACACTATCTCATACTACTGATATACATGACCACACACATGTAGAAACAATAAATAATTAATCTTCAATACACAAAAAAAATTCCTGTATTTTTATAAATAACAAAATTCACTGAACTGATACTATTTCAGAATCCTTAGGGAATTAAGATGGCTGAGTCAAACTAAAAGTACTTGGTTTTAAATTTTAAACAATAGTTAAGTCAATTTTGTAAATTAAAAATAAAATAGTAAACAAGTGCTAATGGATTTACAAGCTAAAAATTAAAGTTGTTGACAAAAATAATGTAGGATTCCAAATCATATAAATACTCTATATTTTTGATACTCAAAAGCTGACTCTGTAAATTAAAAATGTGCTGCCACCAGAATGCATACCTATTTTTATTTTAAAATGTCAAAATAGGGGCCATAGATTTGTTGTGGCAGGAAGACAGTTGTCTCAAATCCCATCCAATATGCCACAACAACATGTAGCTATCAGCATCAAGATGGGAGATTTCCAGCCACAGCCTGCTGTTGAAAACAAGACCATGTAGACATGCAGCCTATATAGAGAAGAGTGATAGTATGCCTGCTGTATGAAGTACCTGAGTCCCAGTTACAAATAAAGAAAATCAGTAATATTTCTTCAAAAACTGCAGAGCTCTACAAATTAACTTTTAATCCTGTATTTTAATATTAACTAAGGTACTCAACTTATAGCTAAAGACGCCATTCTATGGTGTGGTTTTCGTGCCAAAACACATTAAAATGCTGTTTCCATGGCCAACACGTTCAAACCCGCATTTTCTATAATACAACTTTTTTGTTGTGCTACAGAATGCAGGCTGCTATGTCACGTCGCAGTACAGCATGTATGTTGCTAAGCAGCAATTACATTTTACGAATTCACACAGTTTATAAAATAATTACGGCTTGATGAGAGAGTTTGTATTTGAATTGTATTGAAATGTTGTTTTCATTGGATTTTTTTTTATTTTAAACTATTGAAATGTTCAGATGTTTTAAAACAATAATTATAAGACTTTTTACAACGTACTGTATTGAACTTTTATTTGGGTAAATGTTAAATATCTATCTTTTAATTGAGTTGCAATTAGGTAATGTGTCAAGTAACGTGCTGTTAGTAACATCCCACGAGACAAAGAAGATTCTATCATCTGTATGTTTTTGAAGTAAAAAAGAGCGGTACTAAAAAAATATCCAGTAAGAAAAGTCCAAATGTACAGGTTTTTTTGTAAATTTAATAAAAAGCAAATATTATAAACATGTATAATAAGTAAAGAAGACATTTGTATGTGTTTGTTGTTGTTTAAAAAAGTTTGAGTTTCTTTCTTCTGTCCGAGTACGCTTACGATTTTGAATTTTTTTATTTTAGCATTACAAACAAACAGAACACTAACCCTAAAACTAACCATAACCCTAAAACTAACCCTAAACCTAACCCTAAACTAACCCTAAAACTAACCCTAATACTAAACCTAAAACTAACCCTAAAACTAACCCTAAAACTAACCCTAACCCTAAAACTAACCCTAAACCTAACCCTAAACTAACCCTAAAACTAACCCTAAATCTAACCGTAACAACTTTTACTTTTATTACGATTATTATTTTTTAGTTAAACAACAAAAACCGATAGAAAATTGATAAAAAAAAAAAAGCCGTAACACAAGTAAAAAAATATACGATAGAAAATTTATAAAAAAAAAAGCCGTAATACAATTTAAAAAGTATACGATATAAAAAACACGAATCAAATTGTAATTTGTTGATTTTATTTTACATTTATTATCATTTAAATTGTATATGTTAATAAAAAATAATATTTAAAAAAGACGATTTTGTTTTGTTTTTATTTTCGCATTACAAAAAAGCAGAGAAAAATTATTAAAATCAACAACCCGTGAATGTTCATATTTTATAGTTTTAGCGTGAAAACGATGCCATCTAATGGCGTCTTTATCTATAATACAAGCATCTTAACCAGTTTATTTAATATAATGAATGTTCATCCTTATTTCTTAAAACTCTGTAAAGTAAATTGTTTATAAATTAAAATTGTATAAATTTGCCTGTTTGATCTCTTTAATGTAATTTTATTTCTTTAATCTTTAATAGCTGCAACCAGTTATTATTTAAATTCTTAAAAAACGCTTATATTTATTGTTTGAATTATTTTATCTAAATTTATTATGTTATAATATGTCAATCTTTTAAAACTGGGAATACTAATTTTTAATGAACTTTCAATAGAGAGATAATTAAAATCTCCATTTTAAATATTTTAACAATACTATTTTGTATATTGAATCACATTTATAAATCCTATATTGACAGATAATAACTGATCACTATGCACTCATTATTATCATTATTTCATTTATTTTATAATTGCATTTATTTCATTATGGTTTGCTTAGTCAGTTATTATGACTTATGATTTTATCTGTCAGTTAGAAGTATTATGCTAGCTGAGGATAATATTAAAAGTATATTTTGTTAATGTTGTTAAGGCTTGCTAAATATAATTTTCCCTCCTTAATAATAAATATATATGTATGCAGATTCAGTATATTAACTAGATTACTAATTTAGTTAGCTGATTTCATTTAGCATGATTAGTATGCTAGTATAAGAACTGGATTGAGGTAGTTTAACAGATAGAAACTATCTGTATGGGCACAGTTAATTAATTATATATTTACATATTTGTATGTACTTATGCATTATGAGTGTGTCCTTACTAAGAAGTACACATTTGTACATTAACATTGTGCTACTTCCTGACAGGTTTGTGGTGACAGTCACTCCTGTCCATACAGTTTGGGTATGGCATCTTTTAGAACTGGAACATGAGGATACAGACCCTATTTAAAGCCTACCTGATTTCCCTGAACTAAATATGTTTTTATTATAGTAACAAGCCATCTGGTCTTAGAATACCAAGCATTCAATGCTGAAGTATGTGAATAATTTAATCATTGGCACCACAACTTTATTTTTAGTATTTTATTTAGCACCGTAGTATATATATGCAAGTCTAAAAGTAACCAGTTCTTCCTCTTTGATAATTACTTTCTGTCAGGTTTTCTCTTTGATAATTACCTTAATCTGGGTTACCAAATTGAATTTGCATTGTCTTGAGCTTTCATATGGTCAGTAGGTAATATTAATAGCTATCTTAGTGCTGTGTTGAATAATCCTCTCAGCTAAATTGTAAGCTTGTAACATTAACAAACCAAGCAAAGAATAGGTTTGGCATATTAAATATTATAGACATAAACTTTAATAATTGCACAAACATACCTACATATCTATTTTTATGTTGAAGATGAGATTGCTGCACTAACAATATTCTCATCTATTACAAAACACCTGCATGTGTTAATTCATATATTCACACTAAAATTAATATCATTTGCAATTCAAATCTGAATCCCATTCCTTTCTATATTTTTATATGAATGATATGCATAGCTTAGTTAAGTAATTAGCATGTTAAGTAGTATGTTTTAAACCTTTAATTAAATTGCTAATTCCTCTTAAGTCTCATGTTTCTCTCTGTTCAGAGCTAGATCACAGAAAAAATTGAGACCCATGTATAACCTCAGAAATGTTATTCATAAGGTGTTAAATCATAGAGTACTAGTAAATGAGTTGAAGTTTGGTCAGATTTGAGATCTCACCATCTCATTTCAGTCAGCATTGATATATTTTGCCTGGGCTCTGGATTTTGTTATGTGAATGTACAAATATGACTATTATAGTATAACATCATGAATATGTAATATATTTAATGTATTACTACCTTTTATATTTAAATATTACATATTCAACCTGTATTCTACCCATCTCTCTTACATATAAGGGGTTAGATTAACTTATGGTCAACATGGATATAACACAACAAAATTTGTCAAAGAATGGCTTTGAATCTGCCATCATCAGATTTTCAATAGTATAGATGACTTAAGAGAGTGGAAAATATTGAAGCCTGTCTATTACGGTTTGAAGATTTGCTACCTTAATATAAACTGAGCACTGTGTTACATATGTGTGTGGAAATGATGATCAAGGCCAACTGGTATGTGCTGTTTTAGCATGAATTATGTATATTGGAGATCATTTATTTTTATCGCATACATATGGTCATGTATATTAGTTGTATAACATGGAGTGGTTGAATAAAGGGAGTTTGAAAGGCTGTATTCAAATCCCTCTATTTACATCTTGCTTAAAATATAAATATTATACATGTATTTAAATATTACTAATTTTTTAAATCAAATACTCATAGAGTATGTGCTTCTTTGACTTAAACTTGATGACATTGGAAACTCAGGATATCCATTAACATCACATCAAACTAAAACATAACTGAATTTTTATTTTAGTATACTATAACATTTAATTTGATATTCATGTTTAAATGTTAGTTAATTTTTAATCGACCATTATGAAATTTTTATACAGGACTTTATATGCTCAATAAACAAATATTGAGTTGTTAATCTAATATATATATATATATATTGTGCACATTTCAATTTAGCCTGTGGCTGAAATTGTAGTAATGTGCATAAAATGAAAACAGAAAAAAAATCATCACATTTTCTTATATATGAGGGGAAGCTGTAGCACATCCAAGTTTAAACCGTACAGGATCAAGTCCAAAAACATTAGGACAGAAAGAGAGTGGGGAAAATATTCATGCTTTGTTTGTATTGATAAAATCCAAAAAGAATAGTACATACTTTGAATTATTTCATAGTTATTTTAAAAGTTAGGATTAGAACACATATAAACAGTTGTCTATGGACACAAACTATTTAGTTAATCATTTTCATATTTTGAATATTAACTTTTTTCCAAATTGATCTACACTTGATAAATTCTACTATTTTTTCTATAACAGTAATTTAAGTTTAATAGTTTCAATAATTTTAGTTTTGAATATTAAGTTATAGTTTGCAAAAATCATTCAGATTATTTTTGATAGGCAGATTTTTTTTAATAGTGTGCTTGTATTTTACATAAATAAATTTACAGCCACACATATATTAAAAGAAAAATTCTGTTGAAATCATTTTAAGATTTCAAATGATTTATTGTTATAAAAACTTTATTGTTTATATTGTTAATTAAACTCACAGGTTAGAGTTTCAGTTGCAAGAGCAGCTGAAAGTCTTTAAAATCAGAGATAATTAAAAAAAGGGATTAAATTTTATAAAGCTAGATTTGAGACCAAGGTATAAAAACATTAAAGTAATGGATTCCTTTCAGACCAGTTAATGTTAATTATCAAGAACTCTATTACTCTGGATTTTATTTTATTTTTTTACCAACAGTAAATTTGAAACAGATGATCAGTTTTCAATTAGACTGATTAATTAATAAAAATCAGATGTTTCTATCTATTGGTTTAGATTTCTTATTAACAGTAAATTGGAAAACAGATGATCAGTTTTAATAAAATGATTTAAATAATAAAAATCAGGTTTTCTATCTGTGGGATCTGTAAAAGAGACTCAGTGATATAAAAAGGCTGGAATCACTTAAAAGAATTATTAAATATTAAAACTGTGAAGGGAACAAATTAAAGTGTGGAAACAGATTGGTTTTAATTACTATCATTATTATACATAAATTTTGTTTGGAAAGTTTCATATAGTGACAGGCTAAGTACACATATATGTTTCATCTGTGCTGATCCAGCCATCAGCCCATGCATCTCTAAAAAGTCTGATCCAAAAGTATTATACATATTGTGACTGAAAAATAAGATAGAAGAAACTGACTGCTAACCTATGTTTTAAATAGAAGAAACTAATTGTTCACCTGCATTTTTAAAGCTAAAATGAAAATAAGTAAACTACTAAAAAGTGTTAAACCACACTAGTAAAGTTAAGCCAGTGAATGAGTTTAAACCCCAGCAAAAATGATAAAAATCTGAAAACAACAGATATCCTTAATCTATTAAATTACATATGCTGAAAGTAAGGAAAAAACAATTCCAGTACCAAATGGTTTCTATGGCAGCAAGTAACTTCACCATCATTATTGTGGTAAAACAATTACAAGCCTGAAACCAAGAAAATGAATAGGACTGTTCCAGTAAACCACTGAAATTGGTAATATACACATGTTACAAATTGGTGTATGTGGTTGCTGCAAAATTTATAAACATTCAACAAGCTGAATTTGAACTCTTGGAAAGTGCTACCTCAAGAAAATAAAAAGTACTGGTAATATGAATTTTAATTATATATTATCTTTTTATTATATCAGGCACTATTAACCAAATTTTTAATAACAAAATTCTTTATCTTTTTTTGTCTCTGAATTTTGAAACCAAAATCAAGTAAAAAGCAGAATTTCAGTAATAAGAGCTATAAGCTTTATTAATTATTTTATATATTTTAAAATTATTATACATATCCACTTATTGGTGTATTTTTTTGTGAAATGTATTATTGTGGGTCAATTCAAAATTATATAATATGTTGATATGTTAAAAGGTTTTGTTTTAGTTTTTTTGTTTACTAATATTTTATTCATAATGGGAATCCACACATACACATGTAGTATTATGATTATATTTGTCATATGGATAGCTGTGTTGTATAAATGTTGAAAGGTATAGAAAGGTAGCATAGGAGGAGTTAGATTTTTTTAAATACATGGTGACCTCAATAACTTAGAGAAATAAGTAATTCAAAGCTTGTTTCTGTAAATGCTTTTACTTCTATAGAATCTAACTAACCTTTTTCTAATTAATCATTTTACTTTATATGTTAAGTATAAATGTATAAGGTTATAAAAGTATGGGTGTGCAAAGAGTGTTTATTTTTTTATGAAATACTTTCATTTGAATATAAATTTTCAGTCCAAATTGATGCACAAACATTATATTACGACATAAACATTGGATACTGTCATTACAGAGAAAGGTAGAAGAGTTTAATATTATGATTTGAATATAAACAACTCATAATTGTTATTCATATAAATTTTCATATACACCTGGGTCTCATTTTATGTGGATTATTTTAATGTGATTTTGAAGTTATGCATTTCATGTTTCTTCTTAATATCTTTCATATTTCATTACATTTATTAGATATCAAAAAATTCAAATTATTAATAACTTATTTTTCACTTGAAATACTTATTTTTTCAAAAATATAATGTTATATTAGCAGCTAGTGTGAATATGGCCTGAAGCTGTATTTAGAACTTAGCTTATATGTAAATAACCTATTTATACTAATGAGTAAATAATAATAATAGATTTATACATACATATAAAAATATTGCAATAAATATTCAAAAAATTTAAACTTTTAAAACATATTTTGTTATATATAACAGAAATAAACAATCTTTTAGATTTTTAAAATAAAAAATGAAGATTTTATAAACTGAAAATAATCTTTTTAATGATAATGTATAATATTTTGTTTTGATTGCAATTTCATTTTTTAAATATAGAAACAGTAAACCATTAACACAGCATAAGATAGTAAGTAGTGCTAGTTGTACATCACCTCATGAATAAAAATAAAGTGGCTAACAGGTTTCTCTGGGCATAATTGCTGAGAGATTATTGACTTCATTTAAGGAGAGCTGCAATACATCACATCACATCAAGTCTGATTTCTTACCAGTTTACAAACAAACACTAGCATTAATGTTTAAAATATGTATGAAAAATGTAAAATTAAATACTGTAGTAATAAAAAAAGGCAAAAAAAAGTTTGTCTTGTATTAATTTATTTCAAATATTTGAAATTATTTATTAGTCATACTTTAATTGCTTATTTTTTTAATGCAAATTTTAAAGTAATTCTTACTTGTTGCTTTGCTTTTATGCGAATTCTGAAAATTACAGCACCTATCCCCCATTTTTCAAGGTAAGTCAGGTCTATTTTTGTGTGATTTTTTTTAATGCAGGTTTTCTGAGGAACCTATCTACTGCATAAAATGAGACCCAGGTGTATATCTTTAAATAGTATGTATATTTTAGTAGTCCAGTAATAAATGGTAATTTTTTTATTAAAAGAAGTGTATATCTTTATTAAGAGTATTAGTTGCTTTATTGATTAGGATTATTCATCATCACTGTTGAATATTAATGGTTAAGTTAGGCAAATAATTATAAATTTATAAAAGCAAAATTTTATGTTATGTGTTAATACTAAAGCTGTGGCTGTACCATTATCATCATCATCATGTTTTTAAATCAATGCTCTAGATAAATGTGTTTAATGGCCATAGAGAAACAATGATTTTTACTGTATTTGGTTATCTTTTGTGAGTTATTATAAGATACAAATCACTATCAAGATAATCAAACATCATTCAAGGATGAGTGAATTGCCACCATAAATCAATAGTGTTTGATATGAGCTAGAAAAACTTATAAAAATGTTGAAATGCATTTAAAATATTAAAATCTAAGTAATCATTTTTGTCTGATGAATGTTGTATGCATAACCAAATCATAGGGATGTTTTTTTGTTTCCCTTCATGTTGGTGCAAATGTGATATGTTTCTAAAATTTACAAATCTTACATTTTGTTATAAATAAGATACCAAATGGGTTCAAACCTGGTACATTTGAAATAGGTATAGAATATAGCTTTGTCTAGATTTAGATAACCTAGTGGTGCCCTCATAGACCATATTCACATAGTATTCACTTAATATTCACTTAATAAGATAAAACTAGAGATAAAAAGTGGATAAAATACTGTGGGATTTATTTTTAAATATTTTTATTAAATTACACCACTTGATATTTGTTTATTTAGGTTACTATATATATATATATATAACACTAAATGAAATAATACTAACCACAGACTATATAAAAAAATTATATTTTACAAATATGAGATCACTTCTCATAACTAATATCAATGTTTAATGTGCAAACAAGAAATCAAATGGAAAGAATTTGACTTTGCTTGATAAATGTTATCTTAATAAGTAGTATACTATAACGTTTTCTATTTTGCTAGGCCTCTACACGCTACTATAAAACTGAGCACGAGTTGATCAAGTTATGTCAAAAAGAAGAAAGTTGTATTTCTATTTCTAAAAACATAACTATATTTCCTGATCAATCTCAACCTATTAATTGTTGAGAATTATGCTATTGACAAATCAGCTTTTAATTTATTTAATATGGGTGCCAGGTCTCTTATTCTAAAGAGACCACTGAAATAGTCAAATAACATCTCACAAATAAAAAAAGAAAAATACTTTTAAACTAATCGATATTACATCATACCGTAACGAGAATTATTTTTTTAAGATTATTATTCCTGGGCTTATTGAAACATATTGGCAAAGGTAAATTATGTTTTAAAACTTATTACACTAATAATAAATTTAATAATAAAAAATAATAACTATTATTAATAACACACAAATGAAAATTGGTATTAGAAATATTTTTATTCTAATAGACTAAAAAATAATTGAAATAAATTATTTATCAAATAAATTAGAGAGAACACACTTAATTCAGACGTGAATCAATTAATAAAAAACAATTTTACAATTACTGTTCACTTCCAAATTTCTTCTAGAAAGTTCCTTAAAAAATGAATGTTTCTTGTACAAGAAATTTAATGTCTCTATCGGGATTGTTTAAACATACTTTTAGAAATTGTTTGAAAACGTTTAATTTGGTCACAATCAGGAGTAATAAAGCATAACTTACCAGTAAGTTTTAGTGAATTCACAAAAGTTGTAGATAACTATGCATAGTTTTTCGGGGTTAAAATGAGCTCACGGCCTTTGATTATTAGTTGATCTTGGTGCTGGTTCCATAGGCTAGTCGTGTAAGCTTCTCTGGTGTCCATCAGTAACAATGTCAGCTAAAAGCTCCGGTCTACTCTCATATGAAGAACTTTTTCATCGTAGAGTGGTCTGGATTCTTTAATCCAAAACCAACCAAAAGAATATCAGGCAAACCAAGATGTTCTTCAAACTGACATCTGCCTTTTATACTAGAGGCACAGTTTTCCAACTTCTGCACATGCTATTATAATGGCGTTTTGTGTTTATAATCTTATACAGTCTTTATCATTTTTCAATTACTAAGTTCTCATTTTTTTATCAAGTTTTTCAGCCATGTTTAATTAGCTAAAATATTTTTCTTTTAGCTTATCTTTTTACTTGCTTTTGGAATTCGTTTGTTTTCTCCAATTCTACTTTTATTTCTAATTACATTTAAAAAAAATACGAAAGAATAATTTAACTTTCATTGTACGTTATTTTTTTTAAAAAAAATTATAGTAAAAAAAAAATCTAAATTTACTTTTATTTTTTTTAGCTTTTACCAAATGCCAATATATTTGCAATGTATATAAATAAATGTTACAATACAGAACTTACTTTTGATTACTTAAATTGTAATTACATCTGGGTCATGTTTATGCGGTAGATAGGTTCCTCAAAAAATGCACACAAGAGAAATTGCACAAAAATAAACGTAACTTACCTTGAAAAATGGGGGATAGGTTCTGTGATTTTTGAAATCAGCATAAAAGTAAAGCAACAAGGAAAAATTACTTTAAAATTTGCATTAAAAAACTAAGGAAATAAAGTATGACTAATAAAAAATTTCAAATATTTGAAAAAAATTAATACAAGACAAACTTTTTTACTTTTTTTATTAACTACAATACTAATTTTACATTTTTTATACATGTTTAATCATTACCACTATTAGACAATATGTGTTCATTTGCGAACTAGTAAGAAATCAGATTCATCATGTAATATAAACTAGCACCACTTTCAGTCTTGTGCTTTGTTAATGATTTTCTGTTTCTATATTAAAAAAATGAGATCGCAATCAAAACAAAAAGGCTATATATTATCATTAGAAAGATTATTTTCAGTTTATAAAATCAATAAAATCTTCGTTATTATTTATTTTAAAAATCTAAAAAAATATTTATATCTGTTAATATCTAACAAAATAGGTTTTAAAAGTTTAAAATTTTTGAATATTTATTGCGATATTTTTATATGTACATATAAATCTATTATTATTACTTACTCATTAGTATAAGTATAGAAGCTAAGATTCTAAATACAGCTTCAGGCCATATTCACATTAGCTGCTAATATAATGTTATATTTTTGAAAAAAAAAAGTATTTCAAGTCAAAATAAGTTATTAATAATTTAAATTTGATATCTAATAAATATAGTGAAATATGAAAGATATTAAGAAGAAACATGAATCGCATAAATTCAAAATTGCATTAAAATAATCTGCATAAAACAAGACCCAGGTGTCTTTTCAACTGAATTTATCCAGGGAAAACCAAAATTGACATATGAGTTTCCAGTGCTTAGAAGAGCAATATGATTTCTATTCCTATCTGAATATGTTCATTTGATAATGATTATAATTTAAGTAATCCAAGGTAACTTCTGTATAAGTCTATTAAGCATTAATATGAAAGACCTTTGATTATATTCTATGATATTCAACCAATGACAGTAATGAATATATTGCTTAACTATAAAAATTAGCGTCAATAATCTTTTACTGTATTTTTAAACATAATAGCCCATTTTAAGTCAGTAAAATAATTAAAATGATTTTTCACTTTAACTCAATGCAAAACACAAATGATTTAATATATATTCCAATCTAAAATCATATGATAGAATGCAAATAGTGAGCATTTATATGGGTGATATAAGGAAAAGGTCAAAAATATTAAGTATTTGGATTTAAGTATTACAAGAGATAATAGTATTTTGTTATAAATTAATAATCAAGCCATTGCAAAAAAGGGAATATATAAATCTTAAATCAAAAGTATCATTTTTATATAAAATGGCAACTTTTAGATCTTTTTTGTTTTATAATGAAAAATTATATCATTACCATTGTGATAAATTAAAGAAATATTGAGATATTTGCCAAGGAATTGCTAAAGTTGTTTGTAAGGTGGAACAAATTAATAATACTTTATGTTAATTTAAAAAGAGCTATAATGGTTTAAAGGAGTTAAAGATTGATAATAAAAAATGGATATCTATTCCATATATTTCAAATGCTCAAGGAAAATGTTTTAAGGATATATATAAGAATATGTTTAATGTTTTATTTTAGGTTACAAATAATGTTAATAAATTAGTGATTAATTTTTAAAATGTCATACCTGTCAAGCAGAAAAGTAACGTTGTGTATCAAATTTTTTGTGGATGTATGTTATTATATATAGGTGAATTGAGGTGCAGTATTGAACACAGATTAAAGGAGCATGAATTGTTTATGTGATAAATAAAAATAATAATAATTTAATGACTGCTTTAGTTTTCTTGGATCATGAAAGGACATGTAAATATAAATTTAAGTTTGATTTTGAAAGTGTGGAGATTCTTCATGAAGAGAGAAACCATAATAAAAGAAAAATTAAGGAGGCAATTTTAATAAATAAAAATAAAATGAATTTAATTAATAAAAAAGCTTCTAGCATTAAAATTTGGGATTCATGGGGTTTGAGTTGATTATGTTTGCTTCCATTTTTTGTTTGAATTTAATGGCAGTTGAAAGAAGTTAAGAAATTTACTGAAAGTATTTATAACTGAAACACAGGCTTATTACATACCTGTGTCTATATATGTAATATATAGGATATGTGAGCACAGACTTTCACACGACCCATCACTCTCCACTCTATCTAATAACACTGATACACTGAAACACATATATGTTGAAAAGATAAATAATCACCAATATACGTATTTCATGCTAAACCAGCAATCATCAGTTGATCCAGATTATCATCTCCCACACATATATACTATAAGTGCTCAGATATATATTAAGATAGACAATCTTCTTACTTTAATGGACAGGCTTGAATCTACTCCACACTCCCAACTCTTCAACCATCCATCCAATTGAAAATCTGATGATGGAATGCTCAACATATATGTGTTTGGATATATCAGTGTTATTAGATATAGTGGAGAGTGGTGGATCATGTAAAAGTCTGTACTCATATACCCTATATATGAAAGTATTTATGTGAATTGAAAGAATGTTTATAATAGTTTATCACCATTTTATTTATTATTTTTTATTGTTATTATAGTATAAATTAATAAATTTAATAATTTTATGTTTAAAGCACATTTGTTTGATTAAATATAGTAACATAATTAGTTAATGCAAACCATGTTGATACATTACCATGTTCACATTTCATTCTATATCTTCAGTGCAATCTGATTGATACTATCATTCTTGGCTTCCCTTCACTCTCTTGTTGCTATATAGTGCTATTTTATTAGGTTTTACTTTCATTTAGCAGCAGAAATTGTAACTATTGGAATCTTAGTTTTTAAAAAATTTGAAGATGTCGATATAATACACATATCATAAAGTCAAAAGTGTTGACAATGTTGTAGCTTGATAATATCAAAATACAAATGAACCAACAACATCATCGATTGATAAATTCATTGTTCTCAGGCTGAGATTGAATATTATTCTTTCATTATATTGGAAAAAAGAGACATATTTTTCTGCTTTGTTGTCATATATATGAAAAACAATGTAGCAGAGAGCAAAACAAATTAAATAAACAGAGTATACTTTCAACGTTTAAATAAACAGAGTATACTTTCAACGTGTTATAATTATGGTTGTGATATTTATGCATCTTATAATCGGTTTAGTTAATATATTTTGTTCTGTTATAATGTTTTTCACTTGCTAATAATGGTAGAGTATCTAAGTATTACATATATATGATTGTTTATGCAACAAATTGGTATATTTATTTCAAATCAAAAGTACTCATGCTTACAATTGGATTTTATTTGAAAAGATTTGTTTTTAAGTAATCAAGTCAATTGAGGTTGTGATTATGGGAAAGCAGAAGTTGTGAGTGATTCATAAGTATGTGTTCATAAACCCCAATACGGAAATTTTTTGTGATATTTCAATAATTAGAAATGCACTTTTAGATTTCAAAATATAATTTTGTTTTTTATGATGTCTGAATAATAATTCATTATAATTTTAAAAATGGATTTCAAATAAATAATTTGTTTAATTTTTTTTTTTAATCAGCAAAAAATAGCCATGCTTCTATGTCAATTTTGGTTTAGCATTTTTTGTCAAAGAAAATTTATACGTATCCATTTTCTGTAACCTTCCTAAATCTGTATCTTCTCCTATTTCTATCACATCTAACTGAATTTACCTAATCTTTTAATCATTTACCAATTATAGCATTAAGGTACCCTGTGACCAATTTAAAATGTTGTTTGGTCTGATCAACATTTTATACATTCATGTAAAACCTTCTACTTCTTCATACAATGAGAACTTGTTAATAAATAAACCTGGAATATCTGCATTTGGTATATTCCATTAAGCTGAATAACCAATCTTGTCACTCTACTAATGCTACAATATTTGTGCTTTTATAGTAGAGTACATGTCCACTTTTTAAATTGTTTCTTCATCTTTTCTTTTAATACCACAAAGTCCACTACTATCCCATTTAATATTTGGCAGTTCTTCTCCTAATTCTTACAATCTTCCTTCACTTGATCTCGAGTTGTAAGTACTTAAATAAAATGCTGTCATCAAATTGCAGCCTGGATTTCCAATCTCAGGATTCTTACAACTCTCCACATTTAGCAACTGCTCTCTTGGCTGATGGTTTTATAGCCTCCTGATAATAAAAAACCATAATTTAATTTTTATCATAATTATAAATATGTATTTTTAAAAAAGTTCTTTCACATACACATTCATTCTTCCTTCAAGTCAATTGGTATTTTAGTTAAGAGCTATCAGGTAGCTTAGAAGAAAGACAATGATGTGTCCTGATGTTAAACTTAGAAGTAATAAGGCAATATACTCATCATACTGTTGCATGGTTGTGAGCAACCCATCCATGTCCATATACTATATGAGTAATCACATAGTGATAAAGGCTGCAATAACATCTAAATTATGAATTGGACATTAGGAATTTGTTCTGCTTGATTCCTTTAAGATCTAAAATATTCATTTAACAGCAAATATTTTTTGCACAAAGCTTGCAGCAGCTAGCTGTAAAGTAAAATGATCTAATGTTTAGCATTCCCTAAATGTTGAACCATAATGAATATATATATATATGCTTGAGAATTACTGATTTTATTTGTTTATATATATAAATACTTTTCTAAAAATACCATAATTCTAAGGCAGTATGTTATTTATTTATACTGATTGTTGCCTGTATATGAAAATAGAGGGATTTGAACTCAAAATTTTTCAGTCTATGCAACTCTATTTCAATCAATTAACACACACATGCGAAAAAGATATATGATGTCCAATTTAGATATTTCATGCAAAAACAGTAGTTATCAGTTCGGCCAGATCATTTGAGCATTCTATCATCGGTTTTTCAATGCAGTGGACAGTTGAATAGTTGGAAGGATAAAAAGACTGAGGCCCATCCTTTAAAGTTTGAGGAATTTCTATCTTAATATAAACTGAAGACTGATTGTATATATGTGTGAGAGATTATTATGATCTGGCCCAACTGATGAGTGCTCATTCTGCATGAAATATGTATACTGGAGATCATGGGTCTTTTTCGTTTGTGTGTGATGATGCGTGATGGTTGCTTGAGATAGAGTAGAGGTTGAATAGACTAAAAAATCCTGAGTTCAAATTTCTCTATTTAAAAATATAATATTTTAGAGAGGTTAGATTTAGTCTCTGAGGAGTGCCAAAGCACGAAACCATGGTCAGGGGTTGGGGGGGGTTCTTGACAGAGATATTTTAAGTGCTTATCACAAAGCTTGTTGAGGAATTGGCAATCCTCACTGTTTATAACTTACAAGCTTAAGAGATAGGGTCATGTGATCTATGACTCTTATTTTGACTAGTTATAAATGACACTCTTGTTTACGAATAAAAAATTTGGTTTAAGGTAATTTTTTAATTAATGCCTTCTTTCAATAATTATTTTATATAGAAACTAGATATATATATACTTATAAACTAATTTATGCAATTTTTGAAAACTGATATTTTGTAGAAGTATTAATTCCTTTTTATAAGACTAACATGAAATTTCCTATCATATTTGCTAATATTTGAAAACATGTATACTATTAATAAATGAAGATTTAAATATCATTAACTTAGAATTAGTTAAAAACTTTGTATTTCATAAACCCATTTATACGTCAGCTGTATTAATGGAATGATCTACTTTTCCAAACCGGCTAAAGATAGTAAAATACAATAATAGGCTACTATTAAAATAAATTTACAATGAAAAATACCCTGAGGTAGAAACGGATAAAAGCTTTGAAACATTGTTAACTGATAACCATTAAATTTTCACTTAAACGGAAAGCAGATATTAGCCAATTAAATAAAGTTCAAATAGAATTTTAATGAGTTCTTTAGTTTGATAATTAAATATTTTTAAAATTGTAATGTGTATCTGTAAATATAAAATTTTCTGATACATTGTAGCACATTGGTTAGTACATTTCCGGATAATCCCATAGTTTGGAATTTGAATGCGGATAAGTGACCTTGCTTATTTTTTTTTAGATCAAATGATATTTTATCAGATTGTTGTTCTCTTAAATAATCTATTTAGTTCTTTAATTATTAAACAGATATTCAATCTCATATTATTTAATGCAGTGGTAGATATAGAGAATCCGAAGATTAAAAACCAGGAATAGTCAAGCATTGGTGGTCGAGAGGTCAGCGTCAGCGGCTTTATAAGCAATTGTCCCGGGTTAGCTGGTTCGCTTCCCGGCTGATGCTATGGTACATGAGAAAAAAAGAAAAACAGGAATGCAGCCCACTTCTATCACTTTTGAATTACTGACAAGGAAATATCACTTGATTTATTTTTATTACACCTTACGTAATGACGTTAACTGTTTATTCTTCTTCTATAAGGAATGTTATACATGTAATAAGTTCACTTACACGCAACTAAAGAGAAACATTATTTCTATAAATTAAATATTTAGCGCTTTCGGGAACTTATGGATTTCTCATATTCATAACAAGATGAAATAGAATAATAATGGAGAGATGAGTGTAACTGAATATATTTGAAGAGATTTAAATTCAATATTAAATATTTAAATTATAGCGACTGTTATTTGGAGAGAAGAAAGACTGATTCTCAATTATTGATAGTATTCGTATTATTGGCTATATAGCAAGGCTCTCTTATCTTTCTCTTTGAATTATTTTTTTCGATGTATTGAATGATTGTGCAGGAAGAGATGGAAATAACAAGCTTCTCTATAGTTACGTTTAAGCGCACTTATTACATTTATTTTGGCCATGAATATGAGGGAAAACCTCGAAAGTACTAGGCCTAAATTAATTTGATTTAATTGTTTTTGGTTACTACTTACAGCTTCTTCTTCAGCGGGTTAAATCGCTTTTATATGCTATTACATTTATTATTAAACTAGTATTATAAAAGTGGGAAAATCCAGTTGTCTATCTGGCTTTGTAATATGAATGTCAAGCACTGATACAATCTTCAGCGTTTGTAAAAAAATATTTACACTTCTGCAATCATTGAGGTTATGATTTTGCTTTTATTATTAGTAAGATTTCATAAAAGAGTATCCAAAATATCCTGAATATTTAAACATTAAATGATAAAGAATAATTATCATAATTATTATTATATAGGGTATTTGAGCATAATACATACACTTGAACACATACATGTTGAAAGATAAATAATTATCAATATACGTATTTCATGCTAAACCAGCAATCATCAGTTGGTCCAGATTACCATCTCTACACATATATGCTATAAGTGCTCAGATATATATTAAGATAGCCCATCTTCATACTTTAATGGATAGGCTTCAATCTATTCCACACTCCAACTCTTCAACCGTCCATCCAATTGAAAATCTGATGATGGAATACTCAAAGGCCACCCTGAGGCTGAGATTCTTGTCACACCCATGTTGACCTAAGGTCAATCTGACCCCTCATGTAAAGGACATAATCCATTATTGTGAAACAAAATGAAAGTAAAATTCTAAAATTGAAGAAATCTAAAGCCAAGTGCAGCAACGAAGCACTGACTAGTAAAATCAATGTGGCAATTTCTGATCTAGAGTGGAGTAAAGAAATTAAGATATGTCATATACTTTGTTAAAGAATAGTAAAATATGGGGTAAGGCAATGGCTTTAAATTGGAATGTATAAAATTGTTTCACGGCAATCCTCATGTTTGTGCATCACCAATAAATATTTCAGCAATCTATCATTTAGACAATATTATGATCAAATAATAAGTTGTCAAACAATGGAGACATAATTAAATAGATTGTAAATGCTACCTAAAAATAATATCATAAAATTAGATGTCAATTGAAATCCACTGAGAATTTTAAGTAAACTGATTTATAATTTGACTCTATTATTTGTACCTTTTCTAAATATATAACCGAAAAGAAGTAGAGATGCCTCAAACCACTAATCTGAAGTAATGAAGAGATGTTTATTGGGAGTAACAAGAAAGAATCCAAAATAAAATACATAGGTGAGAGAAGAAATAGGTCTTACAGAGATCATTGAAAGAAATTAAAAGACTAAAGTGGAGCTGGAATGGACATATTGCTTACAAGAGCTGGTAATAGATGGACCGTTTAAATCTTAAACTGGATTTTAAAGTTTTAATTTCTAGAAAGAGATCACATGTGAGATGGATGTTTGAAATAAAGAATTTTGCTACTGTGATGTGGAGAAGAGAGGCTAGAGATCAGATGAATTTGAATTAAACTTGAAGAGACTTCATTCTGGAGTGATTGATAAGAATTAAAAAATGATAATGATAATGAGATCCTAAGATCTAGGTGCAGTGTTCTCAGATCCACTGACGAAGGCCACAAGCCAGAAACTAGTCTGGGGATATTGGTTGAGTAGGCACTAGATGGGGATTTTATACACAAGCCTTCTGGCAACCATTGATTACTCTAGCTTGCTGTGTGTGGCAATACATATAGTGAGTTTTGCCTGTTTTAAATGATAATGATGTTAAGGATAAAAAACGGATGTCCAATTTTCGCATATTTGTTGTTTTGATAACGGATTCCTAATATATTTATTGAATATGTATAGGTGTGAGGGCTATGGTAACGTACATATAATTATCAGTTAGCTATTACTACTTATGATTCATATATATTTGCAACAGTAAATAGGGCTGTTTTATCATTTATTAACTAAGTAAATATAAGATTACCCATGACAAATAAAAAATACTAACTACTTAGCCAAAATGTTTAAACATAGATACATATCAAAACCTGTACAGGAAAATTTACTTTATTAGTTAGGTAGCTAAAATGTTTTACAAACTAATTTACGTTTATTCTGCCTATACACGCTAGCGTCTAAAAAGAAGGAGAGAAAAAAAATCTTTTTATGTCATTTTTTTAAAACTACTAAGTTAAAATTGAATTTCCTTGCTATGTTAGATATTTCTAAACATCATTTCTTATAATGGACCAGACCAGTAACGGTATTTCCCCTAAGGCAAAATAAAAATATTTCTGAGGATTTCACAAGCTCGAGTTAAAATTTTTCAGATATTGGAACAAAATTAAAATTACTCTTCAAAATAAAAAGTGGTGAGGGGGAAAAGACGCGCAAAAACAATCTTAGCAAAACTCTACTTTTTCTTATTATTTAAATCCGCTTATTCCGTCTGCAATAAAACTTAAAAAAATAAAAGATAAAAAAATTAAACTATCATTAAGTTATTAAATAACATATTTATTCATTACTTTTTTATACGGAAATAAAAACGGATTGTCAGCATTCGCGAAAGTAGTTGATTATTATGCCCATGAGCAAAAATCTTGGTTCACGAGCGATTAAAAAAAAAAAATGTTTACATATTTAAAAGACTTAATGAAAAGAAGATTTTATGACCCAAAAAAGATTTTTGTCAAAGAGAACTGCGATCAAGCAATAAGTGCTTGATTATCGTCAGAGGCAGTCTGACCTTGATTTTTATCAACCTTTTAACAAAATTATTATCGACTCATCTATATTTATATAAGTATTCACTATCTAAAACAAAACTATATAATGAAAAGGTATAATATCCACCTGCTACGTCTATGACGTGAGTTGAAATCCAATTACATATAAGATTTTATTTCAGGTAGACAGCCTATATTCAATTCTGCTAACTCTCAAATAATATCTGTTAATAAACAGGGATCTAACTATTCTCAGCTAGAAGACAAAACAAAGGTGGAAAATCGCGTTTATCTTCTCCGCCCAAAAATTGAAAACTATATTGAATAATTCACCAATATTTTTTCCTGATAGTTTTTTCTTGAAATTATGGCTGGAGAGACCTGCGTTGGACCTTATAAAACATTTTGGTTTTTGTAATTTTTTTTGTTTTTCTTTATGCAAAAATAGACTTTAAATAGTAGTGTTCCATTTTTAATTAAAATAAAGTAATAACAACTATTCTACCAAGAACTGTCGTCCGATTTGTTTGTTTTTGCCCCCTTTTTAAAATTAAATATATATTGTAACTTCCACATAATAATAAGAAATAACATGCTCCCATAACAATAATAATAAATATAAAATATCAAATTTAAAGAATAGGCCTTTGTAACCAACCATCAACAATAAATAATGAATATAAAATATCAAAAACAGACTTGGCTCAGCCTAAACGTGAACCTATACAAAGAAGTTTTCAGACTTGGCTAGTATGATGTGATGTGATGTGATGTGATATATTTGGCTTCTCCTTAAATAAAGTCAAGAATATCTCAGCAATTATGCCCAGATAAATCTGTTAGCCATTTTATTCTTCATTCCCCACTCTTAAGTCATCCCATATTCTGCCCCATCCCATTTCCACAACATAAACTTTGTCAATTCTATGGCCTTTATATCTAAATCCCCCTTATCTCTTTGCAAATCCAATATAAAAACTAATAACTCACTTTCTGTATAGTCACTTTGTTCATATCTATCCTCCCATAACTTCATTATCTGTACCCTTTCTACTTTCAAGCATTTACATTCAATCAACAGGTGCCTAATATTTTCTATAACTTCCTTACACAATCAGCACACTAAATTATCCATAGTTTTCCATGAATCAATGAAGGTCATAAAGCACCACCTATTACCGACCTTAATACTTATACTATACTATACCAACCTTATCCCTCAACAAATAACAATAATAAATGTATTAGAAGCTGACTTAGTTAACATGATCATAAGTAAACATAAATAAAGGTTTAAGGCACTACCAATCCTCATCGTACCTTATATCATCCCTACATCTTCTATGGCTAATAGTAGACATTAATTAAATTATAAGTCATAATTACAAAACAGAATATCAGAAACAAGTTTGGCTAGTGTATGCATGAGCAAATTTAAATAGAAGTCACAAAGTATACATGAAGATAATAATCTCCAATTTAATCGATGTAAACATCGATTAAATAAACTTTAAGATCTAAGCAAAATTATTACAAAATAAATTTAATTTGCAACACCAATAAGTAGTTAATAATTAGATCTATGAAATGGGCATGGAATTCAAATTATGAGTTGGATGATAAATAAATCAAGTTGTAGACGATTGATGATGAAGAACAAATAAAACTTAACTAATGGAATGAAAATGAGGAGAACAAATAGGGAAATGTGCTAGAGTCATGAATAATTAAGATGATGATAGAATAGAGATCAATGAAGGATGAAGCAATTATGATAGTGACTTAAGATGAAATGAAGATGTAATAAAAGAAAGGAAAATATGAATGCGATATGATAACAATATTGATGATAAAGAATGAGAACCTGAACTATAAAACTAACATTGTGCAAAACAACAGCAAGACAATAATGAAATAAAGCATGGGGTTTTAAACTTGACTAAAACAAAGTATTTAACCACTAAAACAAAGTATTTAACCATTAAATTAAAATAGATTATAAGTTTTAAACTAGAAATGAAATATGCTTTTTAAAATTCTATTAAATCAGTCAAACAATAACAATAAACATAAAAGATCAAGGCAAACCATAATAAATAACTTCAAAAATGAAAAATCAACAATAAAGTTAAAGTTGCAATTACTAATCAATAATTTACTTTTCTCATGGTTCAATAACCTAAATATTACCATTTATAAAATATATATTTGGGTCAGTGAGAGGGATTCTGCTCCTACCCAAATATAACAAGCAAAGACAGCTCATAAAAGATTATGGAATTAAAAAAAAACATTTGTTAATTCCAATACTAACAATAACAAGAACTTTAAATTTTATGAAGTATCAAGTTAAAATAATAATTTACAAACTACCTCGCATTTAATGACCATGCGTATTATGATCAAGATCAGTGAATGATGCATCTGATGATTTAGATACACAACTAATATTTAATCTTTAAAACATTATTTAAAATAATACATGCACATAAGATCAACAGTATTTTGATCAATAAGTCATAAAGCTTTTTGTACTCTAAATATGAGAACTTATTAAAATTTGTTATGATATGCTAACATACAATAAAATCTATTATATTAACAGATGATGGTTTTTACGACAGTAAACAATATGTTGATAACAATAGCAATAACGATATGAATAATGTTTAGCAATAAAGCCACAGACAATAATATATTTTCAAACAAAATTTATTTATTTACAAGTTTTGTGAATATATTAATAACAGTAAAGAAAACTTATAAAATCTTGGACAATTGTGACAGAAATTTACATAAAACAAGATTTTATTACATCATTTTATGATTAAGGGAAGATCTCTTAAGATCCAGTTAATACTTTAATAAATTATCTTTTTAATTTATTATTACTCAAACTTATTACTCACATGAGTTTATTAGACTTGTTATGCATGCATTTCATAGTTTAAATTATTACCTTTTAATTTGTTACTACTTAAATTTATTACTCACATGGAGTTTATTTAACTTACTATACATTTTATATTTTATCTATCTATTGATAGCATGGTTTTAAGAACTTATCCATTTTAAATATGCACATGTAATATATTTCAAAATTTCTATTCATTGGTTAATAAATTATCAATATTATCACACACAGAATAACACAATAAATATATTTAGAATATAATGCTAGAGAGTATTGACTTCATGCTTTAATCCATTTATTTAGGCTATTAAACAGCCAATACTGCTTTAAGAGTCAAGACTAACATTTTTCTACCTATTAATTATTAGTTTTACCTTGTAGGACTTTTTTAAGATTAAAGAAACATCAGCATTTTAAAATGACTTGGATATAAATTATGTATAATATAGTTTTATGGTATACATGGGATCATTTCCAATGGATAGGCATTATATAACAATCTACTATAAAATAATTTTTAACTAATATTATCTTTTATCATCGTTTTGCTCGGTGCTAAGTACAATCTACATTTTCAAATACCAGATTTCAGAAATGATTTTGCTGTTACCAATACCAAACCATTAAAACTTAGAAATATAAACATAATAAAGTATATAGTATATTCAAGGATATAGCAGGGTTGAGCTAAGGCAAAGAAAACAAACAACCTAGACTATGGTCACCTCATGAGAGCATATAGTGTCACTTTTGGAGCAATATTGGGGGTGTAAAAGAAAGAGCAATCAATCCCTTGTTTAACATTCATACCAACATTTGGTTTGAAATCCTAGTGTCACTTCTGGATTATCTTTAGGGATATGAGAAAAAGGAGGAGGTAGTTAGCTTTTATTTAATAACTAGATCAATACACTACAAAAGTATGGCCATAATTTGTTCAAAGTTTGATGGGCATCATTCATGATTCCCCCAACCCATGGTGGTCATTTATATCATCACTCAGGGAAAGGGAATAAGTTCATCTCATGTGATGCAACATGGACTTATCACATATTCCAAAATATTACAAATGTATCATTGTAATTATTCAACATGATATCAAATAAATCAAACACTAATATTATTTACCAGGAATAAATAAAGATACTAAAAGAATAAAATATCATTTGGCTTATAAAATTTATAACTACTACTACTACTACTACTACTACTACTACTACTACTACTACTACTACTACTACTACTACTACTACTACTACTACTACTACTACTACTACTATTATTATTATTTTTGTTATTATTATTATTATTATTATTATTATTATTATTATTATTATTCAACAATTGTAGGCTTTTATCTAACAATGTCTTTGCCACTGAAAATAGTTGTGCAGGATGGTGTCGAAAAAAATGTAGATACCTCCCAGAGTGTATTAGTTTTTTATACATACCATGGGATAAAGAACCATCTTCCTTTTTTTCAATTAAAATATCTAAAAAAGGTAATTGGTTATTATTTTCTATTTCCATAGTAAATTTGATATTGTTGTGAAAAGAGTTTAAAAAATTAAAAAAGTCATCAAGAGCATGCTTACCATGAGGCCAAATAATAAAGATATTATCAACATACCTCAGCCATATAGATGGTTTCTTAACTGGTAAAGTCAAAATTTTCTTTCCAAATTCTCCATAAAAATAAAAGCTAATGCTGGAGAAATTGGTGAACCCATAACTAGACCTGATCATTGTTTACACACCTTCCCATCAAAAACAAAAAAAAATGTATTCAATAAGCAGTGTTCAATCAAAATCACAGCAAAATTAGATAATTGAACTTTTTTTAAAAAAAAACTTGAATAGCTTCATTTACAGGTACACTAGTAAAAAGTGAAATAATATCAAAACTTACCAAAATATCATTCTTAGTCAATTTAATATCCCGGATAAGCTCAAGAAAATGATTGCATCTTTAATTAGCATATGATGAAATTTCTGTTAAATGTGGCTGTATAAAAGAAGTCAGAAAATGAGCTAGTGTCTGTGTTGGTGAACCAACTGCACTTACAATCGGCCTCAATGGAATATCTGGTTTATGAATTTTTGGTAAACCATGTAATTTTGGATAAAAATAAGATTTTTCTCTGGAGTAAACTGTATCTTCATTTCTAAATCTAGATCAGTAGAATAAATTAATGCTGTCGATTTCTTTTCAAGGTAAGTCATAGGGTCTCTATAAATTTTCTTATAAATATTATCATTCAATAAATTATGTATTTTTTGTAATAGTCAGCCCTATTTAAAATTACTGTAGTATTACCCTTATCTGCCGGAAGGAACTAAGAGATTTGTTATTTTTTAATGCAAACAAAGCTCTTCTTTCATTAATAGATAAATTAGTTTTAGGTGGTTTTGCTTTATTTAAAATATCGTATATTTTTCCTCTCACTATATCTGCTTCCCCACAAGGTATCTTTGAGAAACTACTTTCCACTCTGCAAATAATATCCTCAAAAAGTAATTTTGTTGGTGTAATTGCACAATTAAAACGTTTATTCAGAACTTTCAGTTCAGTATCAGATAATTTCCTATTTGATAAATTCTTTACAGCAAGTACACTTTCTCGTTGAAACAAAGACAACGCTAGAATTTCCTATTTATTTTTAAGCAGTTTGTTAAATTTATTTGTTTGCCTTCGAAATTTAAAATCATTTTCTTTAGTCACTCTAAAATCAACGATCTTAACATAAGTTGACCATAAAGTTGGATGAAAAATATTACTTAATGAAAGGGAGAATTGTAAAAAATTTTTATCTAAAAAATCTAACTTTTTTCTCGTATTTCTAATAAAAGCAGTTAAAACATCAAAACTTGCCTTCTTTAAAACTGCATAAATTTTCTTTGTGTGCGTAGGGAAGGGAAGTTTACAACAGCTAGGAAAAAGTCCATTTTTTTTATAATTGATTAATAATTGAAGATTACAAAAGGCTTTAATTTTCTTCACACACATTCTTTCAAAATACCTCCATTCTGTAAACAAATCTTTCCGTAAAGATCAATAATGTTAATTCTAATATTTTCACGGATAAATGATGATTTCATATTATTATTATTTTCGGGATATTCCTTGTACGAAAATAGCTAAATAAATGTCCTCTTTCTCAAATCTTAGGAATGCGTGTGAGATTTAAAATAAAGATGGGAATTCCTATTTTATTGTTAAAAAAAGGTTGCCTTGACAAAAGATAGAAATTGTTCATTGTTATTGATATTGGGATTGTCTAAGTGTTGACTAATTATGATGAATTGCTATGAAATGCAGAAAAGTAATTGTGTTCATAGCAAAAATTGCACATTTAATAAAATTCTGTGCTTTATTTTTCTTAGATGTTTAAAATAAAATATTGATATCTCTTCTTGTAGTTTTTGATTTGTGAAGGAAGATATAGAGATATGCATCCAACTAAAGAAAAGGTATCTCTGAAACTAAACCCTCTAGTAATGAATTTTTATATTTCATTGTTAATTTTTGAGAATTGAAAATTATATATTATTTTATAAATCTTAATTTCATTTTTATTTAAATGGAAAGATCTTATATTTTATACAACATATACAAAATCTGGATAATTTTTTAAAATTTTATTTCTTAAAGTTATGTGATTTCAGTAGACTACTTGGGGTTTTATTAAGGTGTGTTTTAACATAATTAAAACTAATAGTGATCAAGGCTAGATTGGTCAATAAATGTAAATTCATTGAAATTTTATCAACACATAGACCAGATCAATACCAATAACAATTAACAATATCAGTCTGTTGTCAAGGCAACCTCATTTTCTGTATCTATATTTGTACATACACAAAAATGTTTTGTGTGTTGTCCTTCTATATTTACTTAATTAGAATGTAGTTTACCTAGAACTATAGTCAATGAAAGTCAACTATTGCAATCAAGAGTCAAAATAAAACTGTCAATCTATGTTATCTGATTAAATAATTTTAAGTGGGTAATTCTACAAATTAAATATTTATATCTATATATCAATTAAAAATATTATATTACAACATATATGAGATAAGTAATTAAAATTACCCCAAATCCAAAACTCAACCAGACTAGCCTCGAAAAAATCAAATCAAAAACACAACCAATGGTTTCACTGCTACAAGCAGACTTCTCAAGTGTAAAGAACTACAAAACAACACCATATTTATATTAAACATTACTCACAAATCCATTTACTTTCCATCCACTCTTAATATTAAAAGAACTTTTAAATAAGTTAATTGCTTCAGAATAATAAAATTTTAATAATAAAGATTCGTTAATTCTTCTTTTTATTTCATTTCTCTCAAAGAAGACAACCTTAGATTCATCAAAATTAATAGTGTGGCCTATATCTTTTTCATGGACATACAAAGCAGAACTAAGATATTTTTTTTAACCTTACTTTTATGAACCTTTATTCTTTTCATTTAGACTCAAACTACTCTAACATATGTACATCTTTTTACAAAAATAAGGGAACAATGCACTACACCAGAAATAGTCTTCATATCAAAATTTTCCTTTGTATTATTTAATAAGTTATTCAAAATAATACCTCTTTTCCAAGCAACTTTTTTATTTCCAAACAAATTGTTATTTTTACATACAAGATGTAAGAATAGTATTTTGTATGCAAAAATAGCAATTTGTTTGGGAATAAGAAAATTGCTTGGAAAAGGGGTATTACCTTGAATAACTCATTAAATAATACAAAAGAAAATTTTGATAGGAAGACTATTCCTGGTATAATGTATTTATCCCTTGTTTTTTGTAAGAAGATGTACATGGGTCAGAGTAGTTTAAGTTTAAATGAAAGAATAAAGGTTCATAAACATAGGGTTAGAAATAAATATTTTAGTTTTCCTTTGTATGTCAATGAAAAAGATACAGGCTATACTATTAATTTTGATCAATAAAAAAAACTTAGTTTCATAAATCAATAATATCACTGCTTGTCATCGTCACACAACTAAAACTTTTTTAGGTCAGGTTATTTTAATTTTTTTATCATACTTATATAATGGACTGTCGATTTTGGATCAGATCAAAACCAAAGATTTCCTCAATATTTAAAAAGGGTCCATTCTGAGAAAATTTTTTAGATATGCTGAAAATTGCAACAGCTGATAGCACATACTAATAATGAAAACATAAAAGATCTCTACTAAAAACTATAGATAAATGTAGAAACAAATAAATTTCATAATTTTTTGAAAATGTTAACTTAAATAAAATAAATAAAAAGTCGATCACATAGTAAGAGTACTAAAAAGAAGAAGGGTGGACTTATAGTTATTGGAAAAGTAAGACATATAATAAAAAAATGTCATCAAATAAAGACTGCCAGACAACAATCACAACTTTATAAAAGAGAATATCTCAAGTAACTAAGGTAATGTAATAATGAGAATAAAAACAACATACACTTTTCCATCAATAAAAACATGATGATATGGTTTGTGCATTAATCTGCCATGTTCACTACATGGATTAGCATGAATATTCCATTTTTAATAAATATATTTAAATCCAGGTAATATAAAAACTCTTTTATTTAATTAAAATTTACAATCATGATTAATATAACATGGTTTTGATAAGAATGCATCACTATGAGTTCTTTTTTATTATCATATTAGCATAACAAAATGTTAATGGCCAAAAAACTAATGTTGGGATTCAAGAAGTATTTTTAAAAAATAATATTAACCAGTTTTATTATTGAACCAGGAAAAATAAAGCATCCTTTGAAGTCTTACAGTAAACCCATTTTTTACACTATAATTTTTTAGGTATTTGCATTACTTTTAGAGAGAATAAAAACCTAGTTACACAGTTAATAAATTAGTATTTAATTGGAGAGAATAGCAAGAAGTCTTATCATATCATCATTAACATATTTTACCCATGAACTAAAATTCATATCTGATCTAAATGAATCTTAGAAAATTTTTCAATTTTTAAACTAATTTTTGTGAATTTTTCAAATATATAATTTAGCTAGATATCTGGTCAATCAATCAATAAAACTCTCGACTATAAACAGGTTCAGAGAACACTCACCCAACCATTTCATCCATTTCAACATTTAGTTCTGGGCATTGTACAGATCATCAATTCCACATATCTCTTCTCATCTCTATATCATCTAGCTAACTCAATATTTTTCATCCTTTATTCTCATTGCTATTCCCAATTCTTATCAAAACATCCTTCATTAAACTATTTTTTCTTTTTAGTATATGTCCAATACAGTTTTTCTTTCTATCTCTAATTTCTCAACCATTTGTCTTTTGTCACTCTTTTTCACAATTTCATTGGTCATTTTATTCATCAAACTAATTTTCTTTATTCTTTTCCCTCTTCACATCTCTATGCCCTCCAATCAGTTCCTAATTCTTTTACACATTGTCTATATCTATCCAAAATTGGTCAATAAATGGGTATTTGATTATTATTTAGATAGAAGACAAAGATCTTAGTTAATACTGATGAGCCAAACAAGTGATGATGCACTAACTGTAAAAAATAAACATCATGATTGTGATGTGTGGCAACATTCATAACTGTTGGGGGAATCACATACTCCTATGATTACTAAATCCATGATTTATCTTTTTTTATATAAAAATTTTCAATAATGCACATTTAGCTAGCTTAGTGAATAATGTTTTTTTTTTTTTTATTCTCAGTATAATGCACTAAAAGATATAAAAAAAAACATCATAAGATGTGAAAATATTTAATAGAGCAAAAGAATACTCTCTGGATGTATTCAATTTTTACTTTCCAGCATCGAGTCTATAATAATCTTCAGTTAACCAATTAGCATGTTAATATTAAAATTTTTTTAGAAATTAACAGAAAACTATATTTTTTTAAAATGTGGTTCTTTAAAATGTTTTACATTAGTATGTGCTTTCAATGTAATTCGGTAGGAAAAACAATTTGGAAAAGAAAAAAGTATATACTTATCTAACTGGTCTTTTTTTCACTTTCAGGTTACATTTATTATTGCTACATACTATTTTACAATAATCTTTTTCTATAAATCATCATCATGATCAACCATTATCAATCCACTACAGGATGAAGTTCAATTCTTCTTCTCCGATCTTTAGCTTCTTTTCTCCACATCACCCCTGCACACTTTCTTATTTCATTTATCCATCTCATATGTGATCTCTTTCTGGGTCTTTTACAATCTCTTGGAATCCTTTTTAAGATTTCAATTGTCCATGTATTACACCTCTTCTAGCAATATGTCCAGCCCAACACCACTTCAGTATTTTATTTTTTTCAATGAGGTCAGTAACATCTGTTTGTTGTCTTACCCACTTATTGTGTTCTCGATCTCTCCTTGTTCTTTTTGTATTAAATTGTGTTAAATATCTATTTTTCGTCAAGCGTTGGAGGTCGAAAGGTTAGCAGAGCTGCCTTATAAGCAGTAGCCTTGGGTTAGCGGGTTCGCTTCCCGGCCGATGCTATAACACATGAGAAAAAAAAAATCTATTTTTCATACACATCTTTTTTAAACAACATCAAATTAAAAATCTGTATATTTTTTACGTAATATTAATAAATTAAAATATTGAATAAAATGAAGAATTGATAGAAAACAAACAAACTATAATCAACGAATTATTAAAATTCATTGACTAACTTTGACATTTAGCAATATCGATTATTTTTGAAATATTATATTGAAAAGAAAAAATAGGAAGATCGATTAAAAATAATTATAATCAACGAATTATTAAGATAAATAATTTGTCGATAAATTCTAATATTTAGCAATAAAAAAGTCGATTATTTTTGAATTAGTATATTAAGAAAAAAAAGTGGCACGATCAATTAATGTGTTGACCTTTTGTCCCCACAAGTTATCAATAATATATTTTAAATTGCCATAACAATAATGGATGTCAACATTTCTCTAGCGAGATGTTTGGTTCTGACACATATTTTGGAAGGTCTTGCTTTACTATTTTGTTCTTTATATTTTTTAATATTTTTCCTTTAGTTCGATTTGTAATATTTTTCATTTCCTCAGCTAACTGTCAAAAACGTCTCTCGCGACGGTTTGAAGATAATAAATCGAAAAATAACGAGTCATCAAAATGGCCACTTGTCTAGTACTGACACATTCTTTATGCTTTTTTCTGATTTTTCATTTTCTTCTTAGTCGCTTACAAAACACGCCAGTAGCAAATTCCTCCCTCATTTCGAATAACTCCTGAGAGAGACTGCCAAGAAATTTTCCAATAAGCTTTTATAAAAATTGACTTTCTTGAAATGAAGTTTCAGCTTTTTTCTTTTTCCTTTTAAATTTTCTAAAGAAATTATTCCTAATAATAATAAAATATATATGTGTAAACCAACAGACGCAAGCACATATTCATTTACAAACGTGTTCTCTAAACAACCTCTATGTTATTTTAGAGTATATTTAATTATAACCTAAATGCCTATATATAAATGCTATACTTCTCTCCTCAGAAGCGAAAGCGTAGTCTGAAAACTTAAGCTAAAACTATCTAAAGTTAGAATTTTTTTTTTACAAATCAATATTAAATAGGCAGCTCGTCTCTTAAAAAAAATATTAGGAAACTAAAACATAGTCAATCCTAAATCTTAACTTTAATACTAAATATGGCTTGCTACAAAATTAAATGCCTGAATAACATTTTGAAAAATAATATAAAAAATGGAGACGGATAAAAATTACATCTATAATAAAGTAATATTTATAAACAAATATACATCCAGAAAATTCACAGAATGTGTTCGTGTATATTTATATATATTGTGACAGAGTAGAAACAGAAAGGTGAAGATACACTTATATATGTTGCATATCAAAGACATGTAACTTAAAGTAAATAAAATATTAGTATCTATTGATAATTATTGTAAAGCGATGTTCATGATTAATTATCAATGACATGTGCAAATTTTAAAAATGACTCTTAGAAATGGTACACAGTCGTCATTATTTTTCTATTGCAACTCAATCCTGGGACACCATTCATATGATTAAAAATGGACTTATATGGAAACTACATTCACATACATCAAATTCTGTTGTTCATCACCACTAGCTTATAGCAAAATATATTGCTAAATATATATATATATTTATTATTTTTTTATTATAATAAATAAAAAAAATAAAAAAAATATTGCTAAATATATGTACAAGAATATTAATATAAACAAATACCTCATTTAATATTTAAATAAAATATTATATTTTAAAATAATGATAGTAGAATTGATAACAAATATGTGGGTGAAACTAAAGATTCTATAAAACCAAGATTAAAACAATATATATCAGATAATAAATCACCAATATATATATATATGAAGGAAACAATACACAAATTTACACTAAGTTTAATAATATGATGTTACATGCAGAAAATATTAATGAAAAAAAATAAAAGAAGCAGTATTGATAAAAAAAGATAAACCAAAATTTAATAAAGATTCTGAAATTAGGATGACATTAGTATAATTTGTTTTAAAAAATATAGAGAGAGTAAAAATACGTAAAGAGGAAATGACTTATAATTGAATTATGGGTTGTTAAAAATAGTTATATAGAAGTATAAACATGAATATGTTTATAAATATTAAATATTAATGATATAAAAACTTAGCATAATTTTTACATGTAAAACAGTATAATATAAATTTATGAGAGATTTATATAATAATAGTAATAAACATTAAAGTATATATATATATAGATTTGGAGTAATTATAGATATAGTATATAGGGAACTAGGGTATAAGATAATTTTTTAATAAAATATTATTTTTATTTTTAAAAAATTAAGATAAAAGTGAATAAGTTAAAAGATTACAATATTTATAGTTTTTTAGATCTTAAAAGAAGATAAATATAAGATATTATTAATAACAGAAAAATGAATAAGAAAATAATAGATATTATATGATTTGAAAATTAAAAAGAATATTAATAAATGAATTAAGGTTGAATTGAAAATTATATGAAAATAAAATTAGTAAGTATTTTATTAAGCGGGAGGTAATAAAACTAAGGTTTATGTTTATAAGGAATAGATGTAATTAAGCGATTATTCCAATAATAAAAATGAATAATATATTTAAATTAATAGTTAGTTCATAATGAGTGTATATATATACGGTCAGGAATATACATGTACAAATTATATTTGTTTTATATTTATATTGTATATTTTATTTGATATTAACTGGGTTGTTTTATTTGGGTTTGATTATATTGTTTCAGTTTTATTATGTTTGGTTATATTTTATGTTGGTTTTTATTTTATTTTATTAATTTTATTGTTTACATTTTTATGGTATTATTTATAAAGTTGTGTATTTTATGTTGTTCATTATATCATAGCTCTAAAAAAGATTGCAGGATAGTTGAAACATAAGATAGTATATGCATATATCTCCATTAAAAGGGTTTTGCTAAAAAATGTTCAAGTGGATAAATGACAAAATCATGATTAATAATTTAAATAATTATTTAGTTTTAACAAACATAAGTCTAAAATTAATATTTAAGCATACCATAAATAAATCTTCACATCAGATTCTGTTTTAGCTATAAATATAACAGACATTAAGTTACCAAATATAATGTCATTTAATTTAAACTAATCTGTGATATATAATCATTAAAATCAGCTAACACTTAGATATTCCCAATATCAATTACAATCAGCAATATCAACTTGTTAACAAGGCAACTTCCTTTAACAATAAAGATGGAATTTATAAATATAGACAAAGCTGAACCTAACTATGGACGTACCTATGCAAACATCCCAACACATGTGATTTACATCAAAAAATATAAATAATTGAAATATATTTTTTTAATTTCTTTTTAAAATGTAGGCTCAATCATTCTTTTAGCTTTGCACATATGTACTTAACATGTATACAAGTAAGCATGCATAGTAATTATTATTAAAAATTTAGATTTCCATTTATTAACTAATATAAAATAATTTTGGAAATAAATATGCTAATAAATTATACAGTTATATTTGGCTAAAAAAATAATTAATGATCTTTATATAAATGTAAATGAAATGTTGCATAGCAAATAAAACTTTAAAACAATTTTTATTGTATATAAACTTTAACTTTTGTTTTTACCTCTTTGAATCATTTGTAAATTTCTCCCACTCTTATTTAAAAGACTCTAGTGACAATTTCAATCATATGTTCTAGTTTTTATATTAGATCATAATATTGTCTACTCATGAGACTTATTAAAGGAAATATTTTTATTTAAATTCCATTTTAATTTCCGATTTTTTCTTCACTATTAATAACTATGTAAGTCATCATAAAATAATGAAAATATTTCTTAACCTTTAAAGCACTGATTATTTTATTGGCCAAATGAGGTAAAAGTTGAAACTTTTAATTGGTCAATTTAAAGTCAAGTGGCAATTCACAAACTCAAACATCAAAATATATTCATCTTTTAATATTATATTCACTTTAGATTTGTTTGTAAAAAGTATATTAAGAATTTGTCAGGTTATGAAAATGAATGAAAGTTTTTTCAAAAATAAATTGTTATTATATAAATATATAAATTTTCGCTAGCAGAAAATGTAAAACAAAATCTTACCAATCAAAATGTTTTGCTAACGACGTGATTTTCTTTGCCAATTTTAGTTGTAGAAAAAAGCAAATAATTTTTGTTAAAAATCTTAACTATTTTTCCAAAATAATTTTATTTTTAGCATATTTTATCAAAATAATTTATAATTTGTCAAAAAATACTGTTAAAATGGTCTAAAACATTTGTTTATCATTTTTGAAATAAAACAAAAACAGATCATAACTCTTTAGTTTTTGTCAGCCATTTTCTTTGTTGTCAAAATTTAATAGCCAATAAGATATAAGAAGGGGCATTATTTTTTTCTTTGTTTGACATATAAAGTCATTTTTATTGATTTTTTTTACTTGTAAAATAATTCAAGAGAGAGCAGCATCTTACAGAACTTTTTTTATCTTTAAAAAGAGGCCAAAATTGTAATCATAGTACAAAAAGTGACCGATTTAGAATGACATCAAGCCGTTTCGCTTTTAAATGAATCAGATATGCAAGGTGTTAAAATTCAAATTTAAACTTATTATTATTAAAATTTTACAAAAAAAATTTTCCTTGGTAGCATTTCTGAAAGCAATTCTTGTTAATCATTAAAACTGGTTTCTATTTTACCTAACAATGCTTTTACAATTTGTCTTCTTAAAAACACAAATTTTTATATAGTTTTTGATTTAAAATACATATTTTAAAAATGTGTTGCATAAATAAGCTTAAATAAGTAAATAAATTAATAAAAATTACAATTTTTCTATCAAAAATAATAAAACAATAAATTCTTAAAAAGCATGCTCTGAAATGCCTAGGGCTAAATAATCTACCAATCAGTGATATTATTGATTTCTTTCTGTTATGCTACAACCAATTGGAGCAGTGTTGGCATGATTTGAGACTCAAATTTACATGATATTTGTATGAGATTTGTATGCAGTTTGTACTACACTGGCATCTTCTATTGGGATTTTTTTTATTTTTATGCAAAAACAAGATGTACCTGTAAACTAATGTTATACATAACTTCAAACAGGTAAAAAAATGCAAAGTAATAGCAGTGTTAAAATACTATCATAACATTATATATATGGAAATATAAAATATACTAAGAGCAAAGAGTTTTTGCATATATATATTATAACGATCCAGAGAATAACACTTAACATGATCTGCACTACAGGATGCCATCTAGGCATTTGAACTTAGAAAAATTTATAAAGTAGGCAGATACGTAAGTCAAAAAAAAATTATTTTTTTTAAATTTTGATTCTGGTCATTAGCCCAAGTCACTAGCTCAGGGAGTAGCAGAGATTTAATAATATAATATCTTATCTAATTATATTTCAATATTAAAAAATAAATAAAATAAGCCACTGCCAGTAATTAACATACAAAAATTTATTTACGCATATATATATATAAGATTTAACATTATTATTTTAATATGTTTACTTTAACATTTAACATTATTTTTACTTTTATTTTAGATTTTTAATTTACATTTTAAATTTTATACTATTATTAGTTTGCACAGATTTGTTTAAAAATGTTGAGTATAGATCGGTTACATAGATTCCATGGTCAAAAACATTTCAAATAAACATAAACGATCAAAATACAAAATCATTGATACCGTCAATTGCAGAGGGAAATTTATAAGTAACCGAATAGCATTCACCATAAGATGCTTGCATTAACACCAATAACTTAAAAGACATCTGAATAAATACATTTTAGATACTCACCATAAGGTATCAGTATTTACCGAATGTCTATATATATTTTGATCGAATATGAAAACCAAAAACATAATCAACCGGTAACGAACCCATGCAAGCGTCTATACCCAACTTAAATTTAATGCATCTTTATTTAGAGTGTCGAGTATGAATAGACTACATAGATTTGCATTTGAAAAGAAAATATTCAATCCTTGTTTAACCTTAGGCCAAAGGTTCGCAGTCAAACCAAACTTCAATCCATCTGATATATCAATGTGTTCAATGTAATACGAATACAGCAGCACAATTAGGTTAAGAGAAGAAACTGCTTCTCGTCAGATAGGAATATTACATCTATCAGACAAGAAGGGCAATTTTAAAAAAAACTCCATCGAAAGGAACAGCGTTCTATGTCTTATAATCCCTTCCATAGGCAAAACAGAAGTGTGTGGTGTATAACAGCGATTCTGCCCATAGTGAATCTCGTACTACATCTACTAATTACACCAATATATCCAATCCATTGACCTAATTCAACTACGAAATGAATAACCTAAGATTACCCTCCCCTAATATAACTTTACAAATCTATATAGCCATTCACGCCCGACTTAAGTTTAATATTTATATAACTAGTTTAATGAAAAACAGAAATCATAATAAAACTTAAAGAATAAATAAATAAATAAATGGAAATGATTTTACAAAAGAAGTACATTAAATAAAATTATAACTAATTAATAAATAACGTTGGTCAGATAGGATTCTATTTCTTAATTATTTTAAATATGGAAAGTTTTTAATTTAATGTTCAGTAATTATAAAGTTCTTACTGTTTAAAAACAGTTCATCTTTATCTGTTGCTTGCCATTCGAACATGAATTCCCATGCCATCCTAAAAAGATTGGTTGAGTTAGCCGTTGTTGTTTTTTTATTTATCCTGAGGTCTTTTAGTTTAGTTGGTCCTTAATATAGAAAAAAAAAGATGTCATTTCTCTTTTTTTTTTTTTTTAACAAAACTGAAGGGATTGAATAGTGTGTCTTTTTAATCCCTTCTCCTTCAACTCCACACTAACACATATAGTCACATCATAATAACTAATTAATTCTTTTATTTTCAAACCTTTTCTTTTATAATAAATTTGTGAATTAACTCCACATTACGTCATGATGGTGAAAACCTTTTCATTGAGGTCCGATTTCCTGATGGATTTCTTTCATTTGCTAAAAGTTTCTATTGTTTTCCTATCTGACTGATGCTTATACATTTAAATGCCCAAAGGCTAGTTTACTAATTAAAATAATCATTTCCATTTTGCAAAAGATTAATTAATTTGTTTTCAAACTTACACATATATTTTTATCTCTAAATCTTTTCTGAAAATTTAGTTTTAAACTACTCTTTTTTTAATAAAGTTTTATTTTAATAATTATTTATCTGTGCGATTTTATATATATGCGAGTTTAAGATGATTTTTTAATTCTCAGTTTTTAATTCTTAAAAAAAGAAATTTTTATTGGCGAACTTTTTTTTTTATGTTTACTAATAAAAAAATAATGTAATGTACGTATGTGCCCATTACAATATATATATATTACATTTATGGAGATAAAGTGTTTATATATTTTATTTATCACAAAATTAGTGACTGTAACTACTATAATTCAAGAATTTAAATCAAAAAAATCATTTGACTATAAGTTTTGAGAGAATGACAAATTTAACATTCTGTGTTTTTTTTAATTAATGCAATCTATATTTCAATATATGTCTAATTAATATTAATCAGCAAACATTTATTTTAATTAGCAACCAATTTTTCAAAATTATTTTTCTAGCTAAGCAGTTATAATGGCAATCATCTACTTGCAAACTGTTTGTGTAATCAAAGAGACAAAAGAACTGTTTAAAGTAATTTAAAAACAAGAGAAAGTTGTGTTTTTAAGTAAACTTGTTTTCAGAATAAATTAATACATTTTCATTCTTGAAAACAATTTCAGTGTTTTGTTCTTTGATAATATTCATTCATTTGTATCATTTTATGAAACATATCTTTGATTCTGGAACTATTAATTTTTTAAAAAATGTGCACGTTGAATATGTACCACTAGTTAACATTCTGTTCACAACCAATTTCTTTTATCTGTATATGTAAATCTTGTTGAAGTAAATTAATCTTCACACATGTGTTATTGGATTAATATATTAAATTTACATGATCTTTCTAGTCAATACATGTTTTAAAAGCATAAGTGAATCATATATGTTTAGATCTTATTCTTATTTAAGCCAACATCTATTGGTGATGCTTAAATAAGGAATTGCTCATATTATTAGGCTGATATTTCAATTAACAAATTATTTACACACATGTATATATGGATAGCCATAATACCTTGATCAAATGAAAAATTTCTGAGAGATTTCAATTTACATACAATTACTATAATATTTTAAATTTTTGATAGCAATCAATAGCAGTGATTTATAAGTGGCATTATACTTAACACTGAGAGCATGGACTACATGTCATTCAGTGTATCACAAATCCTGATTAGCATAAACTCCTTCATCATAATCTTTTTTTTTTTTTGGTTTTATAAAATATTTGAATTATCATATGTTTTAATATTTAAAAATAACGAAAAATGTTTGTCACATGGATAAACATGAAAATTAAAAAGTTAAAAGTATTTTTCCTTTTTTCATAAATAAAAAAAATAAAGATTATTCTGTAAAATAATAATTGTTTTGGTTTTTTATTTTACATTTATAAAACAAAATTACATAGCTTATATTGTATTTATATATTGGATTAATGTTATTATTAAAATAAAGGTTGGATTGACTAAAATTTGACTTAAATTACTGAAGTTAGATTAACTTTTTGTGTGCCCAATTTGTTTCAAAGTGAAGTGGCTTGATGTCACTCTAAATTGATCACTTTTTATACTACGATTACGATTTTGCACTCATTTCAAACATTAAAAAAAGTTTCTGTAAGATGCTGCCCTCTCTTGAATTATTTTACAAATAAAAAATCAATAAATATGACCATATGTGTCAAACAAAAGAAAAGCACTGCCTTTTTTTGAATCTTATTGGCTGTTTAAATTTTGACAACAAAGAAAATGGCTGGCAAAAAGTAAAGAGTTACGATCGATTTTTGTTTTATTTTGAAAATGATAAACAAATGTTTTAGACCATTTTAACCATATTTTTTGACAAATTATAAATTATTTTGATAAAATATGCTAAAAATAAAATTATATTTTAGAAAAATATTTAAGATTTTAGTAAAAATATTTAAGATTTTAGCAAAAAAATATTTACTTTTCCGAAATGTAAAACTGAGAAAGAAATCAACTATGTCAGCAACTCTTTTGAATTGGTTATTAACTTTCATTTTTAAATTTGCCACTATCGAAAATTTCTATAATAAATAAATAGAAATTTATTTTTGAAAACACTTTCATTCACTTTGATAATCTGACAAATTATTAATATACTTTTTACAAATGAAACTAAAGTGAATATAATATTAAAAGATGAAAATATTTTGACAATTGACTTTGTTAATTGACACTTCAGTTTGTGAATTGGCCATTTAAAAGTTTTGACTTTTACCTCACTCGGCCAATAATATAATTAGCAGTTTAAAGGTTAAAGAGAATCTTCTCTGGTTGAATTTTTTTTCTATAACAGTCACATTTCATTTATAATTTTTGCATACAATTTTTAAAAATGTTCTGATTTTATATACATTTTTCACCAAGAAATAGAGAAATCAAAATATGTTATTGGCATTAGTATCTGATTTCACTTTAATTCAGATTACTTTTACTGCACTTATTAGAAAAACTTTTTGATTTAATTTCACAAAAAAATAAGTAAATTCACTTTTCCTGAACTTTAATTATAATTAAAATTTATTAATAATTTTTTATTTTATTAGTATATCAATTATTTATTTTTTCTATTTTTTTTAAAGTAATGACTTATTTACCTTACAAATAAAAAAAGCAAATATTTAAAACACTGATTTTATTTGAAAATGCATAAAAATATATATTTTTAAATTTTAAGTAATTCATAAAATTATAATAATACATCATTTTTTTAACTACTATATTGAAAAATCAAATCTAAATGTCTTTTTAATACACTGTAAAAATGTTTTTTTTTTCTTGAAAATATTTATGATACAAGATCCAATGAATTATTTAATATATATATAACCTTGAACTGAGAAGCCCTCAAGAAGAAAATGCTATATGGTAACTGAAAATGAGAAGTGTCAAAGAAAAACTGAAAAAATAAAACTATGATAAAATATAATTTTAATGTACACATTAACTCTACAATTACAGTTATTTTTTTTACAAAAATAATATTTGATTATAATTAGTAATGTTATTAATTAAACATTTTATTATTCATTTATTTTCCCTTCCAAAATTTTAAAAAGGGTTTATAAATCTTGAAAATATTACACATTTAACAAAATATATAAATATACAAAATTTAAACTATTCAAGTTAATATGAAAGAATAAAAATAATATAATAAGATTCATTATATTTTATATTACATTAAAAAAGGTTTATAAATCATTTAAATTTTATTAAATTTAACATTTCTTTTGAAACATGATTTTACACATTTATTTTTTCTCCAAAATTATACAAAAAGTTAATTTATTTTTTTTATCTTTGATAGTACAAAAAGTTGATTATTAACATTTGTTATTTAAAAGGAAGTAATTTAATGTATGCAAAAGTTAATTAATTTAAAAATAAAAATCTACTGATTAATAATATTTTTATATGAAATTATATTTTTGATATAAAATGTATGTTTGAATTATCATATTTTCATGCTATTTTTTAAATTTTTTTATTAATTAGTTTATTAAATAATTATTTAAAAAATATTTTATTATTAATGTATTTATTCCTCCATATATCTGTTCTATGAATGGGCTGTGTGGGGGACTTGATTTTATAATAGCTTAGTGTTTTAGAGATGTTTAAATTATTCCAGAAAAATTTATTTAAAGTAAAGTACAATAAGCTGTTATATTTATCTTTCTCCTGATCATAGTTACAGTTCCTATAATCATATGATTTTGAGATCGCTCTAGAGAGCATAATGTTCAGTTATATGGATGCAGGAGTTTATGTTTGTTTTTGGACATCCAGATGACAACTCTAGAAGATAAAATGGATCACTTTTAATGTTCATTTACTGCATTTTTATTAGAAAATTAAATTTATAGTTGGCCAGTACATTAACATTACTATATGGCGAGAACATCAATGATAATCAGTATGTATCATTATATCAGCATTATTTTTTGTTATTATGAATAATAAATTAGCACTTATATATATGCATCCAGAATATTGTATTATGTTCTGCTCTATGTTTGGTCATGGCTAGATAACTAGCCCATTTAAGATATATTTCTTTTAAATCCAATAACAATGAAGACTATTAATTATTGATGAATTTATTAATTTTGGGTATTGCTGGTGATGTTGTTTATAACATTATTGTTAGTATAACCATTTATATAGATTTTATTCCATGTTGATTTCTTTGATTATTATGCTCCTTAGACATTTATTCCTTTGTTATTTGCCTTCATGTTTTAAATTTTATTCATGATTGGGAATAATAATTTCTTTCCATCCTTTGTATTTTTTATTTTATTTGTTCACAGTTCATTGGTTTTGTTTTCTTATGGAGATAATGATGTGATTTTCCATGTCTTCATATTCATTCTTACTGTCTGAACCATTGTAATATATATATATGGTACTTGATCAATAAAAGAAAATGCTGTTGAAAAACTGTTAATCTCAACCACACTTTGCTAAATTGCTCAACCAACAAACTTCTATTTAACCTTGGTCAGTAAATGGGTATCTAATTAGTTTTATCTGAAAGATAAAGTAAGTTTTAAAAAAATCAACATTAATTATTAAGTGTTGAATTGCTAATCATAAAATAAAAACCCAATTTATATATGACACAATCATCACCTCTTTACTGATTTTTTTGTACATGTTTTACTTTTTTACTTTGTAATTGACTTATTTACTCTTTTGTAATTAATATTAAATTTTGAATATTAAAAACAACTTATTTCAAATATAATAATCATGATCTACTAGTTTTTTTTTCTTTTAATTGTTTGGTTTTAGAATCAATGGTTACATATATTACTCATCATCAAAATATCATGGCACTTTCCCTAGAATAGAAATTAAATGTATCTCAGAAGTTAATTCAGTAGTCATTTTATCTAATATTTCTCTCTCTTTACCTACCATTTATCTATCTACTTTCCTATTTATCTATATATTTGTCTGTCTGAATTTTTATCTACCTATATATTTATATACAAAAATATAATTCAAGTATCATCAAGCAATGTAAGCATTCATACTTCTAAAAATGGTTTCATTATTTCTACATTAGGATAAAACAGCTGGACAGATTTCCATATACTGGCTCTTTTTTAATAAATTTGGTGTATTATTTTAGTTGATCTGTTTTGGAGAGTTCATAGGTACAAATATTACACTTTATATTTGACAACATTAAAAATTACTATTTTGTTTTCACTTGTTTTATTTAAAATGTTATTAATATCTGCGGTGTACTAGGTTGCTTTAAACAAATTTAGAAAGAAAAAACAATACTTTTTCTTCATTTTCTTTAACGAATTTTTTAAATAAACCTTTTTTACAAAAATATTTCGAGATATAAATGTTTGTTAAAAATAATAATCATTTTATTGGTGAATCTAAAAAAATAAAAAATGCTTTAAACTCTCAAAGCATTTTTTAAACATTTTGCGAAAATGATTTATTGAAGTTTATATTTTACTGGCAAAAATAAACCTACAATAATAGAGATCACTAACATGTTTGAGATCATTTTAGGTTATTAATAAAACATGATATAAAATTGAAAATATGAATAATAATAGAGTTGTAATAGAATTGTATAGAAGAATTCATTGCAGTATTACTTATTATCATTATAATTTACGTTTATTAACTAATCTGACCAAAAATTTCAATAAAAGAAATCATACATTTAACATTCACACCTCACTATAACTATAACTGTACTTATATGTATAATGAAGAAATTGATCACGTGTAACACCTAGCTATACATTGGTAAGTATGTAAATAGCCTTGCTATAAAAAGTCTTGTTATTTGGTGTTATTTTTAATTTCTAAATATCAGTCATCATCATAATCAATGTTGACCCGTTTTTTTTACTTCTATTTATTATTTAACAGTCATCTGTGGAGTTCATGAATTATCTAAGTAAACTTAACAGAGTCTGAAACTTTCCTCAAATTTCCAATAAAGCACAGGGGTTTTGGTTTCAACAGATAGCAAAAACCTAAAAAGCAACTAAGCATCCATTTATTGATTCAAAAATAGTTCTGCAATTATTTTTATGACAAACACTACTAAGACCTCAACATCAAATAATTATCAATTCTGGTGATATATATATATATATATATATATATATATATATATATATATATAATGAAGCTCTTTTCTAATGGAAGGTATTTTGACCTTTAATTAATAAGAAGGTAACAAATAATTATGTAAGAATCTTTTTTGTATTTTATTTGTTTTATTCTATATAGAAAAATAAATCAAAATCTGTGAATTTTGATATATATATTCTAAGCTACAGAATTTGTGGCATAGAAGTTTTATTAATGATGATAAAATCCATTTATCTTATTGGTGTAATTCTCTTTAACTTTATCCAATAATATTTCTGAGAATTATTTGATTTTCTAATAAATTTGATTATAGTATGTCAAACATAACTCATCTGTATGCAGAGAAATAAAAAGACACCAGAAAATGAAATATTTTAATATACTGCCATTAACTGCCCTACTATTGAAAACAGTGTGTTATACATAAATGACATTAATTCATATTGTGTAATGAACAGAGAGAAAATGTTGATAAAGTGCTATTACAATAGTTACTATAACCTTGTGACTTCATGTGTCTTTTTACAGGACCATCATCTTGTCTCTAGAAACTCAGTCAGTGTTTTACATAACTGATTTCACTATAATATACAAAACAGTTTACCATACTCCAATGCTACCTGCTTTAAGCTGAAGCAGTTAAGGGTTTATTTATTAGCAAAGATTTTGGATCAACCTTAAATTTAAACAATTATCTATCTAGAAGGCTATTTAATCTGTTTACTCTATGTTATTAGCCATGAGATTTCTGAATAACTAAATAATTATTAAAAGAAGACATTTTCATTAGAATTTAGATATGTATAGTGAATGAGGTCAATGCTATGATGAGAAAATTATCCACTTATTTTCTTTACATTTTATCAGTTGTATGCAGATTAACCCAATAATATAATGATAGACTCAAGCACTTAAGGTTCTGTGATTCTGAGCCATTATGTATATATATATACACTCAGTATAATCAATTGAAAGATTTTGGTACTTCAAAATGGCACCACACATGAGATCATTTTATTTATTAATGAAAAAGTGGGTTGACATACATACAGAAAAATGTGAACATTTATCACTTCCAAAGTTTTTTTTTTTTTACTTTAATGGCAAGACAGAATGTCATTATAACTTTGTTATAACTTTGTATGGAAACTGTCTTCAGTATCAATCTTACCACATGAATATATTACCTATTTTCTTTAATAAAAATGACATATAATAATTTAGTACAATTTAATGATGTTTTGTTTTTAAAACCCTAAACATCACATTGTTGTAAGCTTTATTTTAATTTAGTTTATAGGACAGAATAACAAATATTGTGGCAAAAGAAAAAAAAAAAAAATTAAGTGACCAAACATTTACCAACATATTCTATACTTACATTGTACATAATTTTTTGTCAATAAAATAGTGTTATATTAAATGAAATCCCGTAGTTAGTATAGTTTTCCTAGTGTACACATTGGCTGAGATTTAAATCTAGATTAGAACTAAAGATTTTTGTGCAAACCGATAAGAAATGTACATTCACTGAATCCATATTAACTGGACAAAGACAATAATTTGCTGAATAATGTGTTCAGTTATTTATATCCTCATTTCATAATAAAAATGATTATCTATCTATCTATTTATATATGTATAATATTTAAATATATGTATATTGTCTAAACTACACTTAAGGTAATCAGAAGGAACTTGAACTCAGAATTTCAAGCGTCCTACAACTATATACTTTATCTTATACAAACAATGCACATGGATGCATACATGTGAAAAAATATAAATGATCTCCAATATATGTATTTTGTGCTGAACCAGCACTCATCAGTTGGTCCAGATTACCATCACCACACACACACACACACACACACATATATATATATATATACAATCAGTGCTCAGTTTATATGGTTGGATGCAGAGTTGGAGGCTTTAGAAGACTGAAGCTTCTTCATTAAAGTCTGAAAATTTGCTATCTTAATATAAACTGAGCATTGATTGTAATCTCGACCAACTGATGAGTGCTGTTTGAGGGATTGGTATGATAATTAATCCTAATAATGTTGAGGATAAAACATATTACTTCAACAAATCTTTTTTATTCATATTATTAAATCGTTGAATGATTCTTTCTTAGATATAAAAAACAATCCATAATTCCAATATATATAAATAATGGATATGAACAACAATACATGATCATTTTAAATATGCAGTAGACTTTTAATTATTTGTTCTAGAAGTCAAGTAATAACATGAAGAAAGATTTCAATCATATACACTGAAGTTGTTGTTTCTTTTTTACTTTCTATAGCTTATGTCGGTCCATAAATCTTTAGATTTTGTCAGGTTATTTCACCAAGGATGTTCAAGTGCTTAAGATTTTGATAAATAAAATGTACACGGCTCAACAGTCAAATTGACTGATTTCTGAACAAAGATGCCTACATAGATTTCTAGTTAAAGAGAGTATAATAAAAAAGTAGGTGGAACCTAGTTTTGGTAATAATATTTATAATTGAATGGTTAGTGATCGGAAGATTATGTAGTATTCTCGCACTGGAATGACTTTTAATCTGTCACTATATCAGTGATATGAACTTCAAAGGACAAATTCTAACTAATTGCAATAACTGATAAATGTGAAATATAGCAAACTTCCTCACTGAAAGTACTGGATTCTGCCGGTGATCACTTTAATGATCGAATATTACTTGATCTTTCAGTCGAATCATCATAAGATAAATCAATTTATTGCAGGAGTTATCAGATGAAAGTAGGAAAGTAGGACTAAAGATAAATGTTAAAAAGGCTAAAGTAATGTTTAATCGATTTGCTCAAAATATGAAAATAAAGATTGATTATGATGAATTAGAAGAAGTTAAGAGTTACAAATACCTTGGTCAGATTATTAATACAGATGGAAACATAATAGAGGAAATTAATCATAGAATTAAACTTGGTTGGAGTGCTTTTGGTAGAAATAACTTGATATTAAAAGGAAATATGCCTATGTGTTTGAAAAGAAAGGTTTTTAACAAATGTGTTTTACCAGTTCTTACTTATGGATCTGAGACTTGGACACTTAATAGAAGATCAATACAGAGACTTCAGACCACTCAAAGAAGTATGGAGAGATGTATGTTGGGAGTAACAAGAAGAGATCGAAAACGCAATGTATGGGTAAGAGAACAAACAGGTGTTACTGACCTCATTGAAAAAATTAAAAGATTGAAGTGGAGTTGGGCTGGACATATTGCTAGAAGAGATGATAATAGATGGACAATTGAAATTTTAAACTGGATTCCAAGAGATTGTAAAAGACCCAGAAGGAGACCACATGTAAGATGGATGGATGAAATAAGAAAATGTGTAGGGGTGATGTGGAGAAGAGAAGCTAAAGATCGGAGAAGATGGATTAAACTTGGAGAGACCTTCATCCTGCAGTGGATTGATAATGGTTGATAATGATGATGATGATATGATTCACTTGTAAGTGTGTGAAGTCATTCTATAACATAAACTTTATGACTCTTGAAACATAAATAAATTTGAAATACTATATTAATTAACAACTGAACGAAACGCTTTTTTTTTACTCTTTAAAAGTTAAAAGTGTAAATGTAGAAGTAAAATATTGATTGAGAGATCAGTTCGGACATAATGGTGGTTAAAAAAATAACACCACATACACAAATTACAAAAGTTTAACTGCCGTATTAAAAAAGAGGACGTAATTATTGGAAATCGATTTTAAATTTTGGAAAAGGTAACATGAATCAAATCGAAAAGAATAGCAAAGAACAAGCAATTTGTAGATTTTTTTCTTTAAAAGGAAAACGATAACACGTCATTTCTTTTGCTTTATTCATTACGGTTATCAAACAAGAACAAACACCAAAAATGAAGTCATATCTTTAAACCATTACACTAATGTGAGTTAAAATTTTAAATTACGAATTTCCTTTACAATCGCATTTCATTTAGAGACGAATAAAAGAATACACAAATTAAGGGAATATTATAAAAAGTAATCGGTTTGGAAATACGAGAAATGTTTACATTATAACAAGTTTTATATAGTATTCAATATATTAGAGCGTGTGATGTGCTTCTTTATATGTATCAATATATCTATCTATTTACCTATCTATCTAGCTATTTATTCAAATTATTTAGAAATATAAAACGTGCTTACATAATAACAAGTTATCATACTATGTTAAACATGGTAGAATGTGTGAAGTGTTTATATATTATTTGTTCATCCTATTAAAAGTCTTTATTTATCAATCAATCTAACTATTCACCCATTTATAGATTTATTTAATTTATATCTCTCTATCTAATAAATATTTATCTATATTTTTATTTATATATCTATCTATTATTTATGCATCCCTATTTATTCATCTGATTACACTTTCTATCTATTTATCTATTCACATCTCTACTTATCTATCTACCTATCTAGTTAAAATAGCTAACTAGCTATCTGTATGTATGTAAAAATATGTCTCAATCTATATATGTACATTAATTTATTGCAAACTATTTTGGAACCATTAAAGTTAAAATTAAAAAAGGCTTGTTAAACATTTATTTGAATCATTATGTGTTTTTAGAGCGGAGATTTGATCAGTTTCAAAAAGAAATCCGAATAATAGCAGATCTTAAGTTTAGATTTGTAACTAACTAGAATAGTTTGTTTTTTTTTAGTTTTTTTTTTTTTTTTAGTTATGTCAAAAGAACAGAATTTTGAACTGATGAAATATTAAAGAAAATAAATAAAAAGAATTTATTTATTAAGGAAATTATAAATCAGAAAGGAAATTGGCGCGAATTTCATAATGTAAAGATAACCATTGATTCAAAAGCCATAGAACTATGATATTTCCCATGCTAAAAAAAAATGATATACAACTATGATATGTCCCATGTAAATAGTGAAACCATACCATATCATGATTCATACAATCAATGCATCAGCATTTATTTAGAACATGTAGTTTATTGGGGCCTTTCTTCTTAACCAAAAGAACTATCTACTTGAAAAAAAAACTACCATCTCAATAAAAAACAACTTCAAAGTGATCATTTTTCATTGAGATTCGGACTTTAATCAGGTGGGCTGACTACCAAGTATATAAAAAATGCTTATTTTTTTTAAGGAGATACATTATGTCAATCCAATTTAAATTTAAATTGGGAACATTTACCATTTAGTAATAATAGATAGATAGCAGTTTATTAATTAATTCAAGGTTAATTGGAAGAGATATAAAGTAAATGTTTTGCAAAGATATGTAAGAGGAAAAGTAAAAGAAATATAACAAAAATATTTTGATTAATAATCAGAGATAGGTGATGAAAAGAAAAAAATAGAGAAATTCCTGACTTTTATGCAAATAATAATAATGAACAAATAAATACAGAATATTTCAAAAAGAAATTGAGCAATTTTCAGCTACAATAACATAAATATATAAATGATATAAAATTATTGTAAATTAAAGAGATTTGCTGATGCTGACATTTGAAAACAGTACAGTTTCAGTCTCAAACTTCCAACATGCTTCAAGCACTTGAGAGTTATTTATCATACTTTCATCATATGCTACTTCAGTGATAACTGAAGCATTTGTTTGAAGCATTTGTTTGTACTATTACCCTCAATTGTATTCCAAAACGTAAGAAAATAGTTATGTTTAATTTTCTGCTAAAGCCTAATTTCTGAAATATTCATAAAAATAACACATCAATCTGTCAATAAAAGACTATTCAGTTGTAGTTATGTTAACTTGATAAACTTAACAAATTTCTGTAGTAGATTCACATAAAATCAATTTGTTACCCATTATTAAAAAATCTACTGACCAAACAAAATTCCAAAGATGACTTTTAAGTTTTACAATAAGGAAAATTAGTTTGTGCATATATTTACAAAACAGTTTAATGAAAACAATGTTCACAGTAAATCTTCATAAATTAATAAGCCTAAATGCAGTGAGCTAATTATATTTTTTTATTACAGCAGAGTATGTATTTACAATGAAGTGTTAATATTCAATTTTATTTTCAAGTGCAGAGATCATGTGTAATTTAAACAGAAGAAATTTACATGTAGTAAATTTTAAAAAATTACAAGCAGAATATTAATATATAAAAAGAAATTAATGGGTGTAAAATTAATAAAGAAACATCTTTATGCTCTCAAACTAAGATACTTTAGATTGACCTATATAATTAAATTTAGATACAAAATATAAGATGGCCATTTTTAAAAAGTCTCTATCATGTGCTTTGGTTCAAGAATATCTTCAGTACTCAACATGACATCATTGAAATATTATATCAACATTACAATGCATGCGTTTAGGATGTAAATTCAATCTGTTTAACTAAAGTATTAAATAAAACAACTATTTTTAAAATCTTTAAAAAAGTTCATACATCAAAAAACTTGCTATCTCCTGTGATGTTGCATTGATGATGTTTTATCAATACTATGTGATGCAAAACACTGTAAAATGTATGAATATACATATAATAATTTGATGTCTGTCAAAATTGCAAAGTAGATAATAATGATTCAGTATCAGTTTTTACGACCATAATAATTCTTGTATTTATGGTTTTAACTTCAATTACAACAACATTAAAATATTGCAAATTGGAAAAAATAACAACAAAAGAAAAAGAACAGAAACTATGCTAATATACAAATACAAACATGAGTTAGTTAATAGGCTGGAATAAATCACAGAATTGTGGGAAAGTTAATCTTTCAAAGTGTTAGTTGACAAAGACTACAAGGATAGTCAAAAGTGCTCCTAAGTGGATAAATCTTTTAACTATATCTCATTACTTTATTTACAAATATTATATTATATATATATATATATATATATATATATATATATATATATATATATATATATATATATATATATATATATATATATATATATATATATATATATGCACACAAAGATAAACATACTGCAGTTATTAAATGGTCATGTTTATTAAATTACATTCATGTACACAGCAAAAGTGGCTTTTCCTTTTTCAAAACCTTCCTGCATTTCCATTTCTGTATTAATGAATACACAATAACATACTTTGTCTATTCACCACAAACTACAACTATGCTTGGTTATTAATCTAAGCCATAAAATGCACAGTGTTTTGTAACTGTGGGTTATCTTTAATACTTTTCCTTCAATCTTGAAATCCTGAAAAGCACTTAAAAACATTTCTGTTGCTCATACCCTTTGTACTACACATAGAGTAAATCATTTCAAATATTTCAGTAACACATTCACAGTTTATTTGGATCCTCATCTCCAGATTTGCTTTTATCAAAATTTGCAGACAGTGATACAGTAATACATCTAGAAAACATTTTTACTGTATTTTACTCTTCAAGCTAAAAGCCTAAAATTGAAGACCCCTTATAGCTTTGAACTCAATTTTGTACTTGTGAGCCTAATTTATACACTACAATCTACTAATCATTGATTATTCAAGCTTATTATGAAGTGAAATATAATTATAATTTAGTTTATAAGCTATAGAATCAAGTGACTTGTTAGGGTTAATGGTGGTATTCATCTATAAGAGGATAATGAAAACGCGCAGCAAATATATGTATAAGTCAATATTACAAATTGATATTTAAGCTCTAAACTATCTGTACATATATTTTTGCCAACATCCACTTTAAATAGATATATTCATGCTTATTTCTAATAATTTATTAAACTAAAATTTATCATAACATTCCTAGCCCAGATATAAATGCTGAACTATGTTATAGATTACATATTGTTTTGTTTTATTAAACATAAACACTTCCTATCATTAATTCGCCATCTTAATATTATCACATTTCTAGACTAAATATAAATTTAAACCATACAAATATATATAATTAGGTCAGATACCACATCTTTTTCCATGTGTGTTCTGTTTTTTAGTTGAAGTTTTTATTTAATCGCATATTCTTGAAATATATAATAATGGCATCTGAAATAGTCAAATAATTTTAATAAATAAATGATAAATATATATGTATGTAAGAGATTAGTGTACTGAATCAATTGAAGAGTACTATTTTTGTATGAAATGCAACTTGGAATTATTTGCATTTTCAAATGGCACTATGAGATGATATGAAAACGCCACAATTCTAAATTATTCCAACAGCGCCCCCTGTTAGGCTAACATAAAATATGATTCAAAGTTTTATCTATGCAGTTAATTGAGATTTTATGTTTGTATCATAGGGAACGCGTTTTGTATCAATTTGTATGTGTATATCTGAATTTCAGTTAAGGCTTGTAACTGATTCTATTTATTAAATAAGGGCATGTATAAGTCATAATACCAGTGATTACGATATTTCTTATATAGTTAATAGCAATATGACCAAACAAATTATAAAAAATTTATTTTTTCTAAAATTATTTGGTATATATTTTTTTAATAAATCTTATATGAATGGTTTTTGATATATTATGCAAACTATCAAATAATTTTGAATATGTAGGCTTTTAATATTTTTCTTCCAAAAAGTATATTTATTAAGTTAAAGTTACATCAAGTTGGTGATATTTAATTAGAATTACCATATTTTTGTTAAATTTTTATGACAAAGTTGTTCATAACTTACCCAAATATGGAAACGATTGGAATATAGTTAGTTACAAAGAACTATTTAATCTGCATAAAAACAAACCAACGTTTTAGGAAAAAAAGCTTGCAATTACTTGAAAGGAGATGCATGGATTATTTTTTGACAACTTATGTAAACCAAAATAACAAATTTCTAATGTCTATCCCATTTATTTTTGATAGTTTAGTTATTATTATACGATTATATATATGATAAATTAACATTAAGTGATGCTTGCCAGCATGCTCCACCCATCATAGGGAATTCAATTTTTTATCTCTGAGATTAGACTACGACACACTAAAGCGTATCTTTTCAGATACTCAGCATTTCTTAAATGAAACAACATGTGAGTTTTTAAAATCCAATGAATGTTTGATTGATTTTTCTGTTTTATATTTACAAACATGATAGTCAAAAATAAGTTATGATCTTGATATCTAAGTAGTCTTAAGCCATAAACCAAGAGAGAGAGATTAGTCTCTTACTTGATGACAAACTGGAGATTACATTTAAGCAAAAAAAAAGGGGGGGATATCATCAGACTTTGCAAAGCAAAAAGAAAATATGAAGAGATTATTGATTTGAAATGGTGCATATGCTTTACTACAAAAACACAAAACATATAAAAAGTATTGTAAAGTTGTTGGAATACCAAATAGAGTAGAAAAGATTTTTCTTAAATGAAGATATCAAATAATATGAAAAAATTTGGATTTTGAGAAAAAACTGAGAAAACAAATATCCTTCAGTGATTTTCAGGAAAAACAATGTAATATCCTATGTTTTTTATGGGAAAAGTAACATGAATCTGGAAACACACAAATGAAAACACAACAGAGTTGGACTGTATTCAGCTTAACAGAAAATATGCATTTCATAGTTACTGTGGTTTAATAGATTTAATACAGGAGATGATCATCAATTAGTAAGATAGGCAAAACTCTCCATATAGTAGTGCCACTCAGTGCCAACCAGAGTAATCAATGGATGCAAAAAGGCTTGTGCATAAAATCCCTATATAGTGCCTACACATCCAATATCCCCAGACTAGTTTCTGGCTTGTGGCCTTCATCAGTGAGGAGGGTTGGATCTGAGAGCACTGTACCTAGATTTTAAGATCTAGTGCAACCCTCCAGAACCCACCTTTTATCTCTACAGGACTATGAGAATATAATTGAAAACACAATATTTTCAATCAAAGCTCAATAGCTTATATAGTCATATGTATCTGAACCCAAGTTAGTACCAATAAATTTTGGTGCTTTTGGCTCTTTAACAACCATAGCCACCATTATTCTATTAGTCAGGATTGGTGTTAAATCACTAAATATTAGATGATCACTATTTCTTATGCTAGCACATTACTGTTATTAAAACAGGCAAAACTCTCCATATAGTAGTGCCACTCAATGTCAATCAGAGTAATCAATGGATACCAGAAGGCTTGTGCATAAAATTCTTATCTAGTGCCTACTTTTCCAATATCCCCAGACTAGTTTCTGGCTTGTGGCCTTTGTCAGTGAGTAGCTTTGGATATGTGAGCACTGCACCTAGATCTTAGGATCTAATGCAACTCACCAGCAGCCACCTTTTATATCTACTTAACTACAAAACTATGAGGATAAAATTGAAAACACTTTAATATTTTCAATCTATGCTCAATAGCTTATGTCATCATGAACCAGGCTCAGTACCTATACATTTTGGTGTCTTTGGTTTTTTAACAACCATATCCACCACTATCCTATTAGGCAGAATTGGTGTTAAACCACTAAACATCACATACCACTATTTCTTATGCTAGCACATTACTGTTATTAAAACAGGCAAAACTCTATATAGTAGTGCCACTCAGTGTCAATCAGAGTAATCAATGGATACCAGAAGGCTTGTGCATAAAATCCCTATCTAGTGCCTATTCATCTAATATCCCCAGACAAAGGCCACAAGCCAGAAACTAGTCTGGGGATATTGGATGAGTAGGCACTAGATAGGGATTTTATGCACAAGCCTTCTGGCATCCATTGATTAGTCTGGTTGGCACTGAGTAGCACTACTATATGGAGAGTTTTGCCTGTTTTAATAACATTATTATTATTATTATTATTATTATTATTATTATTATTATTATTCATTATTATTATTATTATTATTATTATTATTATTATTATTATTATTATTATTATTATTATTATCATTATCATTATTATTATTATTATTATTATTATTATTATTATTATTATTATTATTATTGGGATTGTCTAAGTATTGATTGGTTTAAGTGATTATATATTGTCTTGACAACAGGCTGATATTTCTGATTGTTATTGATATTTGGATTGTCTAAGTATTGAATGATTTTAATGATTATATATATATTGTGCACATTCCAATTTAGTCTGTGACTAAATTGCAATAGTGTGCATAGAATAACAAAAACAAAATCACCATCACATTTTCTTTTAAAAAAGGGAATCTGTAGGGCAGATTTGAAACCTTACATGACCAAGCTCCTAACACCTCAGACAGAGAGAGGGAGAAATATTTGTTTCTCTCTCTGTTTGTCTTTGTATTAATAAAAGAGATAATATATACTTTTAATAGTTGTATTTAAAAGTTAAAATTTTAAGGCACATATAAATAGTCATCTGTAGACACAAGCTATTCAATTAATCATTTTTCTGATTTTGATTATTAACCTTCTTTAACATTAATTTATATTTAATAGATTCTAATATTTTTATTTAATAATACTTTAATTCTAATAGGCTTACTAATTTATTTTCTGAATGTTAAGTTATAGCTTTTCAAGTCACTCAGATTATTTTGTTTATAGGCAGGTTTTATATGTCTGAATATGGATGAGTGTGTACCTGTATTTACAGATATAGACTTAAAACATCTATAGATACATTTTCATAATAGAAAAGATTTTATTAAAATCATTTTATAAATTTTAGTTTTAATATTGTTTAAAACAGTTATATTTTTTAAGATCAATTTGTTTTATTTTGTCTGAAAGGGTTAAAGTTTCATTTAACTTTTCAGACTGAGGTCAAGGGTTAATAAGAGATGAATGAAGGTTAAATTTCAGACTTGAGAAAAGGGAGGTTGCTGATAAAATCCATACCATTTTGGATTCCTTACCAATAATAAATTTAGAAAAAATTATCAATTCACAAAAAAGATGTAAAACAGACCACTAAAAGAATGCAATTATGACTGTCCAGATGTGTCTAGTAACAAAAATATGTGAGGTAGACAGTCTAAGTTATATAAAAGCTGACAAAAGTCTATTAAAAGAGAGGAAAAAATGAAATAAACTAAATTGCTTTGGAGAAATCAGATTGTTTTAAAGGTTTCTACATTAACATGATGGACTAGAGAGATATTTTGTTATGAGCCTCCATTGCCCATCCAAGAAACCTATGCTCATCAGGAAAAGTTTAAATCCAAGGTATTAAAACATCTTATAACTGATTTCCAAATAAGAAAGAAGAAACTTATTGCTCACCTGTGCTGGTAAATCTAAATGGAACTAAGAAGTAGACTTCTGAAATTTGTGAACCTATTCTATTTTATTTATGCCACTTGCTAAGTTTAAACCAAAGCAAAATGCTAAAATATATGGAAAACAGAGATATCTATCTATTTATCAAAAGTAATTATATGCAGAAGAAATGAAAAAACCATTCCCATGATAAAATTATCTCTATAGAAGCAATTGATTTCATCATCATCACAGTAAAGAATGGCAAGCCCAAACCAGAATAGGATTGTTCCAGTAAACTGCTGTAATTGGTAAATATACATGCATTACATATTGATGTGTGAATGCTGCCAAATTTTAAACCTTCAACAAGCTGACTTTAAAATCATTGGATTCTTTGAAACCATCTGTGCCTCAAAGTAAAAGAACTGATAATATGAATTTTAATTATATTTTTTATCAGTGACTATTAATAAATTTTTTAATAATAAATGTGTTTATCTCTCTCTTTTAAATCTTTAAATCTTAAAATAAAAACCAATTATAGAAGATTTTCAGTAATAATAGCTATTGCATTATTGATTAATTATGTATTCTTGAAGTATTACATGTAATCATTTATGTGTGTATTTTATTTTTATAAAATGTGTTTATTGTATATTGATTCAAAATTATAAAATATGTTGGCTATATTATAGGTAAAAAAAAGTTTAATAGTTTTTTTATTCATAATGGGAAGTGATATATATACACACATGTAGTAATATAATTATGCTTACTTACATGTATATTTGTTGAGCATGAGTTTTAAAAAATTGGTAGAATTTTATCAATAGAAGAGATGGATTTTTTTAAAAATAGTTAATGACCTAGATTGGTGAAAAGTCAGATAGATAATTTGATGCTGATTTTATTAAATGCTTATCTCTATGATCTGATTAACTTTTTTTTACTCTTTTCTCTTTTTAATATTATGTTTAAATTAATTAAGATGAAAATATATATGTTATATGCAATAAGTGAGTATGTGCATGCATAGAGTGTTTATTTTTTAAAAATAAAAATGTGTTTTTAGGATATAAGAATTTTGTTTATCCACTATGGAAAGTAATGCACACACACCACACTAGATGATATGAACATGGAGTACATGCCATTAAGGAAAAGGGGGAAGTTTTTTAGTATTACCAATATTATTATTTAAATGTAAACAATTTATCATTATTAATAGTGTATATTTTCTATCTGTATTATTAATGATTAATCAGTAATAAATGTTAATTTGTTTTTTATTAAAAGAGGCTATATCTTTCTTCAGAGTTATTAACTGTCTTGTTAATTATGAGCATTTGTCATTACTGATGAATATTAATCATTAAGTCATAATTTAAATATAATAATGTTTAGATAAGTAATTATGGGTTTATAAAAGATGAAAGTTTATGTTGTGAGTTATATCTAATGCTATGGCAGGAATTATCATCATCATCATCATCATCATCATCATCATAATCAATAGTCTAAATAAATGTGTTTAATGACCATATGAATAATGTTTTTCACTCTATTTATTTATTATTGGTCAGCTATCATCACAGATAATGACTACCATCTAAGATCATCAAACGTCACTCAAAGTTTAACAAATTGCCACCAATAAACCCTTAGTGTTTAATATAAGCTAGTAAGACTTATGAGGGTGTTAAATATGCACATATGATATTGAAATCTGATATATTTTTTTCTGATAAATTTTATTTGCACAACTAAAGAATCATAAGGATGTTTTGTTTCCTTAATATTAATGCAAATGTGATATGGTTCCTAAATACAAAATCCTACATCCTGTTTTAAATAATGTACCAAAAGTGTTCAAACCAGGTACATCTATAAGTAGGTATATAATGTAACTTTGTCTAGGTTTAGATAGCCTAGTGGCACCCTGATAGACCATATACGCACAAGTAAAAAATAATAAATATAAAATGCTTAAAACATACTAGTTCAATAATGCTCATTTTCTCCCTAAGCTTGTAGATAGGCTCTCTTTTTATTTTGATATTTTTATTAGTTATTATATATATATATATATAAGTGAGCGGACATCCAGATATCATTGATATCATTAAGACCAATATAAAACTGAAATGAAGGTTAGTTAGATGTGTTGCTAAAATGTGAACAATAGTAAAATACTTAAAAAAATTATGCATGAGGTGAATGAATGAAATATGGAAATTTTCTGAAATAATGTGGAAAAGTAAGGAATAGATCAAAGAAATTGAATTATATTGTGATAGTATTTTATTTTTTAGTAAATTAATAATGATTGAGAGTATTGATTAGTACTATAATGTACTATTGCGATTATTATAATTAATATGCATCCTTCAGAAAACATGAATACAATGAATTTGGCTTCACCACCAAATGCATTTCCCCATTGCCTACAAAATGTTGCAATAAATCAATAACATTAAAGATTATGAAGAAAATATTTCTTTCCTGACATATAGAGAGATTTTGTAAGTAAAATGAATTTAATGTTAGTAATAAAAATTATTTAAAATTTTGATTCATTCAAACATTATTTAAAGACAGTTTTACAAATTTTGATTATTTTACATACTTAATAAGTAAAAATAATAGTAGTAGTTACATAATGATGTTACAATTGGATTATTATCATATAATTTTGGTTCATTGTAAAGTTTTATATTACAATTTTACATGGAATTAAATATCATTTTTTGATATTTAATAGTTTTACTTTGCTTTATTTTGAAAAATTTCTTGCTTACTATTTCCCAATTTGCCTTTGAAATAATATCCAAAAGTAATAATATGTATTAATTACATATTATTTCTTTCTTTTGTTAAACTAAAATGGGTTAAAATTGATAGTAATATACCATGACTTAATCATGTGCTTATGTATATGCTTCCAATAACTGTTTTCTTCATCCTTCCTCTAAAGTTTCTATAATAAATCTGGACAATCATAAATCCCTGACGTTATTATTTTACAATGTACATATCACTAGTTTAGGTTTTGTGTTTTGACTTTATCAGTTAGGATTTAGAATTCAAAACTGGCACCAATAATTATATACATCTTTATACTATTCTAAATATAGCCTTTTTTTTTTAAAAAAAAAAAATTAAAATTACATTAATGTTTTTGCATAATTCCAACATCAGATCAGTTTCTAGATGTACTTTAAAATACATTATATATTTAGGTTTATCTAATTGTACGCTAAAGCATAGAAAGGACTTATAGCTGAGTAAAACAAATATGTATAATTAGGTTACAATTTTTTGTTTCATAGCAGGTTGTTACTGTGACTAGTATGAACGGATAAAAAGAATGTTGCTAGATGCATAAAAGCAGTACTTAGAGATTTGAATCCTAAGTCGCCATGAATACAAAAGCAGAAACCACTCTGAGATGTATCCTTATTGATGTGTATTAATTACTTAGGCCTACAGTAATAAGGAGAATAAATATTTTCAGCCCTCAAATGGCTTAAGGAATTTTATGATTACGCAGTATTGATGAATAATAAAAAATATCATGACTAGAGAGTAATTATTAATTTTGACAATGTATAGTTCTTTTTTAATTACTTTGCGTTTCCGTTTTCATGAAGTAGCAGAAGGAAACGATTGTTTGTTATTTTGTTGTTTTTTTTTAAATGAAAATAAAAATCCTAGCATTAACTTCTTTTTGAATTTTGCACTCAAAAATATTTTTATGAAGAAAAGTAACTGAACTGTATTTTTACTATGATTAAAAGAACTCTACTATTGAATTTGTTTTTAAATATATATAAAAGATTAAATGAATTTTTTTTTACATCAAACAGTTATTTTTAAAAACTTTTATTTGCTTTTATAAATAAATAAATATAACAATAACGTCTTTATTTATTTATTAAAAATATTTTTTTAGCAGAAATGAAATAAAGTAAATTGATTTTCTCTATACTGCAAACAGAATATTTTATAAAGTTGTGTAGACAGCCAAATTGCGTCAGTTAAAGAAAATAAAATGTATGTCATAGTAAATACTTTTATAAAAGTAAGAAATTTTGTGTAGAAAGCTAAATGCTTCCCATGAGTTTGAATTTTGGAAATGTTTTGTAAATACTCAAAAAAATCATTATATAAAAGAAAAACTAATAAGAATTCTTACTTGAAATAGTTAATATTTGTTTGTAATATTTTTTTAAGCCAGAATTTATTCCTACGTTCATACAAATATGTTGATGTGATTAGTTTACCAGATAAAAGATGGTAGAATATTCTTTTAGGTTTCCCTTATGAAAAAACATGCAAAAGGTTATTCTTGATGAGAATAATCACTAATTACTGCCGTTTAAAAAACTTATTACATATTATTTGCAGTCTTAATAAAGATGAGGTATGTCAAAAGACATATCTTATTGCACATGGCTGATTCGATGTCTCTTCTTCTAGAGAAATCCTAACTTTTGAGGTATGTACATATAGGTGAACTATTGTAAATTTAAAGGTTTATTAAAATTATTAAATTTTATATATTAAAGATGACTAAAGAATTACAACACTGTTAAAGAATTTAGTTTAGGTTAGATATAAAAACAGGCAGTTTTATACATTTATAAATTTACAGATAAATTTGAATGAATGTTCATATATACAACATAAACATAAAATAAAAGATTTAGTGTTATTACATGATTTGAAATACAAGCATTCTTATACCTGGATCTTAATTGTAAATATAGGGGATTTAAACTCAGACTTTCAAGCAACCTTCAACTATCCACACTATCTCATACTACTGATACACATGACCATGCACATGTAGAAAAGATAAATAATCACTAATAAACGTATTTCGTGCTAAACCAGCACTCATCAGTTGGTCCAGATTATCATTTCCCACATATATATAAAATCAGTGCTCAGCTTATATTAAGATAGCAAATCTTTATACTTTAATAGACAGGCTTCAATCTGCTCTAACCTCCAACTCTTAATATAAGCTGAGCACTGATTATATATATGTGGGGGAGGATGATAATATGAACCAACTGATGAGTGCTGGTTCATCACAAAATATGGATATTGGTGATTATCTTTTCTACGTATGTGTGGTCATGTGTATCAGTGGTATGAGATAGTGTGGATAGTCAAAGGTTGCTTGAAAGTCTGAGTTCATATTATATAAAAGAATACGTTTCTAAAAATACTTATATTTCAGAACACTTTAATTTTGGAAAAAGAAATATAAAAGTAATCATTAGAGTTGATTGAAGGCTGAAATTTCTATAAACTTTTACTTATGTATTTGTCGATTATAGTATAAACTAAATAAGTTTTGTATATTAGCACGATTTATAAGAGCTGTTTAATAAAAATTGCACACTTATTGTCGTTGACGGGCAGGGAAGTGGCAATTTTGCAAGCACATGCATAGGTTAGTTTATAAAGATAATTTGGTCAGTTGGTGAAAATAGTAATATTTAGCAATGAAAATTTAGGTATAAACGTTCATTTATCAGAACTACTAGAAAATGAAAAATGTTAAAAAACATTTTAAAAACGTACAAACTTACTTTAATTTGCGTAAAGTTTTAAAACAATATTTTTTATTGCAAAATATTAATTGAAGAAAAAATAATAATTATTTATAAGAGCAATAAGTAATACAACTTTAAAACTGAGTTAAAAAGTTTTGGATATTTATAAAATATATTATATGCAGGTGAGTAGATTAGCTTTTGAAATTGTAAAAAAAAAAATCGTAAAAAGTATAAAAGGATCGCAAAAAATCTTTATAAAAGAGTGTTAAAAATCAATTTAACACAAATTAGTTCAGTTTAGGTCCCACTATATCAGAACATAAATCAGTAGCTGGTCATTAAACTGATGCTTTCAACTTTAATCGTCTAGAAAAAGAAGTGAATAAAGAGTGACTTCGGCAATGCTCATTGGTTGCTTTTAGTAGAGAAATCCATCTTTTGGATAAGCAAGAAGGATGACCAGAAGTAACGAAACTTATTGTCTTTCTTTACACATTACAGTGATGAGGATGTACTTTTGTGTTTATAGTTGTTTCTAATTGGCTGATTAATTCTCTAACATCAATCACTATTATCTTCCAATTACATGTATCATGTAGAAAAAGTTTAATTTCATGAACCTTGCTTAAAGTTTAAAATATAGCCTCTTCTCTGCTATACCAAGAAATGTGTTGTTCTAACCCAAAAATAGTTTGCCTTAATGCTTAAAATGTACTGTTGTGAAAGATAGTTATATTTTATTTTTATTTTTTAAAAAATACATTTTAAGTTCCAGGTAAATTAACTGCAAAGATGTCTGCATTATGAGAAATAAATAAAAGTAAATACCAATAATGATTCTTGAAAATAAATAAAGAATCAGACCAACTAAGAGCTTCAGAATCGTATCCACTTCAAGTTTTTGTAAAAGCATATATGGTTCAGTTTAGAAAGGCCTAAGAGGGGCGCTTATATAGTTGTAAATACTGTTTTAGGCTTTTATGATAGAAATATTTGTAACTGTTTTTTTTTTTTTCATTAATAGGAGTGGATGTTTTTATTTCTTGTGGGGATAAAGCAGCAAAAAGATTCCCCTCCCCCAATTTATTATTTAAGTTATCACAGGATTAATTTGGTTCATCATAGGAATTTGCAAAGAGTATAATATTATAGATAATAACATCCAAAGTCAGTTAAAATTTTAACATGTGATCACATGTCATTGTTTAATTCAAACCCTCATAATATGTATATTCATGATGGTGGGGTGTTTGGATTGATATTTATTGTTTGTTTATGTTACTTATGGTAAAAAATACATAGTATGTATTGCCATTTTAACCTCACTTCAGCATATTTTTGATGTTTAATTATGAAAGATTAGGTATTGTTTATAACATCATTCTCTATGTTCAAGCTTTATGCAAGCTGTAACATGGAATTATAATTGGGAAACTAGTACAAATATGGATGGATTTGAACTAAATCTGCAGAATAACACTCTAATCAAAAGATGGCATGTATTATCATAACGTGTACCGTGGATAAATAAAAGTTAAAGTGATTTTTCACAAAATATATAGTATTTTCTAATACTTAAAGATTAGATGATGAATCGAAAAATATAACTAGTTCACTGAGAATAACTTTCTAGTGAAAAAGTTTGAATTATAGAAAGAACTTATTTTAACCTTTATTAATAACTTAAGAGCTAAGTGGATGTGATACCATGCATTATAATTAATATATTGTTTCAAAGTTAACAAAAGGCTTAAATGTATTTGTTTTACCCATTTATATTTGCAGAACTAGAAAGTAACAAAGTGCAAATTCATCCTAAAGACATAAAGGTTGACAAACTCATAAGCAGTTTATATAATTTACATATAATTTATATAATGCTATATAATTTATCCAAGTTATTATATTAAAAAAATTAATATGCAACCATTATTTTTTTTAATTTTCTTTCATTACTACTGTTAATATATATACATATCAAATATTACAGACAATCTATTGAATAAACAATGTAATTGTATGAGTATTCATCATTTGTGGAAAATTGGCTATTCACAAGGGAATGTTACTGTAATGTGATTATAATGAGGTTTCTACTCAAGATAGAGGAAAATGCCTTAAGCTGGATATAGCAAAGATTTTATTTATATTTTATATAGTCATATTGAATTTTTTAATGCTTGAATATCTTGGTACCTCACTGATAACACCAGAAGCAGAAACTGGTCTGGGGTTGATTTTGTGAGCTCTCTCTCTCTCTGTATATATATATGTGTGTGTGTGTAAAATACAATACCCATTATAATATATATATATATAAATTAACGGTAAATGCAATTTTATAGTCTAAATTCTTTTGTAGCACTTTTGATTATGTGGTAATCCTCATCAGCTTTAACTGAATTTAAAAATTTTTAAACTTAATGTTATGTACAGTATATTTCCATGAGCTGTGTATGGCCATATTTGCAACTTGCCTATTAATAACATCATTTTTATATTTATCAATTAATATTGCCTCTTTAATTTTCCTCTTTTTATGATTTCTTTCTTCCTTTAATATTTTTATTTCATTATTATTAAATGTAAACTTATAATTACAAGTTTTGACTATTTACGTTATTTATCAGATTTCATGTAGATGTTCTGTGGAAAAAAGATTGAAGGAGCATCAATTATTATATAATCAAATTAAAAATAATGTAAATAGTCAATTTAATACAGCTTCAGTATTCTTTGACCATGAAAAAACTTGTAATTATAAGTTTACATTTAATAATAATGAAATAAAAATATTAATGGAAGAAAGAAATCATAAAAAGAGGAAAATTAAAATGGCAATATTAATCGATAAATATAAGAATGATGTTATTAATATATAAGTTGCAAATATGGCCATACACAGCTCATGGAAATATATGTAACATTAAATTTAAAAAATTTGAAATTCAGTTAAAGCTGACGAGGATTATCATGTAATCAAAAGCGCTACAAAAGAATTTAGACTATAATATTGCATTTACCATTAATTATATATATATATATATAGCAGGAATTGGTCTGGGGTTGATTTTGTGAGCTCTCTCTCTATATATATATATAGAGAGAGAGAGAACTCACAAAATCAACCCCAGATCAGGTTCTGCTTCTGGTGTTGTTAGTGAGGTGGCAGGATGTTCAAGTATTCGATTAAAAATACCAGAACAAGCCCAGAACTTTACCTAATGTCTGACTATTAAGTAAAAGATCTGAAATTTTCAGACATCCATATGTCTTCCAATCCAGCTGTCTAACTTAAATAGCCATATGGGACTGAACTAAATTCAGATTTGGGTAGTGTTACAATCATTGACAACAGCTATATAGAATCACCTGATATCAGGATGTATTTGAATTTTGAATTTTTTTATTACCCATGTGCATTAAAGGTGGAAAAATGGTCTACATATGATGCTAAATTTTAAAAAAATGTTTTATTAGTTCATATTTAAGTAAATAAAAATGACTCTTATTTTTCAATAGTTTACATATTATAAAATTATTTTTAGTTTTTTTTTTTTCAAATATACAAGCTTAAAATCCTACTGCAGCTTAAATTCAGGGGTTACTTAAAATTGAAGTAATACAGTACTTAAAACATTACATTAAATTCAGTACTCACAAATATAAAAACTCCAGGCTTAATTTCTATATGGTTTATACATTCATCATGTTAAAATGCCTAAAGTAGAGGAGAATAATATCACTCGACATATTGTATCAAATACGAGAAAACGTGCTATTACAATCTACTTTAAAAGAATGAGTGAAATTTGAATTTTTATTAGGACATTTAGCAATTAATTTTAGATGGTGAAAATAGTCAAACATATCATTACATATCCTGGAATGACTGTTTTCCTGAGTAAAATCTCTATTATAATTAATGATAGCTTTTGCAATAACTTTCTAATAATTGTTTTATCCAGTTAAAAGCAAATATTATTTTGCCATAACTTTAGAATCATTATAAAATACAAGATTCTACACAGTTGTTCCCAAAATCTGTTACTAATTTTTGTATATAGATAGATAGATAGATAGATAGATAGATAGATAGATAGATAGATAGATAGATAGATAGATAGATAGATAGATAGATAGATAGATAGATAGATAGATAGATAGATAGATAGATAGATAGATAGATAGATAGATAGATAGATAGATAGATAGATAGATAGATAGATAGATAGATAGATAGATAGATAGATAGATGGATAGATGGATAGATGGATGGATGGATGGATGGATGGATGGATGGATGGATGGATGGATGGATGGATGGATGGATGGATGGATGGATGGATGGATGATGATGATAGATGTGTGAGTAGAGGGGGTGTGTAATAGAAGCATGAATTTTGGATTTGGGGTAATTTTATATAGTAATAACAATAAAAATAATAAATATAATGGTAATTAACTATTATATAGAATCTTTCCATCTACAGAAGTACTTCTGATTAATTCCTCAACTCTCCTACCTGCCATTAAATTCAAAAACATAATGAAAGCAAATTTCATCAACTCAAATCCCAGGAATCCTGAATTTTATTGTTAGTAGCTTGTCTATTAATTATATTTATTTTATTTCTATTTATTAAAATTGCCACCTTAATTTTTTTGTTATTATGGTTTCCTCTTCATGATAATTTTAACATTTTCAATATCAAATTTAAATTTATATTTACATGTCCTGTCATAATTCGAGAAAACTGAAGCAGTCATTAAATCGATATTATTTTTACTTTTCACACAGCTTGTATAACAATTCATGTTCCTTTAATCTTTTTTTCAATACTGCATTATATATATATAAATAAAGTCTAATTTAGGTTTTAATATGTATTATATTTTTGATTAAATTTCTGATGTTTCAATAAAATACCATTCATCTTTATTAAGGCTAAGGGTTTAATGAAAAACTATTATATCAAGTAATAATAAGATTGAGCACGCATGAAAAACTTATCACTCATCATGAAATTGTGAAGGTATTCAATATATATATATATATCATTAAGAACACTTGTTTTTAAGTGCTGTTATAGTAAATAAAGCATACTGCCATCTCAGTACATTAAAATACTATAATAAGAAAATGAATCACCTTCTCATTAGTCCTCTTTGTATATAAAAGAGATTGTCTTCAGTACTTACAACAGTCAGCAGAGGGTAAGAAATATTAATCAATTCGATCTTTTTTTTATCAAAGGGATTGATTTTTATTAAGAAAGTAACAAAATACCTATTTATTTTTATTATTTTAGCTTTGTAATAAACATAACAAGTGAAATAAAAAGTGTATATAAAAAAATCTTCTTCATTTAAAATAGCAACTTTTATATTAATATTTTTAAAGGGTGAATAGGAAATGCTCCTACTTGTTTATTAAAATTTCAAAAGTTTATTATATGTCAATTGTATTATTTTAATAAAAATATTCCTAACATTACTTTTATTTAATTTTATTACAAAGAATTTGTTTCATTTATAGCTTGACATTTTAGGAGTAATTTGTTGGTTCCCCTGGGTGAATACAAAATACCCTGCGCCCATCCTAAATGATTACCATATATAGTAATAATAATAAAACAAGTTCAAAAGTGAATTAAAATTATGAGAAAATAAACAACAAACAATTACATCCCTGAAAAATTTAATAAGCTAAAATGAAGCTGAGATATATTTGTTTCTTGATGGTTTTAAAAAAGTCTTAAAGTAGATTCCTAGAGATTGTAAAAGATTTTAAAAAATACCTTGTGTTAGGTGGAAATAAGAATGTTTTTTTCGAAATTATCAGAAAAGTTGGATGAATCTTTGAGAGAGTTCCATTCAGATGTCGATTGCTAATATCTGAACATGCTTATGATGATATAAAATCTCAAAAACTACTTTAATTAACTTAGCTTTTCATTATAATAGTCAATCTTAATTTTATTTATTCCTTATTACTTACATTAAGGAAAATCAAAACTCATATTTATTTGCAACTATTATCTTCATCAATTTGCTATATAGATGTATATTTACGTTGAATATATATATATTTATGATATTTCTTTTGAAAAAATAAGTAAATGCAATTCTTCATGTGACCTTTTTGCTGTTAAAACTATCTCGATTAATTTTGATTTTATTAATATTTAAAAGTTGAATTATTATTAAATTTTTAAGGATTGTAAGTTTTCTTGAAATTTAGCACTTTTAAATTTACTTACAAAGACTTCACTCACTTTAAAATGTTACAATTTCTATTGGCGATGAATATGTTTTAAAAATTGAAACTGCTGTTGGGTAAATCAACTTGAAAAGCTGTATTATTGAGAACTAATATTATTTTTAAAAGTGCTATTTTTGGACATAATAACTTGAAATTTCCATACTGGTTATGAGATATACTTGCAGTTTATAAAATGAAAAAAAAAATCAATATTTTAAAAAAGTATTAAGATATTTATATTTATATATGCATAAATATAATTTTTAATTAAATTTAAATAATTTTAAAAAAGCAATGAATTATACCTTCTGAAATAATTTCAATATATAACCAACATTCATCAATAGTTTTAAGTTTTAAAACAGCTAATCATGATTTTAATTAAGTGAAGTTGAATTTTCTTAATTTTAAAATTACATATTTATATACACAATAGCCTCCTTGGATCTATGCAATTTAATTATTCTAAACCCTTGCCACCATCAACAGTTAATCAAAATCAATGGATATTACCAATATACTTTTTTATATCAATAATTCCAATCTTTGTGGTAAAGTTGCAATCTTTAGTGTCTATATAAGTATATTAGATCATTAGTAAAGGTGGGATTCCACCTTTATTGTTAAAAGGAGGTTGCCTTGACAACAGCTTGAAAGTGTTGATTGTTATTGATATTAAGATTGTCTAAAAGTTGACTGGTTTTTAATATATATATATACACCTGAGTCTCGTTTTACGCAATAGATAGGTTCCTCAGAAAACCCGCGAAAACAAAATCGCACAAAAATAGATGTAACTTACATTGAAAAAGGGGGGATGCCATCTGTGATTTTTCAAAATTCGCATAAACGCAAAGCACCAACATAAAATTACTTTAAAATTCACGCAAAAAAAAAATAAGGAAATAAAATATGACTAATAAAAAATTTCAAATTTGAAAAAAATTGATACAAGACAAACTTTTTTTAACTATAATATTTAATTTTATTCAAAATAATATATTTTTATGCATAATTTACAGTAAAGTAATTTACATTTTTTATACACGTTTTAATTATTATAGCTATTTGCCGAAAAACACGTTTGCAAACAACTAGCGTCAACTTCACACTCATGTTGAGTCAGTGGTTTTCTGGTGACAACGTAATTAGTAATTAATCTTTGAGACAATGATTTTATTAATTGTTTATGAAACTAACAACTAAAAATTAAATTCTTATTTTTGTCTTTAATTTTCAATTCTGTTTAAAAATCAAATTTCACATCACATTATTTTAAGTCACTGTAAGTAATTTTTAAATTGTTAATTACAATTAAAAATCAGATTTTAATTTTTAATTGTCAAATTTAATTGTGCCCACTGCTATTACTGACCTTTTAAAAATAAACTTGTGGACACTAAATGATTAATAATTGATTACGTTCTTTTTTAAAAAGCAAAAACAGAATGTGATTTAAAATGCAAAATTAACACGCACAATGTTTGAACAAATTTACATTATAATCTTGTAAAATTTAATGTGTGTATACATAAAATGTGGAAATCATGATTTTAATTTCATTATTGCATAAAATCTTACTATTATAAAGCACTGAAAATATTGAAATTACTAAGTTGAAAGTTGAATTACAATAATGTGCTATTACTTTCAATATAACATAAGTGTGCGAAATTTATTATTTAAAGTAATAGCACAATATCGGAGTTCGACTTCCGGTGAAACACAAATCACGTAACTTCAAAATCGTGTTAAATAATTCCATGTAAAAAGAGACCCAGGTGTATATATATATTCATTAATGCTGAATAACAATTGATAGTGAGGATTATTTTATAATCAAATTCATTGCTATTTCTAGAAACACATTTATTTATTTGAAGCATTGCTCATTTTCATATTCAGTCATACACTAGGCACTTGAATTCTTATTTTAAACATTTAAACATATTTTCTATTAAAGTTTTAAGAAGTATATACTCTTATTGTTCTCCTTTATCTTATTTGCATTTTTTCATATATTCATATATATATTGCTTATAATAACTCCTCTCATATATACTTTAATGCAAAACTTTTTTTTAATAAAACTTGTTTATTTTCCTGATGAAGACTGCTGGATAGTCGAAACCATCAGGAAAATAAAGAAGTTTTATTAAAAAATTTTTTTGCATTAAAGTATATATGAGAGGAGTTATTATAAGCAATATATATGAAAGTTCTAAGATTATATACACTACATCATCAGTATGTCTTTTATCAATAATTTATAATTTCTGGCCAACAATTGGGTAATATAATCCTCAATCTCCACCAACATCAAATTGCAAACAAATCCACCCACCACTAAATTCATGAGACAGTTATTTCAAAAGATTTCACAGTCCTCCATCATAACCTGATCAATTCTTTTTAATATGTCACTAATAAATGAACATATTTTTACAAAAACTTTTGATAATATTTATAAATTATAAATAGTATACCATTCTCTAATTTACATGATGCTATATTGTAGTTGTCACTTGTTTAATCTGAAATTAATACATTTACAAAATTAAGATAATCTGAACAATAAATTTACTCAAACTCAATAACTTCTATAACCATATGGTCACTATTTGAGTTATTTTATGATAATATCAACCTCCAAAAATCAATCTCAGTCCAATAAGTGTTCTATTTAATGCAATTTAATGCTCACAAATATACAAAATACTTTTGTGGTTGGAAAATAAATTTTGACATCCTTTTTTGTTTCTCATTATTTTTTATATATAGATGTAAGCAGCATTTATCTTTTTTTTTTTAAACTTCCATTTATCAATTTCTATTCCATTTTAGTAACATATGCATCTTTAAATATCAGAACAAATCTATTACTTTTATTTCTCTTCAAACAATTCTTTTATCACTCAACATTAATTTTAAATTATTAATTATTGTATTTAGTTGCTGATAATTTAGAACTTAGTTTATATTTTAGCACTACAAACAATTTTTATCTAAAAATCCATAAGCTAACTCATCATCTGTAATAATCTCTATGTGAAGGTTTTCATTTAATGGAAAGTATTCAAATGTTTGATCAGAATTTTAGGTTATAATGCATAATAAGATATGAAAATAAACAATATTTAAAATATTTAAATGTACATATTTTTAAAAACTGTAATGACTGTAGAACATTTTCATTTAAAGGGCAGAATATATTCTTTAATATTTACTCTTTTGAAGTATCATGTTTCAGAATTTAAATGTTTTTATATTGCAATTGTCCTGATTTAAGTTTAGGGCAAATAAAAAGCAAAATATTGATAATTATATTAACAATTTTATAATATTGTATAGTAGTAATGTCAAATTAAACATAATGTGGTTAAAATTAATATAAAGAAAAGGTGTGGCATTACATTTCTAAATTATATTCAATATTAAACATTTATTTTTAGCACTGTTTCTAATTATAATAAATTTAATCAGCCATTCAGAATAGCTGATTAAATTTATTACAATTAGGATCAGCACTAAAAATAAATGTTTATTTACATATGTTTAAAGTTTCATTTGTGAGTGACGTCTAGTAAATTCTAGATAATTTCGTCGACATCATTCATTCAGATATCGTAAACAGTGGTTTAAAGTGAATAGTCTACCCTCACACTTTCACTTACAGTACTTAATATTTGCCCATATATAAGCATTTGGGTTGGATTGAATAAGTGATTCATTTTATTCTTTCCTAAATACTATATCTTGTGTTGGAAGTGGAAGTACTCATTTATTATTTAACACTCGTAAAAAAGCGCACAATAGCTTGAATGGCTGATTAAATTTATTCAATATTAAAGAAAAACTTGTTTCCAAAGATTTGAAGCATTCTTTGTATATGTTTTTGACCATTTGTAGCAGTGGGTAACATTTAGTGTTTTACATTTTGACAACTAAACTTTTTATTAAAATATATATTTCTTATAAATAGAAATTCAAATATATTTTTAAAAATAATATTTCAAAACAATAGATTTCATTTGGACTACGGAAATGTATGGAATAAAATATATTTTTTTGAATTTCGTTGCTATCATTAAATCAACTTTTATACAGAATCATGCAGCAATAACTTTATGTTTTAAATTTTTAAATTCTACTTAAAATTTAAATAACAGTTATAACGGTTATAGAGAAGTTACTTTTTTCCACCCAAAGACAACTTTCTTCTTGGACTTATTTCATGTTATTTGACTTGTTTGTTTTTTTTTCTAAAAACAAATGAAAAAGAAAATTTGAGTTTAAATATATTATTATCACAAAAATATTTCACAAATAAATTGCAAAAATAGTAATATATAAACAAACTATAGAAAATATGACTTTATTTTCAAGATAGGAATAAAATTTGAACTTATGCAAACACAGACATTACTATGATAATGTGTTTTTCAGAAGATTTATGATGATGATATTTTAGTTGTATTTATATATTGGACTTATGACTCAGTTGGTTACTTAAGAATCTAACAGTTCAGGTTTGATTCCCAAGCTAGGACTGTCACTGCTCAGGCCAATGCCACCTAAAAAAGATGGGGGAATAAAACCTCTTGAAACACTGTGCATATACTAACATGTGTGCTATTACTAACAGTTGAATGTATTTGGAACATGTAAATAAAGTTACATTTTCCTAAACACATTCCATACTCATATTAAGTCCAATATATAAATACAATTACTGTGATAACAATATAAATTTGTTTGAAAGTCAAACACTGATTCTCTGTGTGATTGAGAACACCTAGAGATTTTTATTGAAATTAATAAGTAAATGTGCATGACTAGTTTTAAGTTTTAGCACCAAATGAACACAAAACTAGAACAAGAATACTACAAATAATCACAAGACAGTGACTTTTAGCTAAATGATTTTACCATCACAAAGCAACTTGCCAGGCTTCAGAATTGATTACACATATTTTAGTAAAAAATCTAATCCTCTTTTATCTTTATAGAATAAATCATATTGATAAACATCAAATTGTGTATTCTATGGTAATTGAGCAACCTATTTATTCAGTCATTCATTACCACTAACTACAATATAAAAATTATAAATATAATTTTCACATTAATTCTGTTTTCTTTTGTTATAGTAAAGAATCTGTTTGTGGATGTTTTTGTCAAAAAATTAGCATTATATGTAATGAATCCAATGATATGAAAAGTAAAATTTAAAAAACATGATTCATTGTGTATGGTATAAGAGATTTAAACAAGGCAAAATTCTTCATACAGTAGTGCCACCCTGTGCCAACCAGAGTAATCAATGGATGCTAGAAGGCAGAAGAGATAATGATCATGTGATGTTTAGTGGTATAAGAGATTTAGCTGCTTTATTCTTAGAAACTTTTGACTAATGCTTGATTAGAAAGTATTTTAAATATTTGTTGTATTGTGTTATGGGTCTTAATCTCGAATATTATTTAATTCTTAAGAACTGGAGGTATTCTATTACATAATTCTATTTGTTTGAATCATTGTTGCAATGCTTAAATTTAGATAACTCTCGTGCTTGCTAACTATTGTAAGTAAACCAATTGAAACGTATTTAGATATAATGTTGCAGATCGATTTAAATATTTATTCTTTTTAATTAAAGTATTTTAGTCAATCTGCCATAGCTATATAAATGGAATACAAGAATGAAGGGCTGCTTTATTTTTGGTAAATTTTTATGTATACTTGGTTACTGAGTATTTTAAATGTTTACTGTAATGTGTTATGGCTTTTAATTTTTAATGTTATACAATGTGATTGTGATTTAATTATTATACAAAGACATTGATCCTTTACTGATAAATTAAGTGTATATCATAAAACTAAATGTGGACTTAAGTATGTTAAAACTGGTAAAACTCTCCATACAGTAGTGCCACTCAGTGCCAGCCAGAGCATAAGAAATAGTGATCATGTGACTTAGGTATGTTAGACTTTATGAGAAATTATAACTATTTGTGAGCAGAATTATTATAATTAAGATTTAAAATAATGTAAATATGTTTTTTTTCTCATCATATAGAAGCTTAAATCTTTCTAAAAATATTACAAAAACAAAATATGTTTACTGCTTTTTAAATAAAAATAACTTTCAAAATAACTAAGTAAGCCTTGATATGAAAAAACACCTTTAGAAATAACCTGCCTACTTTACACATTAATACATTTAATAAGTGTGCTTATAAGCAACTCTAAAGAAGCTTGTTATTTCTATAGTTGCTTATAATTGCACTTATTACATTTATTACATTCCATATAGAAGTATAAACAGTTAACATCTAATTATGTGAATAACATTCAGTGTTATTTGACTTCTATCAGTTAATCTTTACTGAAACTAAAACTAGGATATAGAATCATCAGTGGTCTGTTGTAAGCATTCAACAGAAAATTGTAATATACACTATTTAAGAGTCATCAGAAATCTTTTCATTATAGACAAAATTTGACATAAACTCCATTGCAAAAAATTCTGGAATTAACTGAGATTGGGGTAAGATATTCACAAAAATATTTAACAAATACTAAATTACTGATGTACATTACAGACTGCTAATGGATGTAGGTGTACATATAAATGGCTTTTATGATATATATATATATATATATATATATATAATTCAAACAATTAAAACATTATGCAGGCACATTATGAATTCAACAAAAATAAATCTATAACTGCAAAAAATACTATTTCTATGAGCTTTCAAATTGTCAAAATTAAAGAGCATGCTTACATGGAGTGTAAAAGTATTGACAGCTATTTTCTTTTTTATCCACAATTATAGAAGCAGACAACATAAGCAACATAAAATGTAAAAAAATTAAAATTTTGTTTTTAACTATATTCTGTTTTATTTTTATTTAATATTATTTTACCAATTGAAAAATTAAGTTGGTTTGGGAATAATGGATATGAAGTTTTATTCTCTTTCTTTCTTTATTATTTAAAAATGTTGCCTTGACAACAGATTAAGATTGTTGATTGCTATTGAGATTGGTCTTATTTAAGTGTTGATTGCATTCACATATTTACATATAGTTAACATTTTATTTTAAACGGAGTTCAATGTATCTGTAAACAAATGGAGTAAATCATTTTCCCTTCAAGCTATAAATTAAAAGCACTAAAAATATTGGACAAAAGATCAAGAGTAGATTGAATTCAGCTATTCTTGGAGCTCTGATGTTTATAAGCATACCTTTGTCAACCCTGTTGGTAATTCAAAGTAAAATTAATTTAACAGCTACATGGAATATGACATTTGGGTGTTATTAAATTCATAATCAGTTATATAAGGCTTTGATCCCATTTGTTTATATATATATATATATTCATTCATGTTATTTCCAGGAGATTCTGTGCAATAAAAATATAATACCTATATAGGTGACATTTCAGTACAATAACTAGTACTTTCTTCAGACTTCTTTCTCAAATCACAAGAATGTGTGTAATAATATTATAATTTGATGTCTGTATTTCTTTAAATCAATAGATATAATCTTATAATTGAATATTTATAAATACAGTAATTAGATATATATAAAGTATAACTTTAAAAATTTTATCCACTTAGGAGCACTTTTAACTATCCTTGTAAATAATATTTATTTTATATAAAGCACACATAGTAAGTTGAAATTAAGTTGAAAGGTTGTAAACCTTTCACACTTATTGTAATACTTATCTGACAGCCAATCAGATTTTATGATGGCTGTCTGAATAATGATCAAACCATAAACACAAGTCAGAGAATTTTACAAGAAAAGGCGGTCACCCTGATTGACTGTCAGATAAGTATTATAATAAGCGTGAAAAGTTTGCAGCCTTTCAATATAATTTCAACTATCCTTGTAGTCTTTGTCAACTAACAATAAGAAAGGCTAACTTTTCCACAATTCCATGATTTTAACATTTTCTGTCTGTCTGCTAATTAAGTCTTGTTTGTATTTGTATATTACCATAGCTTCATTTATTTTCCTTTTGTTGTTATTTTTTTTTAATTTGCAATATTTTTACATTATTATAATTGAAATTAAAACCATAAATACACGACTTATTATGGTTGTAAAACATTATTTAATTTGCAATTTTGTTTCATTTTCTGAACCCCTTTTAATAACAAGTGCTCTTTAGTTTTTTTTTCCAACATACACCTCGATACCCCTATATATCCACTACCACACTGACATATCTATTTATAAATGATGTGATTTTTATTTATAAATGAGATTTTATCTTTAGAGTTATTTATTAATTTGTTTAATGTAGGAGGAGAATAAAATGCAATGTCACATATATCTTTATAAATTTTCCTTGTAAAATTTACTTCATCTTCGAAATATATGGCATTGATATCCAAATTTTTTTATTAGCAGGAGAATCAATATTATAATTAATATTTTTATTCTTATATTTCATATTAAAATTTTTAATAACATTATATATATGATTATAATTGTAGCCAACATTTTTGTGACATTGGCACTATTTATTTATATGGAATATAAACTTTTTTTACTATTGGTTTAATGGTTATACAGTAATTACATCATTAACATCAATCATAGTGTTACAGATTTTACTAACAAAATCAAATGATGAACATATTGTATATTTACCAAGACTAAGGATTTCTTGTAGCATTTTCTCAATTAACCAATATGTTTCATAAAAAAACACCCTCCTGAATTCACCATTAATCGTAATGGTTCATTCTTTTTATGCAGTTTTATATTTGAAAAAATCTTGGGACATATTGCAGAAGGATAAATCTTATAGTAAGTACTATTATCAATCACATTATTTTTGGCTTTTTTAAAAATGTTATTAATGAATTGAATAAACAATTTTTTTTATATTTACTTTATCAATCATAATAAGTTATGTATTTATGGTTTTAACTTCAATAGTAATAATCTAAAAATATTGCAAATTGAAAAAAATAAGAACAAAAGGAAAATAAATGAAGCTATGATAATATACAAATACAAACAAGACTTAATTAACACACAGGCAACAAATGTTAAGATCACAGAATTGTGGGAAGGTAAGCCTTTCAAAGTATTAGTTGAAAAAGATGTGATGTGATACATTGTGACTTCTCCTTATATGGATTCAGAAATTTTTCAGCAACTATGTCTAGAAAAACCTGTTAACCACTTTGACTTCCTTTTCCATTCCCCACCTCAAATTTTCCCATATTCTTCTCTATTCTGTTCCATCCCATTTCCACAACATAATATTTGTCAGCATCATGGTCTTTATATCTAAAACCTCCTTTTCTTTTCCCAAACCCAGCATAAAAACCAATAAACTACTTTCTATATAATCACTTTGTTCATATTTATTCTTCCACAACTTCATTATTTGTGCTTTTTCTGCTTTCAGGCATTTACATTCAATTAACAGACTATAAGGATAGTCGAAGGTGCTCCTAAGTGGATAAAATTTTTAAAGTTATACTTTACATATATCTAATTACTGTATTTATAAATATTCAATTATAAGATTATATATATATATATATAGGTACGTGTATGGTGAGTGCTCCAGTGAAAAGATGAATGATTGATGACTGATTCTCTATCCAAGCTGCCTGTAGTGCCATTTTTCAATCAATGCACATGTTATATAGGGTGTAGATTGATTATTCACCACAAAACCTTTAAGTAGCCACCATGTTTGGAACATGAGATACATGTTTTGCCAAGATTCCACCTACTATTTTCCAGGTTACATAGATGTTTTAGAGCTGTTTCAAAGATGACAAAATCAAAAATATGTTTACATTAATTATAAATATCTTTCATTTCTGATTAAAAATTTACCAGGCATATAACAGAGATATTTATCTAATAAAATTTTGAAACAAGTTAGAAGGAGGAGATTAATGGTCAATATGATTTTTATAAATTATTCAAATAGAAGATATTTTTATCTGATAATAAGCTAATAATGATTTTTAAAGTATACTGAACAAAAATATCATTCTCTTCAAATTGCAGTTTATTTTCTATTACCTCTCTTTATTGTAAACTACTGTTAGTTTTTTTATTGGATAAAATAATACCTTCTTTTGATTAATTTACATATATTTATTGATTAATAAACCCCTACATTCAAATATATCTTCTTATTTATACTTTTTTCTCTCCATATCTTTGCTACTAAAATTTTCTTTATAAACTGTCCCAAACATGTGACTGACAAATATATAATCAGTTATGTAAGACAATTTTTAAATTGAAATAAGTAACATTTTTATTTATGATTATCTCTGCAACTTCCATATCTGATCATCACTACTTGGATGAAGATCAGTGAAAACTAGTTAAAATGTTGGTATATTGTTAATAGCAAATGTATATCCAAATTAATATAAAATAGATTGCTCGCATATTTTACCAATGAAAATCTTCATTTTAATATATATATAATGCCTGATACAATTAAATTTAATAAAAGAAAACACTGGAATTAACTTCATAGTTTTCAGTACACCAATATGCAGATGAATAAATAATGACTGTAAATAATTTAAAATATAACTGACATATCCACTGACACTTAAATGTCAAATTATTTTAAAAGTCAAAATATTTACTGGAAAAACCAATCAAGCTTTAAGCAACCTGAAATCATTATTTATTTATTTTGAAAATTAGTAAATTGAAAATTATAAAGTTAATTTTAATATTTTGTTTCTTATATGTAAATGTATAAGTGTGTAAATAAAGAAAGTTTGACAATTATAAATCAAATTGTAATAATAATAATAAGAAGAAGAAGAAGAAGAAAACAAATAAACAATTATAGCCAATCATATGTAGATACCACAATCCAGTTTTACTATAAGGCATTTGCTTATAATTGGATAGCAATAACTAGAAAAAGATGGTGTTTTTATTGGTGAGGATTTTTTTAGTTTGTCATAAATATATAAAGACTGTGAGTGTATGATTTTTGAAAGTTTGTGAAGATGGTATTTTAGTTGTATTTATATATTAGATTATTTCCACCATCTAATATTAAGTATTGAATGTCCTTAGAAAAATTTAATTTTATTTAAATATTCCAATTACATTCAACTGTTAGTAATAGCTCAATGTTCCAGGAGGTATTCTTCTTCTCTCTCTTATTCATATATATCTGACCTAACCAATGACAGTACCAGCATGGGAATCGAACTTGGATCTTTAGATTTTTGAATATTGAATTTTAAGGTAATGTTCTAATCACTTGAACCAGTATGACAAAGAAAATAGTCTGCAGAAATCTCATACACTTATCTGTGAGATTCCTTCTGATGTCTCCACTTTTTCTTAAAAGCAAAATTGGTTAATGGTTTCCATACCCTACATATAGTCACACTACGCTAATTTATGGGGTTATTCATGATAGACATGTGAGAAGCTTCTTTGAAAATACTTTTTGTGGCTTTTACTCTTTGTCCAATACTTTTGTATTTTTTCAATTTTGTCTTCATTGGTACATATATGATCTGCTACATTACATATCTCTGTTTTAATCATCATATTGTGATCTTGCAATCACTTTTCAATGGGGTGACTGATCTCATTAACATACATTCTTCCACATTCACATGGTATTTCATAGATTCAGTTTTTTCTTTTCAGATTTTCATGTTTAGGCTTTGTAGATGTTAGAATTCATCATATTGTGGTGTGGTTCTGGAAAGCTGTATGATGTTATACTGATTTTAGGTTTTCCTTAATTTGTCTCCTACTTTAGGTACAGTACAATAATAATAATGATTTTATTTTGCTTATTTTGTTGTCTATTTAAAGTTTTCTTAATAACAGTGGATGGATAACTATTTTTCATAAGCCTTTTATTCATATAAATATTTTCTTATTTCAAATAGCTGATATCTGAACAAATTTCTTTTGCTTCATAGTGATTGGATAACTCCATGTGTTGTGTTTCTGCTGTGATTGGATGTATATGATAAGTACTTTTCTGGATGGGTGAGATTTCTGTAAACTGTAGATTTAATTTTGCCATGAGGGAGTCTTGTCACAAGTATATCTAAGAATGCCAATTTTTATTCTTGTTCTGATTTTATTGTGAATTTAATTGACTGGAATATTTTGGTAATATGTAGTAGTCTTTCCTATGTGGTTTCAAGTTCCTTCGTGTAAATATTGCTAATCAAGAGAAACAAGGTTGAGTTTATAACCATTCCTTGATTTTTTGGAAGAATTCTGTGTTGTATTAAAAGTAGGTTGGTGTTATGTAAGATATTAATTGTTTCCATTATACTATCAAAATGATCTTGGTTAATTCTACAAAGTAAGTGTCTAGAATTCCTAAAAAAAGAACTGTAGTCTTGTATGCCAAAGGACTGAGAATATTGAGAAAAAAGCTTGACAAATTTTGAAAAGATGAATTTCTAGAATTAAAAATAGATCTTAGTAAAATATAATCTTTATGAATTTTACATAAACCATAAAGAAGTGGAATTTTGTTGAAACATGATGTTAGTTTGCTTTTTTCTGAATCACTGATGTACTTGACATGGTTTCTGAGTAATGTTTACAAATTTGTTTTTCTAGTCAGACTTTTTGTCACTTTTAAATATAGCTTTGCTGTGAGGAGTTCTTGTATTTTGTTGTGATAATTAGTTGTATCCATTACAACTGTTCCATTACTTTTGTCAGTAGGGATAATGATTATAGCTTTATCTACTTTGAAAGTCTTAATTATTTTTCTCTCATTATAGAATATGTTTGGCTTCAATTTGTGTTGCTTCTTAAGTGTTCTTTGTATTCTCCAGTGTAATTCTGCTATTTCTTCTAAAGGCAATTTTTGGTGACTTTCTCGGTGACCTGCCATTATATCTTATAAAGGATATTTGATGGAGTGATGGAAAAGTTTAATCCTTTTTCAAGAATGGAAATTTCAGCAAATGTGTTTAGAACTATGATTTTTAATAGATGAGGCTGGTACATTACTTGGTACATTATGACTTTTGTTATGTCCATATAGGTTTACCATTTTTTTGTCATTCTTTCATGTAATTTAGAATATGATTTTTTTACTGATTGAGAAACTCTTGTGAAGTCTTTACCAGTAAGTTTTTTTTTTAGAAAACATTCTATTTTATTAATGGAATGCAAGGTTTGTTACTTGGAAAACCTTTGAACATTTATTTTTTTAACAGATTTTCATTTGGTCTCTTACGTAATTTTCTCAGTTCCTCTGGGAGTGAATTGGATGTTTTATTTATATCTTGGGAACTATTCCTTCAGATTTAAATTTACATAAGAAAGTTAAATGAATTTCTACTTTAAACAGCTTTAGACATAATTTTTCATATTGTCTAAAGTTTGATATAGTGACAGGTCCATACCAAATACTTAGTGTTTTCTTCAACTTTTGTGATGATGGTATTTAAGTTGTATTTATATACTGGACTATTTTCACAATCTAATATTAAGTATTAAATGTCTTTAGAATGATTTAACTTTATTTAAATATTCCAAGTACATTCAACTGTTAGTAATGACACACAGGTTAGTATATGCATAATGTTTCGAGATATATTATTCTCTCTTCTTCAGGTCTTTCTGGTCTTACCAGTAACATTTTAAGATAATTTTCTAACTAACTAAGCTATCCTGCCAAAGACAGCAATCAGTAGAAATTTCTTATACTTTCATGTGAGGTTCTTCCTAATTTTTCCACTTTTTCCTAAGAGCAAAGTTGATTGGTGCTTTCCATACATTATGTATAGTCACACTGGGATGACTTATGGGTTATTCACCAATGTCATGTGATCAGCCTTTTTACATTTTCTTCTTTGAATCTTTTCTTTATATCAAATTTGCTACCTTAGATATCTCAGTTTTGTCTCTTTTAATCATCAGTTTGTAGTCATGTAAATCATTTTTCAAAGGGATGGCTGATCTCACAAATATACATTTTTCCATATTAACATGGTATTCATAGATGCAGTTTTTGTTTTCAGCATTTTACATTTAGGCTTTGAAAACGTTAGAAATTCCTTGTAATAATGGTATAACTCTGCAAAGCTGGCCTAATGTTAGACTGATTGCAGATTTTTCTTAATTTGTCTGCAATTTTTGGTGTATTAGATGATGGAAATAATTCAATATATAAATACAGTGAGTGTATATTTAAACAACCACAAATAAATATGAACTTTTACTTAGCTTAGAGATAGCCAAAACTCCAAATTAAACTGCCTAACTTTCAACTATAAAGATAGAGTAAATAACTCTTCCCATTATTAATTTTTTTTAAAATGATCATACTTAGTTATTCAACATATATAGAAAATAATGCAATAGCATTATCTGGAATATATTCAAAGAATTATAATTATTTAAATATCTGTATCATAATCTAATTCATCTACATGATACTCGATTATAATTGATAAGAACAACTTTTTCGTATATTTCTAAGCAATTGTAAACAAATGAAGTCAAAGTTGAAATGGATTGTGGTATCTTATTAGGGTGATTATAACCTTTTGCATAAATCACCAGTTAGCTTATGCATACCTATTTCTGTATACCTTAATTATGGACTTTATAGATATAAGAATTGAATGTATAACTTTCAATTCGTTCTATTGTAACTAACAAAAAATATGATAAAGATGACACCAGCCATTGGAAGATTGAATAAGATTGTGCTTAACCTTTTAAAACACTTTGATAGTCACTTTATGGATCCTTTATAATAAATCAATATTTCTTTTAAGGAAATACATATGTGTACTTATAACTAATCACAATAATATCTCAGAGTCTGTTATAACTTAAAAATATATCTGTGGATTTACAAGAATAAATAAATCCTATAACGTTCATATATTTGTTTAGCAAGTTTGTTCTTAAGTTTTCATATTCCACAAATTCAATTTAACGTTATGTCTGGGTTATACAATTAAATATAATAAATAATATTCTTAAAATTTTAAATCTTTAAAAAAAATTATAAATTATTGATTTGATTAAATAACATATGGAATTGTATTGCATCTAAGTCCTATCTTAAGCAACTAAATATTAAAACAAAGAAGAGCAACTAAATATTAAGACAAAGAAGAGCAGTAAGGCTTTTAAATAATGAAAAATAATTATAACATTCTGTAACCATATTTATTTGTCTAATTAGTAGATGGTGAGTATTAACTACTCAATGGCAAAGACCAGTCAATCAATAAAATATATAATTAATTTATTAGCAATAAATAATAAATAAAATATTTAAATAAATGAAATAACAATAAAAAAAAGTACTTGGCAGTGATTATAAGTATTCTTGTGGTGTCTTTAATTAAGAAAATAATTCCTACATTAATAATAATTAAATGTATGACATGTCCTAAAATGATATAAAACAAACCATTTTATTGAATAAAGTTGTTAATATCTATTTAAATGACATAATTATATATAATAAACAAAACAAATAATGTGATACTGTATCTTTAATTAAATAATGTCTGTTTCTTCTAGTTATCTGATTTATATACTTAGTTATTTCATACAAGGGCAAAACATTAACCCAACTTAAAATATCCTTCCTAAAATATGGCTTTAATTAACTTGATTCCAGATCCCAATATGTACTACTGACATTTTATAAAAGACTTATCAAACTCAAATCAGGAATAAAAATGAGAATACAATATTGTCAAATGTTTAACTCAACTGAACAATAATATTTATTAAACAGAGCAAAACTCTCCATACAGTATTGCCATCTGTGCTAAACAGAGTAATCAATGGATGCCACAGGTGGCAATACTGTATGGAGAGTTTTGCTCTGTTTATCAATAATTAATATGCTAGTATAGGAGATGTGATCATGTGATCAATAATATTTATACAAGTAACAGTCTCACAAGTATAATTAAATATACAATATAATATTTATAAAATCTTGAGAGTACCAATATGGATAAATAAGAAGGGTAATGTTTATAAAATATTTCAACTATATGTTTTATGTATCTTTAATTATATAAACACAGGATGAAATTAATAGATCAATAAAACATACAAAAATTTCAGGTATTATGACTTACCTATAAATAACTATTAATTAACTTTAAGTATTAACAATTTGTTTCCATAGTACAGAGAATCAAAAACACAAACTTATACTAAATTGAAATTATAAATTTCACATACTATTTGTATATTCTTTAATTATACCTTGAATCTTGTGGGAACTTTAACCTAACAAGATAGCTCTAAATATTATAATACTTTAACAAATATGAGAAATACAATATATATTCTTATAATTTAAAATTAATTTCAAGACTTTTAAAAAGTTGGAAATATTTATTCTGGGGAAAAGTGTTTTTCAAAATATTTTAAAGGAATTAAATCCTTTAACATTTTGAGTTATAAAATCCAAATTTATTGGTGAAACAAATTTTAATCTCTATAATAGAATAATTAGTAATAAAGTTTGAGTTTTAAAATACAATTCAATAATCGTTCATTTTAAGTATTTCAAAATCATCTTAAATCATTTTATTTCTTATGAATGGTATTAATAAATTATTCTTTGCATCTACTAATAATCAGTTAAAATTATTCTGGGGAATCACAATAAGTTGTTTTAGTTCCTAAATGTGGAACATACTTCTTAATCTATCAAGAGGTGACATTCATAAATTATAACTTGTCTCAAAATATTTAGGAAAATAAAATCCATTAGTTAAAATTTTATTTTAAAAATAAGTATCCAAAATTTTTCCAGATAAAGATAAAACTCATTAGTTAAATTTTATTTTTTAATAAGAATTGTCCAATACATAGGTCCTGTTCAGAAACTCTAGGCTGCTGTAGTAATTATAACATCTGGCCAATATTTAGAGAATAGGTGAGTAACATGGTTTAAATAAAGGTTGCATACCCAAACTAGTTTCCACTTTTATATTTAAATCCAAATTTTAAAATTTCATTCTATTAAAAGTGCATTATAAGATGATGCATATGGTTACATATTTAGTTCTCCATTAAGGACAGTTGTGAGATATATTGGCCACTGATGTAACTGTTTATCTGGTTCTCTAATGCATGAACATTGTACTGGAATAAGCCAATATGGTTAATTTTAATTTAATTCCAGTACAGTTCATGTGCGATCAATTAATAAAGATTAAACAATTATGCTCACATAGATGTATTTATAAGATTACATCACAGAATTAATAAGGTCTCCATTTTTTCTTAATTCATTTTTTTTTTTTTTTTGGCTTTTTACAAAAAAAAAAATTATTTCTATTGCCAGAATATGACATAAAGCAAGAAATCTTTGGAAGTTTTAAGAATTTGTAGTGTCCAATTTGTAAGGAAATTATTTTAAAATGATAAAATATTTTAAAATATTATAATTCTCTTATTAAATTAATTAATAAAAATAAAATACATATACTTATTTTCCAATCAAATATTTATACTGTTAATATTAAAACAAATGATTTTACTCTATTTATTTTTAAATTCTCATTATAATTAATCTTTTATTATCAATAATACTAAATTTACTTAAATATAGGGGATTTGAATTCAGACTTTCAAGCACCCTTATCTCACACATGACCACACACATGTAGAAAAGATAAATAATCACCAATAAACATATTTCATGCTAAACCGCACTCATCCATTGGTCCAGATTATCATCTCCCACATATATATATAATCAGTGCTGGAGATGGTAATCTGGACCAACTGATGAGTGCTGGTTTAGCATGAAATACATATACTGAATGATTATTTATCTTTTGTGCATGTGTGTGGTCAGGTGTAACAGTGGTATGAGATAGTATGGATAGTTGAAGTATGCTTGAAAGTCTGAATTCAAATACCCTATATTTACAATTAGGCTCCAAATATGTGAAGAGTGCCTATATTTCAAATATTTAAATTTACTTAAGTATTTTGTTATTATACCTTTTTAAATTTATATACATTCAAGAACTAGAACTTTTTATCATTATTCAGAGTAATTTTAATCCTATACATAAATTAATAAAGTTATTCCTATGTTAATACTATTTTTAAATAATTTATTCTAATTATTGTAAGTACTGTACCGTTTTATTTTATTCTTTTAAAATTACGTTTATGTGCATGAGTGTTTTTTATAACTAAATATAAACTGTGATAAAAATGAAAAAAAACCTTTTTTGACGCACATATTCGAAAACAGGTGTATTTAAAAAATATATACAAAAAAACATCTTGAATCAGTTTAATAAATCAGGTTATAAAGTAATATTATTAATAATATTAATATAATTTTAATAGTTATTCTCAGCAAAGGTGATAATGATATTTAAAAGTTGTAATATTGATAAGCCAATTATGATTATTTTTAAATTACGATTATTGTTGGCAATTGTTATATTAAATTTTATTACAATATGGTAGTTAAGGCAGGTTTAAGAAATTAACCGAAAGTACTTCTGCGGATTGAAAGACTTTATAATTTATTACTGTTATATTTATTATTTTTATCATGATTACAATATACATTTATATCAAATTATCTCAACCGTTAAGAAATTTTCAGCTCCACTCTATGTGAAAATGTTTCTAGTCGACATCTTAAAACAGCAAATTCAAACATTTTTTCTATTAGCTGATTTGAGACATAGACTCGAAATATTTATTTCACAGAGCAGTAGCTGAAAAATTCTTAAAATTAGAGGTGATTTGATATTTATTTCAGATAGCGGTATATTCTGAAAATATTTTTGTATATATGTTAGACAAATGTTTAATGCATCACCTTTTGGCTCTTAAGCTGATTTATTTGTGAAATTAATTACCATTTCTAAGTAATTATTGTTGTATCTTTATCCAGTATTTTTCCATGATTTAAAAACTTTTAAATATAGTTTCTTAAAAATCAATAACTGCGTCATTGGCAATAATATAAATTTTTGAAAGTATTTCAGAAAAACGAAGAATAATAAGAATATCAAGTGATTTTTTTTAAAAAAAAAACAAAAAAAAACAACAAAATTATTGATCTATTTAAAATAAAAACGCAGATAGAAATTAGGAAGCATGGATAAAGTTGGGCACAAAATTTGTGGAATTTATATTAAAAAAGATGACTCTAAATGATGGCTGAAAAACCTTTTAATTGCCTTATGACTAGGATGTTAGTTAAACATTGACGTTGAGATTATAAAAGTAAAGACAGGGAATTGCTTTAAAAATATACAGTAATTTTTATTTTATTTTTATAATGACAATCAATACAAAAAAAAACTCTTCTAAAGATAAGGTTTTCCTGAAGATTTAAGATGATGCCATTCTATTTGTATTTTTATATTGGACTATTTCTGTCATATAATATGTGTATTGAATATCTTTAGAAAAATTTAACTTTATTTTAAATATTCCAAATACATTCAACTGTTAGTAATAACACATCAAACAGTTTAATATATGCACAATGTTTCGAAAGTGTCTTATTCTCCTTCTTCAGGTGTTGCTAGTCTGACCAGTAACAGTACTAGCATAGGATTAGAACCTGGACCCTTACATTCATGAGTATTGAATTTTAAGGTAATCCTCTAACCAACTGAGCTATCCCACCAAAACAGTCAGTAGAAATTTCATATACTTATCTATGAGGTTCCTCCTGATTTATTCATTTTTTCCTGAGAGCAAAGTTGATTTAGTGGTTTCCATACATTATGTATAGTCCCACTATGTTGGCTTATGGGATTTTTTGCCATTGTCATGTGAGAAGCTTCTTTAAATTTTCTTCTTTGTACCTTTTTTTTCTCTATTTAATATTTTTGTATTTTCCCAATTGAACATATGTTCATTGGTGCATACATGATCTGCTGCATTAGACACATCTGTTTTCTCTTTTCTAATCATCAGTTTGTGTTCTTGCAAGCATTTTTCAATGGAATGACTGGTCTCACCAATATATGTTCCTCCACATTCACATGATATTTCATAGATGCAGTTTTTTTCTTCTCAGCATTTCAAATTTAGGCTTTGTAGATGTTAGAATTCCTCAAAGTGTGATATGGCTCTGGAAAGCTATTATGATTGCACATTTTCATTAATTTGTCTGTTATTTTTGGAATTTATGGGTACACTACTGTACCAATAATAAGTTCATTTGAGAAAATACAAAGATATTGGATAGAGAAGAAAATGCATAAAGAAGAAAATTTAAAGAAGCTGCTCACATGACAATGTAAAAAATCCCATAATATAATCTAGTGTGACTATAATCAACTTTTCTCTTAGAGCAAAGTGGGGAAATCAGGAGGAACCTCATAAATAAGTATATGAAATTTCTACAGACTGTTGTCTTTGGCAGGATGGCTCAGTTGGTTAGAGCATTACCTTCAAATTCAATACTCAAGAATCTAAGGGTCCAAGTTCAAATCCCATACTAGTACTGTCACTGGTCAGGCCAGAAACACCTGAAGAAGAGGAAAGAATAATATCTCTTGAAACATGTATATACTAATCTGTTTGATGCGCCATTACTAACAGTTGAATGTATTTGGAATATTTAGAATAAAGTTAAATTTTCCTAGACATTCAATACACATATTAGATGATGGAAATAGTCCAATATAAAAATACAATCTTCTAAAGACAAGTTGTCTTTTAAAAAACAGATATGATAGAATTTTTAAATTTGCTTAAAAATGAGTAATTAATTCCAAAATCATTTTCTAATTCCTAACATGTATGAATAAACATTTTAGTGTTACCTCTAAATAGATAGTTTATCACATTTAAAAACCCACCTATTTATAATTTGGTTATCCTTAAAAATTTTCTCACTCTGAGCAGAAATGCTTAAGTTGTATTTTACACCTGGATCTTATGATACATTGCATATTTTTATAGAATCATTTTATAAACATGATTGAAATATTAAAAACCATTGTCCAAAACATTTACCAATGTTAAAATTGAGTGCATTGAAAACATTCCGACTTTACAAAAATTAGTAGAATTAATCTTGAAACATTTCTATCTCTTTCATTAAAAGTTTGGTTTTTCTAAACACTTCTTCTGTCTTGAATATATTTTCAATACATATAAACAGCATCTTTATCAAATATAATAACCTTTCTCATTTAGATAAACATTATTAGTAATCATTTCTAAAATGGCTGTAATTTGCATATATGGTTACGATATCATTCATTTTTCAAAGTATTGTTTTTTTTTCAATATATAATTTTTTTTCCAGAAATTAGGTGATTTGAGAGTAAAATTTCACATTACTAAAAAGATTATTTCTAGTATGATTATTTTACTTTTTATTTGTTATTGTTATTTCAATAAGAAAAACACTGAATTTTAATTCAACTGGGAATAATAGAGATCACATGTTCAAAAAGTTTCCATTAGTCTTACTATATTTTTGAGTTAGTATTTTGATTAATATATTAGTATAGTGATTAATATATTTTCTAAATAACAGTTATGGACTCACTATGAATATTTAGCTGTTAAATATAAAATGAATTGTATTGATTGTCAATATTTTTAGGTAAGACTATGATGATGATGATTATTATTATTATTATTATTATTACTACTACTACTACTACTACTACTATTATTATTATTATATTGAATAATTGGTGTTAGCTTCTGACAATCATGGTAATGAGAGATCTTCATATATATTTCATATATAATTGTTTATTTTTTCGTAGTCCACAAGTGATACATCCATCATTATTGTGGTTGATAAAATTTATTCTCTTTATTACCAATTGGTTGCCCTCTTCATTTTTTTCATAATCTTTTTACTCCTCGCTAATAAATTAACTCATCTCATATTATTCTCATAATAAAACAAATTCAAAATAACAATGTGTAACTCTAATAAAAGTCTTTAAGAATCAATTAGATGTTTTGATGTTGACGTAATCTCAAAAGACAATGTCAATTTCATAGTTTAAATTCATCAATATTTTTCTATTAATTTTCTTCATCGCTCTACTTTATAATCCAAGATATGTAGCTTCTTCAAACAATTTCCACAGAAGTATATCAGGTAAGAGAAGATGAAGGAATATTAAAATGAAAAGCTAGATAGAACTTTATTCAAAAATGTATATTACTATCTCCTCTCATTTAGGGTCCCACTTCTTTTTGCTAATCATTTAACCATATCTTCCCCGATGACATTAATTTACAGATGGAAAACATATTACAAAAAAATGTGTTTCTTAACGCAAACTTTCTTATAAAATTTTTATTTGATTTTCTTATAATAACAACTTTATTGCAAAAACAAACAAAAAGTTTCTTAATGAATTCCGGTTCTATTCATAATATTATTAACGTCTATTAAATAAATAGGTTGCAGTGACGTTATTAATAAGTTAAAGCTAGAGAAAATTTAATATTTTCATCGTAATACTTTCATTAAAGTTAAAATTAATTGTCATTTTATGTTATTGCCATTTGCTAATTGTTTACCTACCGTGAAGTGTTTCACAAACTAAAGAGTTGCGCTTGTTTTCCTATTTTCTTTATTAAAACATAATTTAAATTTATGTTTAAATACTTACATTTGCACTTGAAAATATTATTGAACAATATTAGCTTTTTATAAATAAATAACTTAATCAAATCCGAATAAGTTTATTTATTGTCACAGCAGTTAATTTTTTTAAAAACATTCACTATGCGACATTGAACTCATCATTTGCAAACAAAAAAACAGCAGTAAAAGTACTTTTAGAATATTGTTTAATTATATATATTTAAAAATTATGATTTTACGTTTAAAGTTAATATTATTATGCAAAACTTATACAAATAACGATTAACAAAGCTGTAAAATGCCCTCATCTATATGGTCCTCTATTTTTAATGTTTGTTGATTTCTAATAATCTTTTTTCCAAGTTAAAAAATATGATTTGTTCTATTTATATTTTCAAACTCTATTTCTACATATAATTTAGGTTTTTTGTTCTACACTATTTAATAGTAATGTTTCTCCAGAATAATTGTCCATCATAAGATAATGTAATAGCGAAAGCATACTGAAGCATATACTTATTCATGTGTGTGTGCACATGCGTGCATGTGTGTGCATAACAAGTATAAAATAAGAAGAGAAAGATAGGTAGATAAGTAAGCAAATATAGATGGTTAGAATTTTATAAATAGATAGGGATGGATGGAAGATATATAGTTTGATAAACATATAAAAAATAAAAATAAATGTATAGATAGATACATTCATAAATTCACAGATAATTAAGTAAGTAGATAGATAGATAGATAGATAGATAGATAGATAGATAGATAGATAGATAGATAGATAGATAGATAGATAGATAGATAGATAGATAGATAGATAGATAGATAGATAGATAGATAGATAGATAGATAGATAGATAGATAGATAGATAGATAGATAGATAGATAGATAGATAGATAGATAGATAGATAGATAGATAGATTAGTGTCAGTGAGTAGAATGGAATAAATAAATAGATATATAGACTGCTAAATAGATATAAAAATAATTAGGCCGCTATGGTTAGGGATTCAGACAGATAAATAGATAGATTGATTGATTGAATGATAGAAAAATAAATAGTTAGATGAGTGGATGAAGGTATAAGGGGTGGATAAATAGACTGATATATTGATAGCAAGATAGATAGTATTTTTGATTTCAATAATCATAAATCAGAGACCTTGAACAATGTTTGCATATATATATATACAAATGTACACTAGAAACGAATAAAACAACAAAATTATATTAACGCATTATTTGGAGACAATTATCTGAACATTTGATATTGACAAATTTCTTATTTTGACAATTATTTAAGAAACAGACATTTGAATAACGTCATACATGAACTCAGTCAGTAGACGTCGCCACCAATAAACAATGTTAATTATCTTTCCTTAGAAAATTGCCGAAGCAAAACGGCAAAAAAAATTTATTTAATTTATAATTTTATTTATTTACTAAACTAGATGAAAAAATATATATACTTTTATGCATTTGAAATAAATCTTATGTACAAGTACGCGCATTTTTGTACCTAGAAATCGTCGGGTCTTTTGAATGTCCACATATTTGTATTTAATAAATTACTTTTTTTTTAAGCGCTGACATTTTAATATAAATTGAGACTCTATTTACTTATGTACTAGAATCTAATGTACAGGATTTGAACTAAATAGTATGCCATTATCCGTGCAATTATAGGTTATATATATATTGAACCAGCTATTTTCTACCTGAGATAAAAATATGTATTATTATAATAATATCTAAAAGAATATTAAGCGGTTAACTGTAGGGAAAACTCTAGTTGCCATTAACCGTAGAAAAAACTTCAGTTGCCGTTAACCGTAGGAAAAATTTTTCTTGCCGGTAACCGTAGGAAAAACTTTAGTTTCTTTGAAACATGATCTTGCATAACATCGAAAGGCTATTTCTTTGTCCACAAACAATCTTTAAAAGTCGGATAATATTTAAATCAAGTAATTATTCATTACGGAGCTTTTTTAAGGAATCATTTTACTGCAATGACTATATGGATTGGTTTTTCAAATGTTGTAGAAGGTATAGTATAAAGACATTGTATCCGGAAATAATCCTGGTCTTTCAAACTGTTCAAAATAGACCACAGATGGGAAGTATTCATACCAAATTAGTTTTGGGTATGTTTTTTAAACAGTTCTAATACTAAATTTTTATAACTGATCAAAAATCCTATGGATTTTAGACAATTTCTGATACTTTTAATTATCAATCATATCCATGCAATGAGTTACTTTTACTTATTTATTATCCAGTTTCTTCAATAAAAATTTCTAGTCAATAGAAACCATAAAAGTCATTTTTAAAATTTTCCTAAGAAGTTTCAGTTCTGGAAGTGTCAATACTGGAATTAATTTAGGACTTCATACTTCAGAATCTGATACTACTAAATAAAACAGGGCTTTATAAATAAATAGTAATGGAAAAATAATATTGGAAAAATAATGTGGTAACAAATTAATTAATTGCATCCAGTTTTAATTCTGGTGCCTGCATTATTCTTCATTTTAGTATTCATCATTGTTTAAAATAATAAATTGTAGCATCAAATGCCACTTAGGCTTTTGAAAATTGTTTGTAGATATTGGAATGTTTTCTGAAGAGACTTGTTTCATTGTAGTCCAATCTTTACATCAGATACTGTTGTGTTTGGTTAGGCTTGCAGGTTCATTTCCAAACCAACAGATACAAAAAGAACAACTATTCAGCAATTAATATGTACAATTTATTAGTACAAAATATATACACACATTAGTTAAACAAATGAACAAATACAGTTGATAAACTTCACTGCTGAGATAGTCATGTGGAGGATGGAACTCACTTCCAGCTAATGATTAACCTGTGTTGTAAGTTCTGGTAAGACTCTTCCGGCTATGTAGTTAGCTTGCCTTGAGTCTACTCTAGTTCAGACGTAGCAGTTTCCAGTCCATAGGTGGACTTGCCTCACTGCATGGACATCACAATAATGACTAGATAAATACCTTTGCTAATGGCAGGTTTAATGGAGAGCACATTCTGTCATTCAGGTTAACAGAAGTAATTGCTCTCTGCCTTGCCTCCAGAAGGCTGACTATTTAAACGCAGATCCTCTATCTTACTGGAAACATGCAGATTCAGTGCATGAACTCCAGTGAAGGTTTTAATCCCCTTGGATAGAAACTGGGTGCTATCCAATCAGGCAAGTAATCTGGAATAGTCCACTTCTGAAGGCAGGGTCAGATATGACAGATACAACTCTTATTAATGATACATGTTTGTTTTAATTAAATGCATTTGCATTTCTAGTTAATTTAGTTTTAACTATTGAGACTAATGGTTTTCAAATATTAAAGAGTAAATCAATATTACACACACTTGTGTTAAATAATTTAGCACTAGCCCATAGTAATTTGTTTTAATTAATAATTTCACTCCTGTCGAGTTTTATCTGAAAAGCATTATTATTTTTGTGTTATGTGAGTCAAAATATACTACTAATACAACTAGTGTTTGCTTTTAATCTTGGTCAACTTATGTGGTATTACTCTTACAACAATCACATACCTACTAATATCTGTTATCAAATTCTATAGGCTTTGTATCTTAAAACTTAAGTTGAGTTGTTGTAATGTCATTAGTTAGAAGTAAGAATTGGTGTAGAAACTGGCAAAACTTACTACTTGAGAAAACAGTTTTAAAATGCACAGCTGAAAATAAGTGCACTTATTGTATTAATTTTTTCCAATGATATTCTGCTAGATAATAAATATATAATCATAATCAGACCAGTTTTATAATGTCAGACACAATTGCATTTACTTTTGCCTGTGTTTATGTTCATCATCATCATAAGGCACTCATAAATAGGTATGAGAATTTCAACACTAAAAGAAAAAAATAAACAAATATAAAAAACATCTTATTCGAACTAATACAATATACAGACATATATTAAAAAAGATCCCATTGTTAACAACATTAAAAAAGAAAAAAATGAAAATAACAATATTGTATGTATAAATATGTGAAAACATTCATATCCACGCATGCATATTGTACCAATCGGAAAGCAAGTGAAGATCGAATCTAACCGCAAAAACAATATCTGCACTACAAGGGCGCCATCTAGGCATTTGAGCCTAGAAAAATTTATAAAGTAGGCAGATACGCGCTGTTAAGATTCCACTTTATTTAAATATTCTGATCGTTAGCCCAAGTCACTAGCTCAGTGGAGACGCAGAGATAAAAATCTATATCTTAATTTATATCTTAAATATCAAAGAGTAAAAGCCACTGCCAGAAATTAACATATAAAAATATTTATTTACGCACATATAAAATAATATTTAAATTTTGAGGAATAAGTTTAACATTTTAGATTTTTCTATTGATCTTTAATTCTAAATTTAAGTAGATTTCAAATAATGAGTTTACTATTTATTTAGAGGGTCGAGTATGAATGGACTACATAGGTCTGCATTTGAAAGGAAAATATTCTTCCCTGATTTAACCTTAGGCAACAAATTTCGCAATCAACTGGCGCCAATCCATCTGATACATTCATGTATTCAATGTAGCATGATACGACAACACAAAATACTATATTGTCAGGAATGTACATCTGAACAATAAGTAGAAATAGAGAAGACATTGACTCTCCACCAACAGGAATGTGACATCTGTTGGCAAGTAGATCAATAAACAAAAAACTCCATAGGAATGGACTGCGGTCTTCTGACAACTTACAAACCCATCCATAGGCAAACAGAGGGTGTGTGGCGTATATCTATAATCCTGCCCGTAGCGGACCTCATACTACATCTACTAATTACACAAATATATCCAATCCATTGAACCAATTCAACTACGAAATGAATAACCTAAGATTACCCTCCCTTAATACAACTTTACAAAACTATATAGCCATTCACGCCCGACTTAATTTTAACATTTAAATAAGTTCGCACAGATTTGTTTAAAAATGTTGGGTATAGATCGATTACATAGATTCCACGGTCAAAAACATTTCAAAATAAACATAAACGATCAAAATACAAAATTATTGATACCGACAATCGCAGAGGGAAACTTATAAGTAACCCAATAGTATTCACCATAAGATACTTGCGTTGTCACCAATAACTTAAAAGATATCCGAATAAATACATTTTAGATACTCACCGTAAGGTATCATTATTTATCGAATGTCTATATATTTTGATCAAATATGAAAACCAAAATATAATTAACCGCAAACGAATCCATGCAAGCGTCTATAAACAACTTAAATTTTATACATTTAAATAATCTTTACAATAAGAAAAAAAAAAAAAATGGAAATGATGTTTATCAATCGGAAAACATATAAAATTAAACATTATTAATTTGATTTAAAAACTTACAAAAGTCAGATAAGAGTCTGTTTTAACGTTTAAGTTGGCTTGTTTATCAATTTGTAAAACTTGACGAAAGTTTTCGATTGATTTTAATAATTGTTCATTTCATATAGCTTATGGTAGAAGAGTCCAGGTTTAGCTTTTAATTCCCGCGACGCCTCCATTGGAAGGTAATGTTCTGGAGATGGCAATAGCTGGTTCAAGGTATCACAGTCTTTTCATTTTTTTTTTTTTTATAGAGAGTGTGGTATGTGCGTCATACCACATCTCTCAAACACACAACGCTGGAACTGTCCGAAAAAACTGTATTTCCCTTTTTATATTATCCACATGGATTCAATCAACAAAACGTCACTAATCCATCACTTTCGTTAGGGTCCGAGCCAAGGCCTAGTGCTTCCATTGGTCAAGCTAATTTCTCTTTCTTCTCTTATCTAACTTTTCATCTTCTTTTAGATAATTAATAAACAATCATTTCCATTTACAGATTACAGGAATTAATTAATATCTGTTTTTATTTTAACTTACGTTATTTTTTTATTAAAATATTTTTATATTTCAATCTTGTATTTTTTTATTTAAAAAAATACGTTCAAATACTTTTTTTTTTGTTTATGAAAAAAATATTTTTAAAGTTTAGCATCTGTGCGAATATATATATGTTTAACAAACATTTTTAATTTTAGCGTTTAGTTTTTTACTCTTATTTGCGAACTTTTAAGTTTTTATTTTAAATTAATGTAACGACATATTTATGTATCGTTACAATATGTATGATCATTCTTTCACAAATATATTGAAATATATCTATAGGCTTTATGTTAGATATTTTTATTTCATTCATAGTTAAATGATGAATACAAAATATTAACAAAAAGCTTTACGTATCCTTGGAAATCTGATCATAATAATGGGAATACACTAGAAATGTGTTTTTAGATGATTATACAAATTGATCTGTAAAACACAAATACATCCACATATAGAAACACTCATTTGTTATTATATCAATTTTGTATGTCTGATGTTGCATTTTAACTTCTGTAGCAAATGTTTTTTTTTTTAAAGTTCAATAGCTTTCCATTTTAATCTATCTCAAATGCATCTTTCAATAGAAAACAAAAATTACAATGTAAACAGGATTTGCCTGTCCCATGAAAACCATTTCAAATTTGCTATAAAATATTTTTTAGGAGGATGCCGACTTTCATTAGTTTTACTTATCCAATCCAACAAGCATAGGTTTAAATAATAGACTCCATAGAACCTTATCTCATAAGTTGAAAAAACATATTAATAGTTTTCCGATTTTGCTAATGTATTTTTAAAATTTTACATAGTCATCTTAAATAGAAATATTGTTAATGCCTTTATGTAATGGTAATAAAAGATTTAAGATTTACTTGCATTTAATAAATTAAGCAAAAATCACAAATCTAAGTGCAATTAAATTAAATGCAGTAGTTATTTTACTATTATTCAACATCCTATCTTTTAACATTTTAAAAGCTACAGCACTTTGGAATCTATGCTTTTTCTCAACATCAATTCTCACTTCTCTATTTAAAAAATTACCAAAGTATTTAAATTCAATCACCTTCTTACATTGATAAACATCCAAATAAATAGTTGCAGTTGAAGATTTTTTTCCCTATTCAACCTTTTCTATCAAAATCTCTGTCTCGTGCCTAAGCTTGATTAATTATTAGATATCTGTTTAAAATCTGATTGGCTTTCTCTGTTATAATTGCGCATGTGAGAAAGGCTTGCATACTTTCAATTTATTATTCTGACTATGAAAATACTTGAGGATTTTAAATATTAATTTAAAATATTTACATATTGCATTTAAAACATTAATTACACTTTTGTATATCCTCTTTTGAAATCATATAAATAGCATAAACCTAAATATAGAATCTAAGTTGTTTTTATTATTGCTTTTAATTGATTCAATCTGGAAATCCCACTGACAATTTCATACCCATTGATATATTGATATTTGATCCATTAAGCCATTTATAAAGTTTTTTATAAGCAGTGTTTTAAAAATTGAAACAAAGTTGGACCTAGTTTATATACTTGTAAACAAGTAACAAAACTTCATTTTATTCTAACACATAAAATTTGCATAATCCAGTGGTCAACTGATTTTATATCTGTGTGTATATTTCTAATGTAAAATGTTCAAAACTTACTTTAAAAGTCATGTATTTCTTAATATCTCTTACATTTAGGAGGTTTGATCTTTAAAATAAAAATAATCAACTAGAAATTGAGATTAAGGTTGGATATATAAGTTTATTACCAATGCAATGACATTAATATTATTAGTTTAAAACTGTCCTAGAACTTTTATCCTTGCACTAAAATATGTATTTACTAAAAAAATTGATGATTAAATAATTTGGTTAATGAAGATTGAGTATCTTCAAAAAGGTGTCATTTAGTTAGAAAGTTGTTTTAATTCCTCATAAAAATGTGAAAGACTATTCAACATTTAATTTTAGATCACAAATATATCTCATTACTAAGCTAATCTTTTCCCATATGTATTGGCACCAAGTAATAAAAATTTGATTATTTTTCATTTTTCACTCACATTCAAAATAAGAGTGACAATGTATATGTATATGCATAATTCACACAAATTTGGCCTTTTCTTATAAAAAACTTGTTTAATACTAAATCCTACATATCCACTTTCTTTTATTTTGTCACTTCTTAAAGTCTTTATGAAAGGACTACAAATGTATATGCTTATATATGCAAAAAATTTAAAACATTTTTAGCAAATAAGAAATTGTCTTAAATATTTCATAATTACTCACATATTTCTCCACTTTCCGTTTTTTTTCTTTTCCATTTATTAAAAAATTTCTACAATAATAATAATCAACTTTAAAACAAAACTATATATACAAGACAAATCGAGTATATATATATATAAAGATTACATTTCGATATTAATTGAAAAAGTTTGCTATTATTTTATAAGTTTCTATTAATATATAAAAAATAATAATTTTGTTTAACTTCTCCTTGCAAAATGTCTTTATAAAACTAATTGTCCACTTTTTATTCCCATCTTATAATTTTCTAGATATTTTTTATTATATTTACATTGTATATATGTACTTTTTTATGGAAATATTTAATATGTGGAATCATTCATTTATAATTGTTTAATTAGAAAGCACTTAACTTAGCACAGTAGTTAATAAAAATCAACGATCCCAGGCCAAGTGATAAAATAAAACTGTTGAACTTGGTTGCATTCAAAAAATTGAAATAAATAAATTATTTACTCAACATATGAAGATTTCACATTAAAACAATCAGTTTTACAAGCTAATACAGGTGACTTGCAGGATGGGCTGCTAAAGAGTTGTCTTCCATATTCTAATCTCTTCTCCCATTAAAAAAACAATGAAATATAACAAAATAAAGTTCTACTCATTAATATGACAATTATTTATTAATACTACAAATATATCTTCCTTCTTTTTATACTTAGACAATATATATCATGACCTTCAGTTCTTACTGTGGAACTGCAGGTTAAGTTTGTAGTAATATATGTTTAAAAAAATATAGTTTATTTTTCATACAATGTATTGCAATACTGGTGATTCTAATGATATCTGTGATTTATTTAATCATGTTATAGTTGCTACTATAAGAAATTAGTCATTTAAAACAACCTTATATAAGTGCATTTTAATAATTTTAAACTTATTAATTTAAATTCCTTGTAATTATATGTATCTATTCATAAATTACTATTTATTTAAAGCATAACTTAGTTTTGCACATATTAGAGTAGTAAAGTTAAAATATTCTCAACTTAATTGTTATATCTGATTTAAAATTTAGAAAGGTCTTAAAAATTTAGGCTAATTGTAAATAAAGGATGTTATTTAATTTTTAGTGTTGTAACTAATCCATTTACAGTTTAGTAAAAAGTAACAATTATAAATGCTACTTTGGTAGTCTTCTAATCTAGTTCTCATTTTTAAAAATCTTAGATAAGCTAATTAAGAATCTTGTTATCTTTCAAACCAATAGTTAAATAATGTATTTAAATTATTATTCCTAGATAAAGTATTAAATATTAGTATGTATGGGTGCATGCATGAAATTTGCTAATTAAGAAGTGTTTGTTCTGTATTTACCTTGCCCCCCCCCCATCATTATTTTTATGTAAATGTTTGTAATGTTGAAATTAAAGCTAAACAGTTCTCTATTCTGCTGCCATCTATAGTGAGCTTGAATAATCAGTGTTTACCTGCCAGTAAGGCATTTAAAATCTTATTTTCAGTCTTATTTCTGGCTTTTGCCTTTACCAATGAGTTCTAAAGCTGAAAGCAATGCAATACTTATTTAGCAACCATCCTAACTCCATTTTACTATTCAAAACCTTAAGATTTCAAACATATGCCAATTTAAACATGAATCTATCTCTGCAAGTTTATATTTTAGTAGACTTAGTTTCCTATTAACTGTAAAAATGGCCCTAGTGTAAAAAATTGATCTTGTTTTTATTGTACATTTTACAAATAAAGAATTAATGAAATTTATTATTATATAAATTAAAATGTTATTTAATGTAATAATATTTGTAATTGAAAATAGCCACAGACAAAAGCTTGGTACACTAGCAGAAGATTTTATACGATGTATAAGCTATATGGATATATAATAAATGGTAAACAATAGCACACTGTCACCAATAAAGACTATGTTTACAGTAGTCTGGTGCTTAAATTGGTGGATTTCCTTTGAAGTAATGAACCCAATTTTTAATAAACTGTTCTAATACAAGAAACTGGATGAGTTCATCATTTTCAATTCACTAAAGCATATGCATAATCTTGAATGTTTTAGCTCAGTAGAAGAGTTGCAAACTCAAATGCTAAAGATCTATGAATCATAGCAAAATTCAGTAACTTCCTTGCCCAAACGTTACATATATCTTTATCAAAAAGTTATTTGATTAATTTACTGCAAATAATTAGTAGAATAGTTAGTTATTAATGCTTTGCAATCTTACTTTATGCTTTAGCTAAGAATATCTAAATACCCATTTATCAACTAATGTTAGATGGGTAGCTGAAAATCAAAATCCTTGTTCTTTAGAAAAGAATTCAATTGATTAATCATCGCCACTGTTATCTTTGTACTATGGAGTCCTTCGCAATCAATTATATATATATGTGATTTCCCGGGCAATAAAAACATTTAATTATTTTATTTATGTTAAGCGTTGTTAACCGAGAGGTCATCGCAGTCGCCTTGCAAGCAAGTAGTTGGTTGCAGGCGTTTGTGGGTTCGTGTCCCGGCCGATGCTATGACATATGAAAGAAAAATTATTTTATTTATGATTATATTTGTGTGCAAAAGTCTTATGTTATGATGGTTACACCATTTGCCTACTGTCGTCATGACATCTGCTTCCGAAACCATCCTATAATTAAGCCTGCTGATTAAGTTGAACAAATAAATAACAGACAGCGTTTTGTATAGAAGGTAAACAAAAATGATAAACAACGATTAGTTACTTTAATGAATAATATATTGTTTTGTTTTGTTTCTATGAATTGTTTAGAGGTTTTTATGCTACAGTGGGTTGTTTGTTACTTTTCATTACAATTATATGAATTCTTTCCCCACTCCCCAATCAGTATTTATAATCCTGCAAAAAAAAAAAAAAGAACAAGGTAATTCATTTCAAAGAAAATTATATTTTTTATTAAGAAAATTATATTTATTTTAGACACAATCAGATATTAATTTTTTACCTTATATAATTACTGATTTTTCTACTAGAATATTTGAGCGGTTTCCTTCGTTCTATCTTTGATTTGCAAAAAGAGTGTGTGCTAATTTATTGACCTCGGCTTAATTTGCAAACAAGTCGGTTTCTCTCTCTGTTTTTAATAAAAATTCTAACCAGCGATTGCAGAACTGTCTTTTAAAAAGTTAAAAAAAAAAAAAATCTAAGAAAAGACAGTAATTGATACTAAAATTATCAAATAAAAGCAATTAGCTAAATATATATATGAGCGAGTCTGAATGTCAAAAATGGTTAAAGTAATAAATGTATATCTCTTAGCATAGAGTACTATTGTTAACTCTCCAGATTCTAAACTAGGTTCTAACCCTAGATTAAGCTACACATTTTGAGGTAGACGAAATTTTTTTAAATTTAGATCACGAATTCATCTGTCTTTATTGATGTTTCTAATATCACATGACTACTTCACCAAAGACTAACCATGGATTTTTTTTCGTATTACAAAGAGTATTTATCCTTTCTATACTCTAGTGCTACCTGATGATCGACTGAGGCATCAGTAGCCACCAGATAGTAGTATCATTAGAATGCTCTGGCAATTATGTGGTAGTGGTATTTTCATAAGTACATCTTAAGATTTTATTGTCACTGTTGTTGTCTTTATTTTTATTATATATTAGAAAATGTTGACATGAATAAAGCAAGAATTTGATTTCTAAAATATCTGTTTTAAATACTTTACATGAATATGTAAACAATCAAATATTGATTTTCTAAGCAAACCTCTCTCCCACTCATAGAATGAAAATAACATGTGTTTAAGCAATAGAGATATTTTTAATAATAAAAAAATATTTAAACAATATTACCATTTCTTGCTGTTAATATGATGAAGATGTTCATTTATTTTCCATTAATCAAAATATAATTATATATTCCTAAATCTGCATATCGTTTATTGACTGTTAATTAAGTTAATAAACAAATAATTAAATTAAATAAATTATTATTATTATTATTATCATCATCATCATCATCATTGTTGTTGTTGATCACATACACATTATTTCTTGAGACCAGCTTAACTTTTTTCTGTTATGCTCTAAAATAGTTCAATTATTGAGAAAATATATAATAGTAATTAATGTATTGGAATTTCAGAACATAACACAAGGTATTATCTAATTCTTAAAAATATTTATCAAAATGGAACAACTGTAATTATGTTATATCGCTTGTCCACGAAGATTTATATTAATAAGAACATGTCAAGCGTTGGTGGCCTAGTGGTTAGCATAGCTGCCTTCCAAGCAGCTGGCTGGGTTCACTTCCCGGTCAACTCGTTTGACATATGGAGAACGTACAAGATTTTTTTTTTAATTTGTAAAAAATGTTGCAGGAGTTTTAAGGCAATTGTGCATTGAAATATAAAGCTGAACGAATAAAATATTTAGGAAGATATGCTTTGTTTCTTCAAATAATGCATTGAGTTTCAAAAAATTTTGTAAAAGTTATAAGATCAAGGCAAAAGGTACGACTGAAGACGATCATTAAAAAAATTCTAAAATAATATTCAATGACATTTAATTATAAAAGATATTAGAAAATAGTAACAGTGGATGAAAAGATGTTAACAATTAACTATGAATTAAATCTATATGATATCTTTTGTAGAAATAACATAAACTTTAAAATATGCTTTTTTATCAATATTTATTGTGTTAATCTGACTTAGATGCTTGATAGAAAATCATTATAAAGACTTCAAACACTTCAGAAAAATACAGAAAAATGTCTGTTTAATGTAACACAAAAGGATTTTAAAAATATATGAATGAGAAAACAATCAAATACTATTGATATAAATGAAAAATTAAAATCCTGAAACAAAATTGGGTTAAACAAATTTTCAAAACAGATAATAATAAATGTATAAATTAAATGTAAATGTGGATTCCATTAAATTGTAAAAGATCTAAAATAGATATGTGATATGCATTAGTGAGTTAAAATCTTTTATTAGAATAATGTGAAGAAAAGAGAATATAGGTTAAAGAAACTGTATTAAACTCTGAGAGATATTCACCTAGCAATGAATAAATAGTAGTTAAAAATGTTTGACGGTCTATTTATTGCATTTCTATGAATTAGTGGATTTTATTGTATGACTAAATATAACGAGGTTAATATCAACCTGGTTATTTTCGTTACATGGAAAAATTGGGAGGTAATCAAATTAAATATTCATATTTCTATTTTATATATATATATTTTTATTTTCTCCAAAATGACATTTCAAAAGCATCAATACATTTTATAAGCTACCTCTTTGGTACCAAATTTTTACATCTATAGACTTATAGCAAATGTCATATCTTCAACAATATCAGATCGTTGATAAAAATCATTACGTCAAAAAATAATTTCCAGAATCTTTATTTTAAAATTATCAATTTTCTGTCAGTTATGAATACTTTAATGGTTGATCAAAAGTTGCCAATGACTTTATTTTCTCCATCATCAATTTTGATTGATTGGTTGATATATATAAAACAAAATAAAATGTCCACTAATATTTATAATATAATAACGAAACTTAAATATATTCCAAACAACGGTAAATAATTTATAATATAATATAAATAAAAACTCATAAAGAAATATTTTCGATTATATTCATAATCATTATCAATTCAATTTTCAAAATGGAATCATCTATTACCAACCTGAAACAGATGTCGATTTAAATATCCCACAATTCATTAATTTTAACATTTGCTGACTGTCTGTTTATTATCGTATTTTTATACCTACTAATAAAAACTGCCTCTTTAATTTTTCTTTTTTCATTATCTCTCTCTTGGCCTAAAATTTTTATTTTGTTTATATCAAAATCAAATTTAAAACTACAATTCCTATCATGATCATAAAAAACAGATTCAGTATATAATTTCACTTCACTATTACTATCACTACATATCTGTACATTTTTCAAAACTCTTTTATACAACAATTTATGTTCTTTAATTCTTTTCTCCATATTACATCTAGATTCCCCCACATATGATAAGTTACACCCACAAAAAATTCTATAAATTACATTACTCACATTATTTTTTCCTAACTTATCTTTTGAAAATTGAGTTGATAATGATTATGAATATAATCGAAAATATTTCTTTATGAGTTTTTATTTATATTATATTATAAATTATTTACCATTGTTTGAAATATATTTAAGTTTCATTATTATATATATATATATAATCTACAATTCAAATATTCTTGAACATGAAACATATGATGAATAAAGGTATATGTAAAAGACAAATATCCTCAAGATGCATTTTATATTGAACCAGCACTCAGGTCACATTTTATACAGATATCTTCATTCTTTGTTCAGTATTCATTAATACCTTATTATTACAATTTGATTTGTATATGTCAAAGTTTCTGCAATCACAATTTTGAATCCAACCATTTTAAATACATACTTTAATGATAGTTACTAAACATACATTAAACTAGAGATTATCTGTAGCTCAGATTATTAAATCTTAATTAAATGTTCAGCTATAGACAAAATCTTTGGGTTGGGAAGATTACTTGTTGTTTTTTTTCACATATCATTATTAATACATTTCAAGAATGTGTGGAAAAATAGAATATTAAAATATATATGAAAATATATTACTATAAAAAATAAATATTTCCATTATTTATTTGTAATTATTAATCTTTAAATAAAGTTTAAAATGTATATCTGGGTTTAGGATATTATTTAGTTAATTATTTAATTTCTATCACATAATATCAAATCATTCATGTACTTTACTACTGTGTATCAGTAGTAAAGTGCTTGGATGATTTAGTATTATATGATATACATTTAGCAATGCAATAAGAAAGATTAATTATTTAATTTCTATTAATCATTTATGTATTTATCTATAGTCACAAATATTAAAATTTGTGAATACATAAAGTGTGACTACTTGATATCATAACATTTGTGGGAATATTTATTCACTGTCACTTATCTAAAATGTAACATTTTATGTAATTATCAAATTGTATTAATGGCAATGTTTATAAAAAATAAAACTGATTATAATTTTTATCTAAGCAAATTATAGTAATATGTATGTCCATTAACTTTCATCTATTCTGCCCATTAACTTTTACCTATCCTGAATGTAACTAACTGCATGTGTATTCTTAACTACATGAAGTATCTCATTTAATAATTGTATATTTCCATCTTTTGCAATTTGAAATAAAACATTAATTCTTTATAATATAAATAAAATGTTTGTTATCATGTGTGTTTATTGTTATTGGTGGCATGGTTGTGAAATCTATTTCTTTGAAACCAAATCCTGTGAACTTTGTATTGTTGAAGTTTACAATTTAGAAGTTATTAGGTAACATTTTGTATCATTATTATACAATGAACTAATAAAGCCCACATAAGGCATTCATTAATAATGTTACAAGATACAGTAAGTATCAACCCATAATTAGTCATGTACATTTATATAGAGTAGCACCCCTTAAATATATATAAATAAATCTGTAAAGATCATTGTATGTAATACAGCTTTTAATGGTATCATATTACACAAACCACATTGCAATGTATATGCATTCTAGAAATATCTTCTATCTTCTGCTACGTTGAGCACTGCTAGTAATGCACATACCAATTGCCTTATGCAAATACTGTAGTAGCAACCGATTGTTAATGCATGAGTATTTATCATTATGATAAGTTTATATGAATTAACCTTACTCCAATATGGCACTTCATTAACCAAAGCATAATCAGATAATCATTTTATTAATAAAATTTGATGTGAATGCTCACTTTAATATTTGTAAGAAATAAATTAATAATTTTTAAATATCATCAATTTCAACCATTATCCATCCATTGCAGAATGAAGATCTCTCAAAAATTATTTCAGTTTTTTGATCTATAGCCACTCTTATCCACTCTACATCATTAAACTTTATTATTTTATTTTTTTAGTGCTAAACTTTATTATTTTATCCATCCATTGTACATGTGATTATTATTGCACAAGTGATCAAGTCTGTCAATTTTATCATAGTTATTATGATTTCCAACATTGCATTCAGAAGCAATATGTCCAATTCTGAAACATTTGAAGCTAAGGAATTGCCAACCCTCCAAACTAATTGTAACAGAGATTGATCACATAAAAATATACTGTGGAAATTCATCTTATCCTAACTTCATTTTTAATGTGATCTAAGTGTTCATTGGAATTTCTAATTTTATGTTTGGAGTAAGTTATTTTGATACACTTATGATTTGAGCAATTTCAGCTATATTTTTATAGCACTTCTTCTGTGAAATCAGGAGGAGCATTTATGATGCACCCATGTGCAATTGGATTTGGATCATTAGTTAGATGATATAACTTTTTTTACATTTATATACTTGTCTTCTCTGCCTCTTTGAGCTATTGTTTTGAAAAATATTCTAATGCTATAAATGATATTGCTGAGAAAGTAGCTGTTGATTTAATGTTTTCGAACATGTTATATTTGTGGAGCTCTTTTAAATAATCGGGTAGTCATGAACAAGATATTATGGGTTGTTTATTTGATGGATCATAGTTAGCATCAGACTAATAATTGACGTGGTAGTTGAAAGACTATTTGCATATAACTTTCAGCAATAATAATTTAATTTACAGAAGGAGGATGGTTAGGCTTATTAGTTTCTTCATTTGTTCTAATACAATTAAAATCTAAAAATTTTGTACTGAGATTAGAAGTAAATGTTGAATTTTTTACTTGTTTGTTTTTAACATGATTTTTTTAAATCTTATTTTCTAGTTTCACTGGGATAATTGCAATTAAAACACTATTATCATTGAGAAACATTTGAGATTTAAATTTTCATAGTGTGTTTTGTGTACTAAAAATTGTATTACTAAGCACAATTTCATTCTTTTCATTTTCTTGAATGTATTCCACTTGCTCATCCCATGTAACATTTTTCTGGGTAACTTAAATGGGGACTATTTTTTCTTACTCTTTTTAACTTAAATAAATATGCTTATATTAAAGTTCAGTCAGATCCATCATGTTATTCAATTTTGCAATTCATCAAAAAATAACAGGACACCAGTGTGAACCTCAAGATGTCAGCCTGGTCTGCAAAGAAAAGCACAATTTAAAAAGAAAAGTGAAGGAGGCCTGCTTCATAGTGATGGATTGAACACCATCAACTGCACAGACACATGTTTCACAATCTCAAGAAAATGGAGCAATTAACCTTGAACTTTGCGTAATTGCATATAATTAATTCACTTAGAGCTATGAAGATGAGAGCATGTCTCTTGAAAGTGCTTGCAGAATAGTATAATTTTATTTTGTTTTAAGTATAAAGTAGCATTGTGTTCAGGTGCAGTAGCACCTATATTATTTTACAAGTATATTTTATTCACACACAAAGTTTTCAAGTTAGATTTGAATTACAACGTTAACTTAAATAGTAACTTGTTTTCCCAAATCCCCATTATTATTACCATTTTTACTAAATTTCTATATAGTTTCATATTAATATTACTGCTATTTAATGTAATCTAAATTTTATTTTACTATGTTAGTTATATTAAAGTGTCATTTAATAAAAACACAAATACAGTAATCATTTCCTCTTATATGACTGGTCATTTGATACCAATTTTTTTATACCGGACACCATAAATGAATGTAAGCACTATATAATACATGTCTAACATAATACATAAACCTATATTATAATTCAAGGTTAAATGTACATATTAAGACAGTGATGCAGTTGTTTATGGGAAATGTAGTACCCAGTCAAATAAACGAAAGCAATATTGCTGAATTGTATGATATGATTAGAGAGCTTGTGAGATAAAAAACATGGCTGAGAAATGACTTCTGATGGCACTCATAATTATAAGTGGATGTGCACATAAAATTTTGCTTTTAAATTTACATTTTTTTTATTTAATAATTTTGCTTTTACTTGTAGATGATGAAATTGGAATATCACAAAACTATTGTGTAATTAAAACTTCTATAACACAAGATAGTTCTTAAATTGTTTTTATTGCAAGATTATTACAAATCATATATTCATTTTGGTAAGTTGAAAATGCATAAATGACACAAAGGTAGAAGACATCTAACCATAATTTTCATTTTTAAAGTATAGCTCATGTTGGAGGCATGTCCACTTGTAAAACTAGATGATTAGAAATCAATTGATAGGTGCAAATCTATTGTCTGAAAGTGAATTAGAGTTTTTTCCCCTGAGGAATTTAATGCTGTAGTAGAGTAGTAGACTTTATATTGAGTTATGAGTTCAAGGTCCATAAAATATAGCCCACTTCTGCCACTGTCATTGATTGAACATTTTATGAAAGCCAACCAATATGTTGTTCTCTTTGCTGGGCTCATACAATTCTATAGTAGCAGATTCCAATACTTAAGGTTCATGGTTTATGGCTCCAGTTCTGCCACTTTTAATACTCAGACTATTTATGAATTCCTAAGCAATTAACTATTTGATTATTTTCTTCAGAATAGTTTTGTGTAGTGGAGGAATTGCACACTATAGAGCTTAATAATTAATCACAATCCAGTTATATCACTTGTGTTGTTTGAAATTTGTATGATACTTTGAGTCCACTCCTGAGCACACACTATTCGATTAATTATTTATTTTAGATATACCTTCAATACTGGAAAAAATATTATTATTGATTATAAATAAAGAACTCATATCAAAACTAATGCATGTAAGAAGCTCACAAAATGTAGTACAAGTTTCTCATGTTATATTTAATGATATTTAAGAAACTATTGAGATATATAGAACTTGGTATTTGAGAAGCAATGGAAAAGATAATAGTCTTCATCAGGTTTAATAATTGCTGATTAGTAAGATTTTGAGATGTTTCAAATTCTTGTTTAATCTTCCAATTAAAAATAATAACGACCCATTTGTTGATCAATATTAGATGGTTAATTGGATTAGATGTGTGGTGCCTGCCTGGAAAAAAAAAGTAAGCCTTTTGGGGAAATATTCAAGCTTTATTTAATTTGGATTTGAACTACAGGTTCTACTTCTATACCATGATATTGTTTACATTTTATTATATATATATATGTGTGTGCGTAAAGAGAAAAAAAGATATCAAAAACCTGGCAAAGAATTCATTTAATATTGGACTACTTTTTTATTTTAAAAATTACAATCGTATAAATTAAATAGGTCAATTACAAAATAGTTTTTTACTAGATTTCAAACTAACTTCATTATTGATAAATTCACTTTTATTTGCAGTTCGTATTGAAGATTCCGCTCCTGTCTTCTAAAGTGCCTTTTTTTACACAGGGTCAATTTGCTCTATTACTAATCAACCAACCATTAAATTTATCAAATTTTAAATTTTTGGTAATAATTTATTAAAACATTCTTTAATAATGCTGATTCTTTAATTCAGTGTGCAGTCTTTATTTTTTAAGGAATACATTTGTACTTTATCGTTTAACTACTACTACATTATTTAAAAATGTATTCACTTTTGAGAATAAGCAAAAAAACTAACATACACACAAATGCATTCACACAGATATGATAACTCACAAAAGAGCTCTCAAAAGTTGTATTATTATGATGGCAAGTGTAAAAGTAATTAAATTTTACAATTCATAATTAGCAAAAACTACTTACGTTATTTTCAAAACTTATATTTTATAATCCTAACCATTTATCTATATATTTTTCCTACTTATATAGCTATCTGCATACCAACTTATCTATATGTCTGTGTCTGTTTACTTATCTCTCCATCTGCCTGCCTCCCTTTATTTATTTACCTATCTATTTATCTGTCGACATGCCTAATTTTCTACCAATGTAATGATCCACATATCTAACAAATATAACTATCATTAATGTTATTTGTATATATTTCACCAAACTACTAATAACTTATCTGTTTTTTAATTCACCCATCTATCCATTTATATAATTTTGTACCTATCTATTTATATACCATTTTTATCTATATATCTAAGGCTTTAATGATCCTCCTACACATGTGCATATCAATTCATTCATCTATCTTTTCATTTACCTATATATTCATCAGACTATTTATATTGATTGGTGTATAGATAGACACCAAAGATAAATTAAAAATGAAGATATTCACTAATCATAATTCATTACAAAATTAATATTTTTATATTAAAAAATATACTACATAAATATAGATGTTAATTCTGTTTACATGTAACTTTTAAAAATAAAGTTAAAACAACTTTCAAATAAGCCATTAAGAGACAAATTCCAAAATTCCTGACAGAGAAGCTGGGAAAGATAATAAAAGATTACGTTCTTTATGTTACTAATATATTAAGTGGTTATAATTTATTTTTGTGGGAGGCTTTCTAGTTATTGGTATCTAACAAACATTAGCAAGTCTGTTATTAGATAGTTATTCTAAATTGGCCATGAAATAAAGTAAATGAACAATCCCAAGCTTGTATTTAGATTTTAGCTCATCAGTAAAGCAAATGAACACATTTGATACTCTACTACAGGGGTCCCCAACCTTTTTGAACTTAAGAGCACATTCTATAATACCGGCCAGGTGGCGGGTACAATTTATTTTTTTCAACCAGATGGCGGGCACCATTTATTTTTTCAATGTAAATTTATAGTTGGATATTGTTAATAATACACATAATGTACAAAAAAATATTTATTTCAAAAATAAAATTTTAACATATAATTAATGTTTATATTTTTATGCTGTAAAGGTATAGTATGCCCTACAATTTGATTACAATATAATACAATAATTTATAAGAAATTTTAAAAATTAAATTTATTTGTATCAGATAAATAATTTTTTATCGTGTTCGTAATCGTGTTTGTATAGCGGCGGGCACACATAAAACAGTCTGCGGGTGCCATGGTGCCCGTGGGCATAGGGTTGGGACCCCTGCTCTACTGTAAAGTAAATTAACTATCATGTTTGTAATCACACTCTTGTAAGTGGCATCTTAGAATTGAATCAATTCCAAGTTATCTTGAGCAATAAATCCATTTGCATATATGTTGTATAAACCCCAACATAAAAGCTATCATAGATTAATGGAAAAAACATATAATCTCAGGAAATTTGCCAATTAATAGTAGTTGATAGTTTTTCTGGCAATATCCGAAGTGAAAGTTTTCTCTATTTACATGGATATAATTTCCTAATGTGTATTTTTTATTATAGTAGCAATTAATGAAAATATTTAATTTATATATATATATATATAGTAGATGAACTTTGTCAATCAGAGACAGATAATCCACATGCCATGATTATAACCTAAGTGATACTTCCATCTATCCAAGTGATTTTTTACAATAGGTGGGGTTTTTTTACATTGCTAGCTCATAACTAAATAAACTAAGTATATAACATTGCTTAATAAACAGTATGTAGGTATTCTTAGCTGGTGAGTAAAACAAGAATAAAAAACTGCTTACATCATTACATCGTAATTGGCAAACCTAGTGAATATTGCCATCTTATTTCTTTTTACAAAAGACTGTTTTAATGGTTTTTCTTTCTTAATGAATTATTGACAGTTTTTTCTTCATTTCTATACCTGTATATCAAAAATATTGTGATATAGCACTTTGTATATTAGTTTCCATACATAGAAAGATGTATTCACATTTATAATTGTTAAGACTTTTTAGGTAGTTTTAAAAAGTCCAATACTTATATACCTCATCTTTTTATCTTTTTATTTTTTTTAATACATGATTATTTAGCTATTTAGCTAGAAAGTTAAGTAAATAGAAATATAATAATCAGATTCACAAATTAATAGCAACATAAATATTACTGATATCTTCTGCAATTTTCAACACTTAGAAATATTCCTGCATAATATTTATATTTTTAAAAGATATATTAAATCTCTTTTTATATTTATATATTAGATATACTTAAAATAACTATTCCTCCACATATTCCTGAAATATATGGATAGTATCTATCTATCTATCTATCTATCTATCTATCTATCTATCTATCTATCTATCTATCTATCTATCTATCTATCTATCTATCTATCTATCTATCTATCTATCTATCTATCTATCTATCTATCTATCTATCTATCTATCTATGTGTGTGTGTGTATGAGTCTGTAATTATTTCAGAAATTGATGAAATGTCCTACCTAGCATCTTTCATACTAAATTTAATTGCACATCCTCTGGACCAATTAATGATTGCTGGTGTAGCATGAAATATGTATATTGGTGATTATTTATCTTTTCAACATATACATGTTCAAATGTATCAATGTTATGAGATAGTGTGGAGAGAGGTAGGTGTGTGAAAGTCTGTGCTCATATATCCTATATATTAACAATCTTATGCAAATGAAAATGAAATACTCCTTAAAACCTTATTAGGTTAGCCAGTATTATTAATAACATTTGAAACAATCAATATCAAATTCATGAAGATACTTTTGCATCATAATTGAAATTGTTTTAAACAATATACATATTGTAGAATCTTCATTGTTTATTAAGTTGTTGGATGATGATGTAAATTAAGATTTTTAATCAAGGCTTAACTTTCTACATTTCAATATTTTTCAATATCACCTAATGGTAATATGAATATAGATCAACATTTGATTTTAATAAGAAAAAATGCATTCAATCAATATTATAAATCAATAAATTATTCTTGATGTATTAGAAATATATATAAATTTTCAAATGAAAAATATCTAAAAAAATTATATCTGAAATTTCCAAATAAAGAAAAATATAAACAAATTAAGTGAAATCCTTAATGAGAACAGTTTTTTTACCTTATTAGCTGATTGTAGGAAAAAATTAAATTAAAATTTTTGTTGATTGTTTTTTTTTTTTTTTTTACAATGATCAAATAATTAAAAAGTCATTATAAAGCCACGAATTTATTTTTAACATTTAAAATCATATTTATAATTATTAAAATATTCCAAAAAGTTCAACACTACAGTATTTATCAGATCACAATGATAATAGATTTCTTTTTGTTATTTCAAATTTCTTAACTTATATTTTTAAAAAAAGAAATTAAAAAAAAAAACTTGTGCAAACATAAATATATTACTTTTTTAATAACTGTTATAAAATATTTTATAAAAATAATCATAAATATACAAATAAAATGCAAAAATTTACAATTATTTTAATCATTGTTAACAATAATTAAAGAGAATTTTATAAGTCTGTTAACATGATAAAACAATCTACCAATCAGCAATCTTCTAGGGTTTTGTTGGTTTGTTTGTATGTTTTCTGTGTGGATTTTTTGTTCTGTAGACCACTGACATCTTCAGATTTCTTTTTGAACTAATAAGTTAATACTTACTTTCATTTTTAAATTTTATCACCAAATGATTCTAAAACTAGAATAATAGTGCTAAAGTTAATTTTAAAAGAGTGATTTAAAGCTGATCCTAGAAGCATTAACTGATATTCTGCAATGGCATGCAGCTAATAATCAATTCTTTAATTGAAATAATGCTAGAAGTTTTATTTTTTCCTAAAATAAGTTCACATTAATTGATCACATATTATTATATGTAATATACTTATGGTGAATGAGAAACTTTCAAGAATATTAAAAATAAATACTCAAAACTTTTATTAGGCAATAATTATTTGAAATCAATATAAAACTTTTTCACAAATGTGTTGTTAAATCTGTAAATGTCATTATTCATAAAAGCCACATTAATAAGAATTTAGAAATAAGATAATATTCTATTTTTATCTTTTTAAGATTTTTGAATGATGGTGTGGAGTGAGATGTTAATTAAATTTAATGTAGAAAGTGCTGAGATATTTTATGTGCTTCCAAAATAATAGTAGATAAATTAATAGTGTTATATTATATATGTATATATATACAGATGGGTGTGTACTGAACAAAAATTAGGAATTATACATGACCCATTGCATTCCAACCCCCCTCCTAATATCCTTTTTACAAAAAAAACTATGAGAATTAAAAACAATACCTATTATGCCAGTCTAATGCCAAGTAATAAAGTGAAAATTTATAATATTAATTTAATTGTTATTTAAGAATATTAGATACCTATTTACCAACCATAAACAGAATGACTAGCTTTCCTGGATAAGAAATCATTGGTTTTTATAGAATTCCAAAAAGTGAGCATTGCATAAGATTAGTTATAATTTTATGAAATGAAACTCAGAAATACTACAGTAATGAATACATGTGTCACTAATTTTAATCATTATCACTCCATTACAACATGATGATTTATTTTATCCAATGTTTGTCATCTGCACTTTCTATTTTCTATATGCTTCATGTACTTTCTTTATTTCTCTATGTATATATCTATAATTTCCTTATGGAATTGTAAATTCAAATATTTTGAGTTTTAGTTTAAGACTGTGGGTAGCTGTCTATTCAAGGTGGTTAAATATAAATTATATATTTATGAAAGATTATTTTTTGTGGATATATCTTTTGCTAAATGTATAAAATTTGTACAGTAAATTTTTGTATTTATTCATCAGTGATTACATAATAGCGTAATTTGTTATTAAATGAATTTTGAAGGTTGGACAAATTGAGAAGGCCTTGTTAGAGAAAATTCATCTTGGCAGCCATCAGAATTTTTTTTTTCCATTAAGGATGATATACCAGTTAGAATTAATATTTGGTACAGAAACAGGAAAAAGTGGAAGATTAAAAAATTGGATGTTATTATGTATTTGTATTAAGAATTTTATAAATATATTTAAACTTTATTAAAATTTAGTCTATATTTCAGATTAAATAAAATGTAATAGTTTCTTGCCTAATTTAGAAGAATTTATATTGATTTATGGGTGTAAAAAATGGTATTGCTGTGATTAAGATCTTAGCTATATGACCTAAGGCAAAGTAAGGAGATGTGATTAATAAAAACATAAAAGCTATTGATATATATGTTTTTGTCTACAATTTTATATTTGAAACATAAAAGTATATATATATGGAGGCAGAAAAAGGGCAGTGTTTACTGTAGAGTCATTTATGATAAGATTGTACATTAAGTAAATGTATCAAAAGGTAATGCAATAAGAAATCAGTCAAGCATTGATTTCTTTTTTGTCTTTATTAATAAGGCTTGAGATTTAATATTGAAAGTAATTCATTTTGCATTAAAATTCCCCTTCGACTTCATTTTACTGTTTAAGCTAAAAACCTGAAATTGAAGATGTACTAAGATGTTTAGTCCAAGCCAATCTATTTCAACAATTACAAAGATCTTACTCCAAGTCAATTTCTTTATATTTTAGTGTTCTCACTTTTTTATCAACTATAAGAACCTTTTCTATTATCTAAGAATGTTAGTCATAATAAATAACTTAACTGTTTATCTTCTTTTTTTTTCTCATGTGTCATAGCATCGGCCGGGAAGCAAACCCGCTAACCCAGGACAACTGCTCGTAAGGCAGTATATAATAAAAGAATATCATGTCATATCATATCATATATAGTGTAAGTGTAAAGAATTAAGTTTAAGTGATTGAAATTGGTCAAATATTTTACACTGCAGAGTCTGACTTCCTACTATTACACTAACTTAAGCAGATAATAATTGGATGTTTGTTATGTTTTTGAATTAAATAGAAAAAGCAAGTAGATAAAATAGTTAAGATTTTCATTAACCAGAAGTCAGATAGTCTAATGTCTTTGTCTGCTCTGTTCAATGCTAATTGGATGCTTCAAACATCTCGACATAAAGTGATCATCATCAATAAAATTCTAGTAGGTCAAATGGCTCATTACTAAAATGCCATAATATTAACAGTAAATCACTTAATTGCCCAACTTACATAATGTAATAAAACAAGGATAACACCATGCTCTACACTTATCTTTATAATAAGCTTGAGTAATCAGGGATTACCATTTACTTTACGGCATTTCCAACTTAAAATTTCAAAATCTAATTTATAAAGTCAAATGCCAGAAATTTTGGGTGGATGATGGGGATTTAAATGCAATAAAATGTATGGTAATCACTGATTGCTCAGGTTTACAGTAGATGGCAGTACAGTAGAGAGATGCTCTAATTTACCTTGTAATTTAATGGTATTATTATTCATTAAATAGAATAATTAGGTAAACCGATCCATATAGCTTATAATGAATCCTCATTATTTAGATCTGCTTAGCCACTATTTTATTCCTGAATTGTCACACATGAGATCTGAGTCATGGGCATTACATCATTAAAAATCCCTCACACACAAATATATTGGAAGAAAATAAACTTATTTATTGCTATGATACAATATATGCTAACATGTCACAATAAGAGTTCTAAATATTATAAGGGAATCCTATCTTTTTACACAGTTTTTGCGATATTATGTTTAAAATATTTTTGGAAGAAAAACCACAGCTTTTGATAAAGTGAATGTTTTGCTATCAATATTGTTACCCAACTTGATGGGTTAACTGAAAAAGATCGGGATGGGTATCTGAGACAGAGTAAGTCTTTTGCATAAATTATTTCAGAAAATTATATAAGATTCTAAGCTTCTATTTACATTTTATTGACTTAAATAATTGTTTTGATTAATTTTTTACAATGTTCTCTTACACTGTTAAATAAACAAACAATAAATAGTTTATTTCTTGAAAGATCATAAAAAGTTTAGGAATTAAAATTGCTGCCTGATTTATGCACCTCAAACTTCAGATTTCCTAACTCTGCAACAACATCACTTCACCCAGAGCAAATTAGAATTTCTTTATTGTTTTGTTCTTATTTTATTATTATAAATTTTTAAACTGTTTAGATATTGTTTAATTTATAATCTTTTTCAAACTGTATCAACAGCTTTTATGTTATAAAAGTTAACTCTTATGTTAATAATGCTTAAATGCAAATATTGATAATAATTCTCAAATATATTCAAAATCTACATCAGTGGAAAACAATTTAAAAAACAAAAAAATAATTAGTAAAAAAATATTATATGGTCCATAGTTTCTACAAGAGTTTTTAAAACATGACAGAACTTACGCAATTTTATTTAATTACCTAAAACCATTTTAAACTCTAAGTTATAGTTAAGACAATGCTTAATATGAAAATGTATATTTGATTTTGTTTCATTTATTGCAATTATAAAATAGTAAACTTAAAAGATAAACATCACTTGCTGAGAAAAAAGTAGTCAGTTTAGTGATCTGAGTAAAAATATTGTCCTAAAAAAAATATTACTTCTTCAATGTCCATACACATCCAGTTATTGTTATTATACTGTGAATCTCTGTTGTAGAATACAAATAAAAATAATGAATTTTCTATATTTAGAATTTGACCTCATTCTGAATAGTTTTGATATAGGTATATGAAATTTTAATCATTTTTGACAAAAAATTATTGGCTAAAGAAAATTTACCCATTACTTGTAGTTTGCAGGTAAATTAACTTTCTAATGGGCTAAGAGGATTATAATAGTTATGGAAAATCATACTTGCAGATAAATGTGTAAATTCCAATCATTATATAATAATTCACTTAAAAAGAAAACCTCTACAGATCGTTTTATAACAAATGGTGAAAACTTATTTGAATGTCAAGCTAGTCAGCTGCCAAGTGATGAGAATTTTATGTTATATATAGATATCCATTTACTGATCATTGACTAGGTGTTTTGATAGGTTGTCTAAAAGTTAAATATTCACTAAGTATTACATGTTTTCTTATATTTATAACTATAATAATAAATGAACAATGGGGATTGCCAATTCCTCAACAAGCTTTGTGATAAATGCTTAGCCAGAGCCAGCACTTAAAATATCTCTGTTAGGAACCCCCCCCCAAACCCCTGACCATGGTTTCATGCTTTGGCACTCTTCAGAGAGGTGTCAGGGTAGGTTCAGACACTAGATCTAAAAATACCAACCCAAAGCCAAGCACTTATCTAAAAGTTATATATTGAGTGGAAAATCTGAAATTTACAGACATCTACATGTCTTCAAACCCAGCTATCCAACTCAAATAGCTATATGGGGCCAATAGATCTTCAGCCATATCATATATTAGTAGTCTTAGCAATATAACATTGCATAAGATATAAAGCAGAGACTATAAATAGTCAAAATAAGAGTCATAAATCACATGACCCTATCTCTTAAGCTTGTAAGTTATAAACAATGGGGATTGCCAATTCTGGTTAAGCATTTATCACAAAGCTTGTTGAGGAATTGGCAATCCCCATTGTTTATAACTTACAAGCTTAAGAGATAGGGTCATGTGATCTATGACTCTTATTTTGAATAATAAATAAGTATTCCAAATGATTACGTAGAAGGGTTAAGTAAAATAAAACAACTAGTTAGAATCAGTCTTTATCATTTGTCTATAATTACCACTAGTGATTTTAAACTTCTGCGAAAGGAATTCAACATATATAAACAATATCTTAAAATTTACTTTATTTTTGCAATAGAAATTTATTTTATTCACCTTCATCTGTTATATATATCCTTTGATTTTATTTATTTTTATTTGCCTCAATACCAGTTCAGAAAATAAATTCATGTTTGCAAAAACCATGTATTTTATTAAAATTACATATAAACATCAGACATGTTTCTAAGATTTTTGAAAGTTTCAGAACATAATTTTTGTCAAATAAAAATAAGATAACTTATCATATGCCTTGGGGGTAAACAGTGAAAACAACTTTATCAAAACCTTTTTTAAACAAAATTTTTGTTAACTCAATTACCATACACTATTTTAAAAAAGAAAAAAAATCTATATGACGGCCTATCTATCTATCTGTTTATCTATATATATATATCTGTCTGTCTATTTACATATCTAATTTATTCATCTCATTCTTTATTTAGCTATGGTTTAATCTATTTGTTTATCTATTTCTTCATATAGTCTGTGTATGCTATCTGATCATTCGTTTACTTTTATTTCTACTGATCTTTGTGACAATTTATTTATTTATCTATCTATTTGTTTATTTGTCTATGTTTATGTTTTTTGATATTTTCCAATCAATCAATAAATTTGTCTATTGTCTGTTTACCTACCCATCACTTTTTTTTATCTATCTGTCTTTTTATTTATCTTTCTATAAATATATTTGTCTACTTGTTTGTTTATATATTTATTTAATCATCATTTTATGTACTTCCTTACCCTCTTAGATATTTATTTATTTATTTATCTGTCTATATTTATATATAACCACGAGAAACCAATCAACAATTAGACAATCCCAATATAAATAACAATCAACAATTTCAATCTGTTATCACATCAACCTACTTATAACAATAAAAGTGGAATCCCACCTTTATTAATGGTCAAAATACTTATATAGACACTAAAGATTGCAACTTGACCGCCAAAGAAGTTTAAATAAATCTCCTTAACCAGGTAAATATAACCTGTTCTGAATGCAGGCTAATAAATAGTCAATTATATCATTACAAATTGCAATTATAATTTTTAAATTGCACCTAAAATATTACTTAAATAATAAGTGTAATAATGCTCAAGGCTAAATAGGTTTCTAAGTAACCATTAGAAACCAATCAACACTTAATCAATTCCATTATCGATAACAATCAACAATTTCAAACTGTTGTCAAGGCGATCTCCTATTTTCTTTCTGTCTGCTCATATATTTACCTATCTATTTATTAAGATGTATGGGTAAGACAACAAAAAGGTGTTACTGACCTTATTGAAAAAATTAAAAGATTGAAATGGAGTTGGGCTGGACATATTGCTAGAAGAGATGATAATATATGGACAATTGAAATTTTAAACTGGATTCCAAGAGATTGTAAAAGACCCAGAAAGAGACCACATGTGAGATGGATGGATGAAATAAGAAAATGTGCAGGGGTGTTGTGGAGAAGAGAAGCTAAAGATCGGAGAAGATGGATTAAACTTGGAGAGACCTTCATCCTGCAGTGGATTGATAATGTTTGATGATGATGATGATTTATTAAGATAGTAAGTAAACACTAAAAAATAGATAAAATTATAGGTAATTACTATCTATTTATTTATCTTTCTAAATATTTATCAATTCTTCTGCCTATGTATCTATCTCATCACTATTCACCTATGTCACAAGATCATTTTAATATACATTTATAATTAGTTTCATGCTTAACATCATTTATCATTTGCTTCAATTTTTCTCTCTAATACCTTATTTATAATTAGTTTGCTTATAAGTACATATTTTTTTTGCTTTTTAACATTCTCAGTACATTGATTTATCTATATTAATAATTCTAAATATATTACCATTGGCAGTTTATATTTTTTTAATCCTTAAATAAAAATAACTTTTTTTTTAATAATTATACAGAATTGCAAAATTGTGTTGTGTTGATTAAAGCTTGAAAAAGTATACACTTTCAACTAATATATAAAAAACTATTAATACAAATGAGTTTGTTAGTGAATTATTAACAATGAAATTTGATCACTACTTCACAAAGAGTGTAAAAGTTATGGTCCATAAGTGCCTAATATTCATTTTTGCTTTTCTATATTTATGTAGAAGAGAAACTTAATTATTTAACAGAAACATCACATGATCACTATCTCATACTAGCACATAATTGTTATTAAACAAGGCAAAACTCTCTCCACCCTGTGCCAATCAAAGTAATCAATGAATGTCAAGGCTCCTCACAGATGATGGCCACAATCCAGAAACTAGTCTGGGGATATTGGATGAGTAGGCACTAGATAGGGATTTTATGCACAAGCCTTCTGGCATCCATTGATTGCTCTGGTTGGCACAGGGTGGCACTACTATATGGAGAGAGTTTTACCTTGTTTATTTAACAGAAAGTCATTGAATGATTTATCACTGGGATTTCTAAAGAATTTGAGCATCAATGCACTTGGATTTGTCTGTTATTTTACCATTATACTAAATCATAGCAGGGTTGATTCTAAAATTTATCAATAATGTTTTATACAACCTGACTTCTTATTTAGTAGAATAATGGCAGCCTATGAAATGTTTAAAAAGTGCTTTATTACAATATTTCTACCAAAAAGTAGGCAAGAAAAACAAAGCAGAACGTCACAATCATACAATTGTATTATTTTTCCACCAGATGTATCCAATTTGAATAGGTCATGGTTTTTTAATTGGTTGATTAACTTTTTTTTAAGATTTCATGTAAATTAAATGAAAGATTTTAATATTATATAAATAAATATGAGAATTGTACACCAATCTTAAAGTCTGTGATTTCTATTTCAATTATATGCTATGCAAAACTAAATTTAAATGTGGTTCTATAGCATCCACTTTTCTCCTCATTAAATATTACATTTCAAACATGAATTAATGCATTGTAATCACATTTTCTAATTGATTTAAACACCATATCTCTATAGTTAAAAGCACATGTACTGATTATTTTCCAAATGTTTTTATTAATGGCAGAATTACTTATAAATATAATATTTTTTATTGGTTGTGATATGTGACCACCTTACAAACAAACATATATTCACCAATCAGACAACAGAGAAAATTTTCATTTTGTGTGTAAGATAATCATTGTTAAAAGATCTAATGTACTTTTTTGTTTTTATTAACTACTGTTTGACAAATAATAATATCTGGAGTAGATTAGCTTTTACTTTTTACTTCAGTATTTTCATACAATGGCAATTGGGAAATGTATTTTTTAATATATATTTAACATGCATGCCCATTGAGATAAATGTTTACAATATTTTTGTATTATTTTCTCATATTGTTCTGTAATAAATATTTATATGTGAATTTATAAATGTTAATTACAAAAAAGCAATATTTTATTAGTCATCCTAAATGAAAACAAAGTTGATTTTTTGTGAAGAAAAACCAGAACAGATAGACATATGAAGCTCAAATAACTATTGATGCTGCGGCAGTGCTATTTGTTATTATAAAAGCAAACAAATCTCTGCAGAATTTGCAGTAATTCACCAAATATGCCATTTTTGGCATTGCAATAATTAACAGCATCTTTGGATAAAGTATCAAGCATCATTTAAAATAATATTTTTTAAAAATGGTTACATAATAATTATGCAAAACATTGACTAACTGTTATATTATTGATATTATTAATCAAAAATATAATAATTGAGTTTTGTATTTTTATTCTGATGGTTCTGCAACATCATAGCTCTTATGGACCAGCTGCCTCTGTATTGTAGTCTACACTACCAAAATGTATAACTCTTGTACACATAAGTATATAATCCTTCCTTCCTTATACACTTCTCTTTGATTTATCACTTTACAAAAAAAAACATAATAAGTGCAAATTACTTTCATATCAATTTTTAATTAAATTAATCCACATTATCTATAATCTCCACTTTAATTTTACATTCTGCATAATACAAACAATCAATATTTTTTTGGTTTAACATATCCATTCAGTTGATAGATAAGATCAAAGTCAAACCAACTGTATTTACTTGTCTATAGTTTTCTTAAATAATTTTTTTACCAAATTACCTTTAGGAAGTTTCTTCTCTAGAAACTCTTTTTAATATATATAATTTTCAGTATATTTCTTTATTGTATTCTTTGAAATAAAGGTTTTGTTACCACCCAACCATTTAATACTACAATAAAATATTCATGGTATACAGTTCATATAATTTCGTTTGTAGTGATATCTTGGCTTTTCCAAATCTTAACCATATTTACCGATATATTCTTAATCTGGATGTTCATTATTTTCATTGTTGCATTTAACATCACTAGTTACTTCATAATCTTTTTCAGTTGCATCACATTTAATTGTTCCCATTTTTTTTCTAAACATATATATATATAAGTAAATAATTTTAATGGATGTAATAGGTATTTTAATACATGAAAATTTTCATTTATAATTTTATTTAGATAAAACAGTCAAATGTTAATAAGGCAATAATAAATGGAGATAGTAAATTAACAGTCCTATAGAAACAATTTTCTATTAAGTGCTGTTCTAGATTTTAAATAAAGATATTGCACCAAAGTATACATATATACTTTTAATCATACAACAAGAAGTTCCTCAAAAGCCATCCATTATGTTTTGACCAAAATATGGTATTTATAAAGCAAAGCTTTGCATGATTCTTCTAGATTAAATAGTGACAATAGTAATGTGCTTTATACTTTATCATTCTAAAAATATTTGTATAAGCATGGATAATCATTGGATATCAATCAACTTTTCCGATGTTTAACATAATATATATTTTTGTTTAAGAAGAATATTTTTTAGCATATATAGATTAATCTGATTTATGTGTATTTGTACAAAAATATTCTGTTGCACATTATATATATATAGCTTTAGAAGCAATACAACATAATTTTAAAAATAATAAAGTTTTTAAAATATTATAAATAATAAAAGCAAGACATTAAATATTATTACACACTTCCGGTTATAAAATGTATATGACAATAACAATAATGTTATGATTATTTGCTGCTTGATTTTTTTTAAAATTACACCTAAAAAGACATTCGATTTAAGCATACTTATTATTAATTAGATTATTCATAAACCTATGCTGAAATTAAATTTAACAAATTAATATTTAAGTTTTTCAACATTATTATCTAGATAAACATAATATAGAATGTTAATTGATTACAAATGTGGTAACATGTTGAATTATTTATTTTCATTACTGTGATTTATATTGACTTTAGTTACAAGTCTTTAGCATTTTAGTGGCAAATGAAAATTGATTTTTGCTTTTCAACTACTTGATTTTGCAATCCAGATTGTGCTGGTGCTAATGAAATATTTAAATAGTAAACCAACAATGCCATTTTAAATAATAAGAAAATACTTGTGTTAATATTTTTTTTATTTTTAATAATATAGAACATAGTTATTTGACTTTCTATATGTAATTAACTTCTGTAGCTCAAAAATGCAATACAAGAGTGCCATATATTGATTAGAATTTAATAAAATACTGAAGTTAATTTGTGAGCTATAAAAATCATAAGTATAAACAAATCTGTAAATTACAATGAGAGAGTTTACAATGCTAACCACTTCCCAAAACTCTTTCCCAGCTATTGACTCTTTTTAACAAAAAATTTATTCTAAGCCATAATTGTTCAAATTATGACTTTCAAACAAATTACAAGCTTTATTTAAACAAATATATATATTTGAATTTTAAAAATGCCACTGATTAAAAAAAATGATTTTTTATATTATTATTGGAAAAAGCAATTTAAGTTTTATCCTTTGTCTTTCCCTCATGCTTTTCATTAAATTTTTTGACAGTTTCAACAATCTAGCTGTCTTCTTCAGATCTATAAAATACAAACATATTACTTCATGTTTTGTTTATTTACACAAACATACGATAAAATTATGTTGATGTTATATTTTTTATAAAATACTTTATTTTCAATCTCTCTTCCTCTCTCTTTATATATATCATTAAAATCAGTCAACACTTAGACAATCGCAATATCAATAACAATCAAAAATATTATCCTGTTGTTAAGGCAACCTCCGTTTAGATATATACTATTTTGAATCTATGTAATATATATATAGGTTTATGTATTACATACATTTCTATTATTTGCGTATACATTCTGGTTTATTTATTTAATTTTTATATGTTGATTTGTAAAACAAACTCACCATTTATTTATAAATATTGTATAAATGTTTATATATATAATAAAATTGCTTTTAAAATCAAAATTGCTGATCTAATTGTTTAAAATCAAAAAGTGAAACCAAGTAATATATTTAAAAAATAAACAAATATAAAATATATTGTAAGTGTTCGTTTCTGCCAGTTATTACCTTTTAGAATAATTTTGAGCATTTCTCTGGTCCAAACCAAAACGAAAAAAATCAATGTACTTAAGATATGATTTAAAGGTAATGTAGGATAGTATTTTTTACAGCACAATGCATCTTGCAATAGTAGTAAAAGCTGCGTTATATTACAATCATAATCAATTCAACATATAATATTAAATAGATTAATCTTTGACCTGTATTTTTTATTTAAACTAGATTTTTTTTTTATTTATCAGCTACTATTTGGTAGTTTGTTAGGTTGTTTATAGTCTATCCATTTGGGAAAAAATTCTAAGCTTGTTTGTGATCTGAAAAATATCAAATTCATTCACAGATTCTAGATTCAAATACCGATTTGTGGACTTGGCAGATCGATGTACTATGTAGTGCATCACAAGTTATTTTTCACTTAAATATTAATGGCATGGACCATTTATTTCTGTCAAGCGTTGTTAGCCGAGAAGTCAGCGCAGCTGCCTTGCATGCCAGCAGTTGGTTACAGACGGTTGTTGCGAGTTCGTCTCCAGGCCGACGCTACGACATTTGGAAAAAAAAAATGTAGACATGCTTTTTATAAGCTACTTTGATCACAGTAGTTGATACATTTCATTTTAAAAATAGCTTTTTAAAGCAATTTATTTTAAGTCAATCGAGCATGATTTATATAACATTAAACTATAAATCTAAATCAAATATATTACAAATTAATTTACGGTTAAAGAAAAGTCATTAAACTTCATTCTTATAGTTTTTATGTAATTATAAAAGTGGAATTTTTGCTTTATCGACGTCTTGTTTCTTATCGTAGTAACTTCCACAATTACAGATTAATTATAACGCTAAAGGATAATTAAAGAATGGAGTTACCTTATAAAGATAGAAACATTCAATCTAACTGCCCTTCCTAGAAGTGACCCCGCAATTAAACCACAAAGATTTTCTTTTAAAAAAAAAAAAACGGGGGAAAAAAATCAATAATTCAATTTGCAATAAAAAGTCTAACAAAACTTTTTGTACTGTATAATACAGATGTGCAATTTTTTTAAATCTTTCTATAAAAAGGTAAAATTTGAATATAATCAATCGGGTTAATAATATGATTATGAAATAAGATAAAAAAATTGATTAACATTTTGAAAAGTAATCAATAAGTACATTTAGGGTATTTTAAAATATTAACGAAATTTTTTTAAAATAAAAAATGTTATATTTTTATATATAGAAGCAGTAATTCAGTCCATTTATTCTATTTAAAGATTATTTGGTGCTTTCAATAAGTGCATGGTGTTATAGTTGTGAGGGCTGCTTGTTTGACACATCAATTAAACTGTAGTAATTTGTTATTTAGTGCTAGTTTAAGTATTCACAACACTAGATAATAATGTCACACTCAAATCCCCAAATTAGGTTTGTATCACTGAGAAACATTGGATTTGCACCTACATGTCTAACAACCATCATCAGTACTACTACTACTACTACTACTACTACTACTACTACTACTACTATTACTACTACTATTACTATTATTATTATTATTATTGTTGTTGTTGTTGTTGTTGTTGATGTTATTCAAATGTTTTATAAGCATTTCAAGTATAATGATTGCTTGTTATTATATAAATTTTATTAACATTTCTGATTACAGTACAATTAGTAATTGGACATGATTGTTTTTAATGATACTGTTTTTGTATAACATAGTAGTGTTGGTATTTAAAAAAATGTTCATAAACTTTGAATTAAAGTTTAATTGCCCTGAATTTGATGACTTCATATAGATAGCCTTCTCTGGTATTGAACTATTGTAATGAATGTCTGGAATATAATTTGTATGTAATTATTTGTATTATGAAGCAGATGAAATGTTCATGATGGTTGTTAGTACTTCCTACTGTGGTTGTGGCCACTTATAGTTTGAACTGCTCTCTAATGAGTGACCAGGTCAGTCACCATAAAATGTTGTGAGAGGGGTTATGTTGTTATCGCATGCTTTTAGCTTACATAATTTATTGATAAATGTGTATGGATATATCCTGGTCTTGTTACTTAACAATAAGGTGCAACAGGTATGCCAGAAGGCAAACAGGGCAAATGTGGCTGCATGTGCTGCAGCAATGTATAGTCATTGGAAGGAGTGAGTTATTTAGTGTCTGGAAGTAGCAAGCTGTCTGTATGCATTTAACATAATTTGTAGTTTGAATTTATTGCTTAGCAGTTGAGTCTTCTCAGCTTTGTGGCATATCCCACAGTATGGGTCAATATTTTTGTAGAGACAACAATACTACCAAATATAGGATATTGGAAGTGCTTGCAGATTGAGGCTAATTAGGAAATCAAAAAATGGTTCTATTACCCATTTTTTGAATTGGCTAAGAAGGCTATGGTTATTTATTCCAAGCATGGGAAGAGGGTAATAATTGCTAGGTTCTGAATAAAGCAGGTTATATATTTACCTGTAAGTATACTTGGAATGTTGGGAGAGGCTGATCCAGTTGATGGTATCTCTCTTTGAGTGAAAAAAAATATGTGAGATATGGCGTTGAAGGAAGATATTATTATTATTATTATTATTATTATTATTAGTAGTAGTAGTAGTAGTAGTAGTAGTAGTAGTAGTAGTAGTAGTAGTAGTAGCAGTAGCAGTAGCAGTAGTAGTAATAGTAATTGTTATGTAGATCTGAAACAATACCACAAACATTATTATTCAATCTGGAAATAAGCAGCTTTAGAGTTGGGTAAATCCTAGTACAGATGTTGAAAATAAGCAAACATGATATTGTATTTTGGTATTTTTCTGAAGGTTTGTGATGATGATGTTCTAGTTCCATTTTTATATTGGACTATTCCCATCATCTAATATGCGTATTGAATGTCTTAAGAAAAATTTAACTTTATTTAAATATTCCAAATACATTCAACTGTTAGTAATAGCACATCAAACAGGTTAGTATATGCACAACATTTTGAGAAGTATTGCTCTCCCCTCTTCTTCAGGTGTCGCTGGCCTGACCAGTGACAGTACTAGCATGGGATTCAAACCTGTATCCTTAAATCCTTGAATATTGAATTTTAAGGTACCACTCTAACCAACTGAGCCATCCTGCCAAAGGTAACAGTCTGTAGAAATTTCATATACTTATCTATGAAGTTTTTCCTGATTTCTCCACTTTTTCTTAAGAGCAAAATTGATTGGTGGTTTCCATACATTATGTATAATCACACTAGGTTGGCTTATGGGATTTTTTGCCATTGTAATGTGATCAGCTTCTTTAATTTTTTTTCTTTGTACCTTTTCTTCTTCATCCAATATTTTTATATTTTTACCAATTGAACACATGTACATTGGCATATACATGATCTGCTACCTTAGACACATCTGTTTTCTCTCTTCTAATCATCAGTTTTGTGCTCCTGCAGAACTTTTCAATGGGATGATTGGTTTCATGAATATATGTTCTTTCACATTCACATGGTAAGTGATAGATGCAGTTTTTTTTTCAGCATTTCAAGTTTAGGGTTTGTAGTTGTTAGAATTCTTGGCTCTGGAAAGCTGTTCTGATGTTATACTGATTACAATTTTTTTTAAATTTGTCTGCTATTTTTGGAATGTATAGGTACACTACAGAACCAATAATTATCTTTTCTTTTGAAGATTTTTTTGTTGTCTATTTAATGTTTTCTTAATAACAGCTGATGGATAATCATTTTTATAAGAGTTTGTCCTATATAGATCTTTTCTTTTTCCAAATCACTGGTTTCTAAACAAACTTCTTTTGCTCTGTTCCATAGTGATAGTATAGCTCCATGTTTTGTGCTTCTGATGTGATTGGATGTATATGTATTTTTCTGTATGTGTAGGTTTTCAGTAAACTGTACTTTTGATTTTGCCATGAGGGAGTCTTGTCACAAGAACATCTAAGAATGCCAATTTTCTCTTCTTCTGATTCTATTGTGAATTTAATTGAAGGGGATATGTTGTTGATGTGTTTCCAGAAGATTTGTAGCAGTGCTTTACCGTGTGGCCATACAGCAAATGTATCATCCACATAGTGAATCCAAACATTAAATGGATATGGAGTAGTTTTTATGGCTAAGATTTCAAGTTTTTCCATGTAAATATTGATAATCAGGGAGATAATGGTGAGCCCTTTCTTGGAAGAATTCTGTGTTGTATTGAAAGTATGTTGTTTTTATGCAGAATGTTAATATACTATCAATCAGAAGAGCTATTCTGGTTTGTAAACTATTATCACCATTTAATCTTTTCCTTACAATAGACAATGCTTCTTCACATGGTGCATTCATGCATAAACTTTCCATATCAAAGCTTACCAGTAAGTTAGTTTTTTTACTATTCATATTCTTGATTAATTATACAAAAGTGTCTAGAATCCCTGACAAAGCACTGGGCCTTGTATGCCAAAGGACTTAGAACTTTGAGAAGAAATCTTGCCAAGTTTTGGCAAGGTCAATCTCTAGAACTAACAATAGGTCTTAATAAAACATGATCCTTAAGGATTTTAGGTAGACCATAAAGCTGAGGAATTTTGATGAAATATGTTGTTTTACTTTTTACAATAGGTCTTAATAAAACATGATCCTTAAGGATTTTAGGTAGACCATAAAGCTGAGGAATTGTGATGAAATATGTTGTTTTACTTTTTTTTGAATCAGTGAAGTACTTGTGATGCTTTCTGTGTAATGCTTGTAACTTTATTTTCATACTTGGTATTGGATTTTTTGCCACTTTTCTGTATTGACCTGCTGTAGAGAGTTCTTGCATTTTGTTTTCATAATCAGTTATATCCATTACAACTGTTGTATTGCCTTTGACAGCAGGGAGAATAATTATAGATTTATCTACTTTGAGAAATTTAGTTGTTTTCCTCTCACCATAGGATATGTTTGACTTCAGTTTTTGTTGCTTGTCAAGTATTCTTTTTATTGTAATTCCGCTTCTTCTTCTAAAGGCAATTTTCGAATGACTTCCTCAATGATTGCCATTATATCTAATAAAAGGTTATTAGATGGTATTATGGCAAAGTTTAATTTTTTTTTAAGAACAGAAATAACCTGTTTGGTGTGCTATTACTAACAGTTGAATGTATTTGAATATTTAAATAAAGTTAATTTTTTCTAAAGACATTCAATACTCAGATTAGATTATGGAAATAGTCCAATATAAAAATAAAATGGAGATTATATATATTCACATAAAAACAAAGTTTAATAAGCCAATAGAATCTCTACAATTTACTATTAAGGTAATCTTTAGAGACAACATATAAGACATTTAAATAAACTATATAACTCTACCAGGTTGATATTTTAACTACTTGAAAATTTTAAATAAATCCATTTGATAAAGATAAATGACTTGGGGCCTTATTAAAAACACTCCTTTCAAAAGACATTAATTTCTAGAAATCTGATTAATAAGTAATCATTTTTACAACTTTTCAAGCAATGTGTCATTATTAGTTGGTTTCTAAATATGCATAGGATTACTCAAAAGAGATCATGTAGAAAAATGTATTTTATGCATTTAAATAAAATATGCATATTTATATAGAACTTTTATTTTTGTCCAATTCATATTAAAAGCATTTATGTCATTATCACTTCAACCATTATTGATCCTTTGCTGCATAACGGTCTCTTCAAATTTAACCGAGTTTCTTATATCTACAGTTGCTCTTCTTCAATCGTCATCTGTATCTTTTTTTTAATCTATCCTATCACATAGAGCTATTTTTATATTTTTTGCAATCTTTTGGAACCAATGTAAAAGACTTTGGCTTTCCATATATTATCATTTCTTCTAGCAATATATTCAGTTCATATCTATTTCAGCTCTTCTCGTTTTAATCAAATTAGAGATACCTTTTTCTCTATTCATTCATAACTTTTGTTTTGACTACTGATTATCCTCATGATATTCTCTCCATATTTTTATATTATAAATTGAATTTTCTATATTACTTTGCTATATCAGTCTCAGATCTATATATACAATGTGATAAAAAATAATTATTCAAAATTTCCCATATAAAACCTAAAGACCCATTTCCAAAATCAATCAGCCCAAGTTTAATTCTATGGTTAATTTCATTTATTTTGCTTTCATCTGTATTAATAATGTGACCAAAATATTTGCAATTGATAACTTTTTTAATTCATGGTTATCAATTTTTTATTTTCTTATTTAATATAAAATTATTCAATGTTAATTCAGTCTTTCGCATTTATTTTTAGTCCTTTTTCTTTTTTTCATATAATAACCATTGAAAATTTACTTGAAGTTTTGAAGCATTGTTTGCAAAATTATTCATATCACATGCAAAATTTAGATGTCTTGAATATTATTCCCTTAGTTTTCATTTTTAATTCACCAAACACTTCTGGTAAAAGTACTGTGGAACCTTTTGGAGATATGAAATTATCTTGTCATGTATCCTTCTCAATATTAATCTTCATAGTATGTGCATATACATTTTGATATCATTATTCAAACTAGGATATATCTATATGGTTATATATTTTAAATACAAACTTTTAGCCACTGTACAAATGCCTCTAATGTTAAATGCATCTTACAATTTTTAAATTCAAAGAATAATCACAATTCTTTCTTATTCATCTTTTGCAACACTTTATATATAATATTGGTATAATCTAATGTGGTAAAATTATTTTTACATTCACTTTCTTTTGTTTTTGAAGATGTGAATCCAAAATTGTTAAAAATAAGTTATAATTATTATGTTAAAATTATAATATAGAACTGATAAAAAATTGGCAGATCTATTATTTTTTACATCTTCCTTTTTTACTTTGATTAAATATCAATATCACCTGTGCATTGATCTAATTATTTGTTGTATTTTTATTATTTAAACATTTGATATATAGTTTTACTGATATTTATTTTCTTTATCTAGTTCATTTAAGATATGAATAATAATTTTATCATTTTCTGGAACATAACTTTTTTTCTTATTTTTTTGCCCACCTCTCACTTTTTATTTAAAGTGCTTGGCAATGTTATAATTGTAGAATTCATTTTGTATTCTGTACTACTACAGAAATCTTTGTAGATCTGCTTTATGTATTTTGTGACATTCTTTCTCTTTTTAGTAATAATTCTAACAATTTCTCTTATTAATGGAATAACTGACTTTCTGATATTAAGATAATGTTTTATATTTTTGAGATTTTTATTGCTTTCTATGTCTTTCTAATCAATTCCAACTATATTTGATTTTCTCATTATTGATACTTTTTGTTCCAATTTTAGAGAATTCCAAATGCTCATTTCTTTGTAAATCATTTTAAAATCTCAGTATATTTAGAAAATGATTCATACATTTTCTAAGATCATTAAAAAATAAATGCAACTCTGCTAAAAGCAGCTACACAGATAACTGTTATGCAAAAGCATCAATTTATCACTAAATTTTTAAATAAAGATATACTCAATCAAGATTGAATCAACATTTAAATTCTTTAATATTTTAAAATGATTTCTAACTTTAGATTGAAATAAATTGGTATATTTCTACACATTAAAAATATCAATCATTAATACTGTCCTTAATTTTTTTGTCTTTTCTAACTAAATGATAATTACCTTTTGTGTTGAATTTATCAGATGTATTATAGATTTGAAATACGTATTTTTCAATTAGTCAAAATATAATTCAATTCTGCTGCAATTTGTTACAAGTGCTATTAAAACTAAGGTCATATATACAAAGATGTGAAATCATGCAATATCAACCTTGATATAGTTACATATACTTATCTGAAAAGAAGTTTAAAAATAGCATACAAAACAACCCTACATTTTTCAGCTTATTCCAACATTTCACTTCTGACTATTCATCAACAACAGAACTATCTATTAAAATCTTGAATAATTAATGGTTGCTAGATCTTCTGGATATACAGATGGAAATCCAAGGCACTTCACTGATAGTGCAAAACAGGATAGTAATTGGGACTTATTAATACAATTATCCATTAATGCACAAGCCTGCATGTAGATAGCATTGGAATAAATAAATTAGTCTAATTTACTGCTACACTTTATGCAGTATCAGCAGAATAAGATCTTTACAAACCAACAACTAGAGGCTTTCAATTTGATATATATTGACATCTATAATGTAATTCAGGCAATGAACACTAGATGGCCTAACAGCTGCTGTTGAGTCGGTCTGTTCACTGACTTCAATTTAAGCTAAGTTGACTATTTTTTATGCGATTAATCATCTGAAATCATCGATTTAAATACTCTAATTGTGGTATGATAGTGAGGAGTAAATTGTGAGAGAGAGAGATAGTTTTTTTTTTAATTTGGAAAGATCAAAATTATTATATAAAAAAAAGTTTAAATCGCCATTTTAAAGATGTAGCCGTTTTTTTAAAAAAAAATATTTTTGTTGAATGTGTGTTAATGTAAGGATTTCTATAACTAAGTTATACATAAGATTAGTTGGTTTAAATTTGCTACTAAAGTTTGTTTTTTTAATTTTAATTTAAGAACAGTTAGTTATTTTGAGGTAGGGGGTAACGTTTAAAAGCTTAAGTTACACGTGGCTATTGATCGATCGTTTTTGAAAGTAAAAATTTTTCATCTTTCTGTGCAAAAGGGTTTGAAGAGTAGGAGAGAAAGTATAAAGTTAAATATAGAATAGCAGCTTGGAAAATAAGTAATATGGATTGCATTTGTATTTTACAATGCATATATAATCGTCAGAAAGGAATTAGACGTACTGTAGTAGAATGTAATATATGTGATAAGGTTTTCCACTTGAAATGCTTAAATAAGACTAGGAAGGATGTAGCAGGTTTATGGTTATGTAGACAGTGTGTGAATGTGATAAAAGAGGTGAAAAGGTGGTTTCAAAGTGTAGATAGTGTAAAGAGAAAGTCATGAGGAATGGAGCAAAATATATTTGAGGAAGTCAGGAGAAATGGAACAAAATGTAGTTGAGGAAGACAGGATAGAGTGTGTTTGTAGTGGAGTGACAAGAGATATGGATGGAAAAATAGGTAGTGCATTGGAGATGGTTGGCCAAAGAATAAGTAAGATAGAAGAAGAGATGAAGGATATAGAAGAAAAATTAAAATCATTAGAGACGAAGTGTGAGCAGATAAAGGGATTACTGAGTAGGAATGATAAGGAAGAAGTAGATGAGGAAGTCCAGAAGGTGGTAGAGAAGGTTGTGAATGAAGCAGAGAAAGTAGACTATGAGACAGTATTGATAGGGGATTCATTAATAAGAGATTGTGGAGATATAATTGCAAGGGAAAATAGAAACAGGTATGTAAGAGTATGTTTGCCGGGAGCTAAAATTAGGGATGTTACAGATAAAGTAAAGAAGCAAGGGAATAGAGATGTATATGTTATGGTAGGGACTAATAATTTATCAGAGTCATCAGAAAGAGTAATGGGTGAGTACACAAAACTGATTAGGAATTTGAGAATGGTTAAAGGAAGAGTAGGAATAGTTGGATTATTACCAAGATTTGATAAAAGGTATATGTTAGATAGGGCGTGTTCTGTAAATGAGAGATTGAAAGAATTGGGTGAGAGAAATGATGTTATGTTTGTGGATGTGTGGGATTTTTTATTGGCAAGAGGGAGTTATTTGGTAAAGATGGGTTGCACTTAGGGAAACAAGGAAGTGAAGTTTTAGGGAGTCTGATTTATAAGGAATATAGTTCGGGAAACTTGTAAAGGGGGGTGGAATTTTAAATTGTAGTGTTATTAAAAAACAGAAGAATGGATGGGATGTAAGGATTAAACAAAGGGCAGTTGATTTAGATATAAATGTAGATGTGGAGAGGGAATGGGTATGTAAAATTAATGGTAAGCAAGTTATTTATAAGCATAATGGAGAAGAAAGAATAAAAAAAATTATAAAAGAGTAGTTAGGAAAGAAAAAATTGTGAAAATTGGGTATTTGAATATGCAAGGTGGTAGGAGACCAGAAAAGTGGCAGGAATTAAACAAAGCAATTGAAAATGAAGAGCTTGAGGTATTAGCAGTAGTGGAAACACATATAAGAGAAGAAGAAGAACCTGTTTTGTAAAATTTGGTATGGCAGGGTATAAATAGAAAAGAGAAAGAAAAAAAGGGTGGTAATATAGGTGTTATATCAAAAAAATATTTAAATACTGTTAAATGCCAAGAACATTTGTGGTTTGAAATAAGGTTGGGAAAACAAGAATGGATGGTGGCTATAGTTTATATAGCTACTGGAGATAGTCAAACTATAATGGAATGGAACAATAGCATATATGAGTGCCTAGTTAAGGATATAAAGAGTTTTAAAGAAAAGGGGAAGAGAATAATGGTTATAGGAGATATGAATGGGCATATTGAAGAAATTGATGATGTAGACAATAAGAATGGACAGCTTTTGAAGAAATTTTGTCAGAGAGTAAATTTGAGCATTGGAATCTTATCTAATATTTATGAGGGACAATATACATGGTCTAGGAATAATATATCCCACACAATTGATTATATATTGGTAGAGAAAGAGGGAATGAATAAAGTATGGAAAATTAAGGTGTTTGATAATGAAGAGAGAGTATGTAATAGTGATCATAATTTTGTTGTAATTGAAATGGTTAGTAATGTGATGGAAAATAGGAATAAAAGTAGAAACAATAGTGAAAGATGTGGATGGAGAGTGAATGATAAGAATAAGTTAGAAGAGTATAAAATACAAGTTGAAGAAACCATGGAAGAGTTGATTGGAAATGAATATGAGGACTAGTGTGATGAAATAGAAAAAGTGGCAAATAGGGTTTTAGGTGAGAATATTCAGAAGAATAAAACTAATAGAAAAATGAGAGTTAGTAAAAGTGTAAAAGAAAGGAAAAAAGCATGTAGAGAATATAAGTGTGTTATTAAGCACAAAGAAAGTGAAAAAGATATTAATGCTAAATGGGAAAAGTACTTAGAAAAGAAGAAGTTAGCTAAAATAGATAATTATAGAGAGAGAATGAAACTAAATAGTAAATTATTGGATGATATTAATAAAAGTGGAAGAGATGGGAGTAAAAAAATTAGGAATTACATTAAAAGGAGAAATTTAGGGGAGAGAGAGATAGTATTACTGGAAGAGGAGGGAATAGAGTGTAGCTCTAGAGAAGAATTAGAGAGAATATTGAATAGTTATGTAATGGATATAGAAAAGATGTTAGATGTGAAGGACAGAGGAATAGAAAATATGAAAGCATATAGTAATGGGAATATTACATTTACAGAAAATGAACTGAATGAGGCAGGGAAGAAACTGAGAAGTGGTAAGGCAAGAGGATTAGATGGATAGGCAGCAGAGATGGTAATGAATTTGGGGCATAGGGCAAAAGTAAAGTTACTATCATGTTTTAATAAGATGGCACAGAAGAGAGTTTTTCTGGGTAGTTGGAGTAATACGAGAGTAAGATTATTATTTAAAGGAAAAGGTAAGGATTATAGAAAATTAAATAATTATAGACCAATAGCAGGAACATCAGTTTTATATAACGTTTTTTCATATATGGTGGCTGGAAGAGTTGAAAATGGATGGAAGAAAATAATGTAGTGGAGGAAATGCAAGGAGATTTTAGGTCAGATAGGCGTATAGGAGATAGTTTATTTGTAGTTACACAACTTATAAATATAAGTGTAAATTCAGGTAGACAGTTATATATGAGTTTTATAGATATAGAGAAGGCATATGATAGAGTGAATAGAAATAGATTATGGATAAGTTTAGCAAATCTGGGAATGGATGAAGCTTTAGTGGGTGTTATTAAAAAATTATATGAAAATAATTACTATACATATCAATTAGGGGATATAGAATCAGTTAAAGTTAAAAATGGGGTGGGACTGAGGCAAGGATGCCCTATGTCACCTATTTTGTTTGTGTTGTATTTGAGTGAAATGGAGAGAGCAATAGAAAGTCTAGGAAGAGGAATAGAGATACTGTTAACATGTGGCAAGAGAGTATATACATTGTCGGGTCTTTTTTTTTTTGTGGATGATGTCTTTTTGTGTGCAGAAAGAAGAGAAGATATGGAAGTTATGTTGATGACATGCGCAAGGGTGGGTAAAGATATGGGGATTAAATTTAGTGAAGAAAAATCAAATATAATGATGGTGAATACTGGGGAAAGAGAAGACAAAGATTTCTTATTGGGGGATATAAAGTTAAGTGTGGTGAACAGATATAGTTATTTGGGAATCATCTTGAGTAATAAGAAAAATTGTTTGGATGAATAGGAGAAAAAATTGATAAATGAAGCAAAGAAAAGAAAGGGATTGATAAAGAAATTAACAGTGTTTTCATATAATAAATATGATGTATCTAGAATTGTATGGAAGGGAGTGGCAGTAGCAGGGTTAACATATGGCAATGATGCATTATGTGTTAGTAAAGGGGTATTAGATTGCTTAGAAAAAGTACAAAGGGAAGTAGGAAGACATGCATTAGATGCTGAGGTGTGAACAGCAAAAGAGGCAATTCAAGGAGAAATGGGATGGTCAAGTTTTTATATGAGGGATGCAAAAAGCAAATTAAAAATGTTCGGTAGATTGCTGTTTATGGATAATAAAAGAATAGCCAAAATATTATTTAATTGGGTTACAAGTAAAGGGCAGGCAACAAGATGGGGTGAGAAAGGTAATGCAGTATGCAGAAGATTTGGATAAAGAAGTTATGTCAGTATACTTGTACAGAAGATGGGATGATTGTGTTAGGAGGATTGTTGAGTGTTATAATGGGAAGGAGTGGGATAGAAGAATAGATGCACTAATAAAGAATAGGGAGTTGGAGAGATGGAGAACTAGTATGGAGAGTAAAATGAATTTACATATATATAGAAGTAAACGGAACATTGGGTGTGAGTTAATTTATGATAATAGTAAGGAAAGTATTTTATTGTTTAAGGCTCAAACGGGATCTTTAGCAACAAGGGAATATATACATAAATGGAAAAATATGGGTGATTTAGTCTGCAAGTTGTGTAAGGAAGGCATAGAAAATATTAGGCATTTGTTACTTCAATGTAAATGTTTGGAAGCAGAAAGGGTACAAATAATGAAGTTATGGAAGGTTAAATATGAACAAAATGATTATACAGAAAGTGAGTTATTGGTTTTTATGCTAGGTTTGGGGAAAAATAAGGGGGATTTAGATATGAAGGTCATGGAGTTGACAAAGATTATGTTGTGAAAATGGAATGGAGCAGATTATGGGAAAATTTAGGGTGGACAATGGAAAAGGTAAGGTAAAATGGCTAACAGGTTTCTCTGGGCATAGCTGCTGAGAGATTCCTGACTCCATTTAAGGAGAAGTCACAGTACATCACATCAATAGATTGTTAACTTAGTTCTACAGTGCAAAATCTAAATAGTTTATTAACCTTTTTTTTTGTATAAGCTGTCTATTAGTACTGCAATCAACAAAGTTTGTCATACAGGCAGGGATTTATTACAATTGTTTGATGGTATCATGTTAACTCAAAAAAAAACTTTGCATGATTTTAATGTTCCAACTAATGTATCTATAAATTAGGAGTTATTGATAATCAATAAAGAACAATAAAGATAATACAATGAGAATAGAGAAAGTATATTCATTATGTGCTAAGGCATTCCTTAAAAGTAAAACAATTAATTTTATGGTTAATCTGTTTTGTTTTTTATTATTTATTTGTTGTAAAAAATTTAAATTTTAAGCTGAATGTCAAAATATTGCGAATGAACTCCAATTACAATATGTGAAATAGATGTACGAAATACAAAAGTTTTCTAAGGAGCAAAAGTATAAATCATAGAAAATGGAATGAATTTGGAGAAATTTCCATCCTGAAATAGTTAAGGACTAAAAATAATATTAATAATTAAAGATTTTATATATGTAAATAGAGGGATTTAAACTCAGGATTCTTACTCTATTCATCTTCCACTTTATCTCAAACAACTGATACACAGGACCACATACATTCAGAAAGAATATATGATCCCTAATATAAGTATTTACGCAGAACTAGCACTTATCAGTTGAACCACATCATAATCTTCTACATACATATAAAATCAGTGTTTGGCTTATATTAAGATAGCAATTCCTCAAATTTTAATGGATAAGCTTCAATCTTCTTACCCTTCCAACTATTCAACCATCTATTTCATTGAAAAACTGATGATTGGATTTCAAAGCCCTTATTAAATTTGATATTGTAGGCATATCCATATGAACATTACATCAATCTAATTCGTAATATTACCATGTCATTATGTATATACATATACATGTGTGTAAGTAGAGTTATTTGAACATAGGATTTTTTAAGTTTATATTCATCCTTCAATCAATCTCAAGCAACCGATGCACATGATGGAGTAGAGAACAAATATGGATTGAAAAATCTTAATCTCTCTGCTTACATATATAAGAAACAGTCAGTATAAGCAACTTATATATATATATATGTCAATTAAATCACCATATGATGCTTTGCCATTTCTATTTTGCATTAGAAGCATACGTTTTGTGTGCATTAATTATTCAAAATTACACAAGTTCAACAAAGTATAATAAATCAAAAGTAGTGTAATTTTTATGAGTTTTAGCCGTTTTGTTTTTCATTTTATGTTTTATTTGTCTATATTGTATAGTCCTCACTTACCTGTATAAAACAAAACTTATGCTATAAGTCTACCTTACAGACACTGATGACATCCATGTTGTAGAATCGAAACATTTACGTTAAATGAATAAAAGCTTAAAAATAAATAAAAATTAACGAAGATTAAACAACTATGAACACAAATTGTTTCCAATTGAAAACATTATTAAGTTTAATTTACAATGTGGATACAATATGCAGTTTGCAGAAAATAATCAATAATTTAGCTAAGGCTTAGCACTTTTGATGTTCTCTGCCTCATAATCATAGCCATATTGGAAACTGCAAAATAAATTGTTTTAGACATAAGCTATGCAAATTAAATGCAAATGATTCAGGTTGTCCAACTTTTGGAGATATTAAAACAGGTGTCACATCTGTTTATTGCATTGTTATTGCTATTGATAAAATATGCCTCTTTTGTTTTTCTTTTCCAGTTGTTGTCTCTATATATATAATCCTGGGTTGGATAGAACGAAGTCATGGCTAGTCTTTTTAGTAATTTCTAACTTCACATTTTCAGTTATTTCAATCAATATTCAATTAATGGAAAATAGATATGAATGATTTAGAAAATTCTATGAAAGCTAAAAGCAACTTATGAAAGATCAGGGCTAATATAATTAAGTTACAATTGTTCTAGTTTGCTCAAGTCATGGGATAATGATGTTGCAGATTAGTAGCAAATAAAAAAGATGATGATCAAAAATGATATAGATTAGACAAGTAATGGATTCATTCATCATAGTAATGAATTTGCTTCTGAGCATCTCATAAAACCATACAGATAATTGTAGCATTCTGAAAAAAATATTATTAATATGACTTTCAGAAATTGATAACAATTAGAGGTCATACAATGATAATAATATACCAATGAAAATAATAGGCTTTAATAATTAATTAACTAATTTTTATTTTGATCATGAGAGTTCATTTTTATTTTTATTCTAGGTCTATTTCTTCAATCAATGGTAATTGAAAATATATGTAAAGATAAAGATCTCCAGTATGTATTTCAAAATTTAACATATTAATTGACTTCTGTTAAAGTATAGATCAATAATTTGCACGTGTTCAATAGCTACCATTTGATATAGAATTGATCTACACAATATATATATATATATGTATGTGTATATAATATAAAATTTCTAAAGCTAAACAAATTCATAAATTCAAAGTTGAATCACATAACACCAACAGATTAATGTTAAATACTATTTTTTTTATTAAGCATAGTTCACAAGTATTTTTTGTGTTAAATATATATATATTAATCTAAGGTTTGTAAAAACATTAAAATCGATTATAATTTCTGACTATTCAGAAAACAATTACATGTGTCCTTATTAACTATGAAGAGCATTACTTTTAATATCTGCATTTATGTTTAATCTTCCATACTTTGGAATAAAGCTAATGAAATCTATTTAATTAAAAAAAAAATTGAAGTTTATTCTGATTTTTGGCTAGTGGGTTTGTTTACAGCTGATGAAGAAGGTTCTATTGAAACTAGTGTTATAAGGCATGTGGTATCATAGTTCACAATTTAGATATTGATTACTATATATCATAATTAAATAATGAGATTTAAAAGTGCACTTAAATGCTTTATTTCACAATATAAACATACATTGACTTCAGAATAGAAACATATAATCTCTAATTTTATTTTTTTAGCTATATGTATATAAAAAGATGCATTTGCATTTTAAGCATGTATTATGTTAACCGTTTAATTGATTACCACTTAATGCTAAGTTTTCCTTGTTGTCTCTTTATAAATATAATGTATTCTATCATATTACTGTTTATAGATATATTATAAACTTTAATAATCTTCTGCATTATTGTTATTAGTGAAATAAATAATAAAAAAATAGTAGATCATCTATCACATGTTTAAAGCTATGTTTGGGCTATCAATAGTGTAGGGATATTATCAAGCATAGTGAATTATCCACATACCTGATTGCTTAAACAGAAAGCTATTTCCAGAAAAATGTAAAGTAGTCATTTATATTTAATTCAGAATATTATCCCAATGAAGTTTAGTTACTGACTTACAACATACAATATTGATAAACTAATAAGACATCACCTCATATACAAAATATCACATAATTTTTGTAAACATGTTTTGCTATCTATTGATTACTTAAGCTTACACTAGATGGCATAAATTTAATGAAATTGAAAGAAAATTGTTAATACAATATTGATATACATATCGACTCTTTAAAATTAAAAGTAAAGTCTGTATATAACTGTAAATAACAAAACTTAGTACAATACAGTAAATAACTATAAAATATTATATTATAAAATATTAGCAATCATTGGTCAGGCGAATTACATTCAAGGCGATTTTGGCCATTAGTAATTTATAATACAATTTATTTAAAATATTGATGTAGGTTTGTTTTGCAATTTTAGTACTTTAAATGTCAGGTATTATTACAATATTTAATAAATATCTCTAAACTAGCCTTACTTTTATTTCTTAATAATTTTCATCACTCTTTATATATAGGCTTAATTTTTAAAAATATATATATGTGTGTGTGGCAGATAGTGATCTGGACCAATTGATGAGTGCTGATTCAGCACAAAATATGTTTATTGGAGATCATTTATCTTTTTTATTTGTATGTGGTCATGGGTGGATTGAATGATTTTAGGGAATTTGAAAGTCTGAGTGTAAGTCTTTTATAATTATTTATATATAAATAAGAAAAATATATTTTCTTTGATATTGACATCAAACTTTAAATTTAAGCAACATATATAATAAAACATGTGTGTAATTAAATTTACCTTTAAATAACTAGATTCTCCTAGAATTTCCCGATAAAGTCACTTTAAAAATAAACAATTCTAACTGGATTGATTTAACGTTTGTTGGTAAAAGGTTACCGTTTTTTCTATACATAAATACCAGTTTTTCCTGACCAATAGTTAGATAATAATCTGAAAAAAAAAATCGAAGTAATTTTGAAATATCAATAAAAAATTTCAAATGTCCGAATTCGAAATATCGGTTACAAGTGTGCTATTAACCACATGTCACAAGATTTTTAAGACGATAAATACGTATACTGTGAATTTAATAAATGAAGAAATTCTGCACAAAAATTCCAATTTATGAGTATTTCATATTTTTAAAATAAAAGAAAACACAATTATTTATAATATAAAAATAAAAGATTTTTAAAAATGTCAAACGTTATTTTTATTTACTACTGCTATAGATTTTTTTTAAAAATCTGAATACATATATTTAGATTATTGATCAGTAAATCTGGTTTTCATCCCTTTCTTTTATACTTGAAATGTTAATATATCCTCGAATTATTTTATAATCTTAAAAGAAAATTAATATAAATGTAAAATTAATTGTTTAGGTTTGTTTTTTGTAAATCAATTCGGAGACATAACGAATCTCATAAATATAGAATACGTATTTTTAACATTTATTCTTCGAGTAATGAAAACCAACACGTAATTTACTATGTTTTCATTTTCTTAGACATAACATTAAAACTATGCAAGTAGGTTTTAAATATTATTTGCAAGACATTGATACAAAGATAAAAATAGAATCTATCTTTGATATGAGGCGAAATATTTTTTTCCCATTTTTTACTCTATTTTAATTTTTCTTTTCTTTTTTAACCGATACGTCAGTTTCACTTGTAATAATCGTTTAGTATTACACGAATTAACTCTTAATTTACCAAATGGTAAACTGTGAAAATGTGAAAAATGTCCATTCACTTTTAAAATATCTTGACTTGACGAGATTTGAAAATTATAACGGGAATTTCTTCAAAATAAAAAAGAAATAATGATTGTTATTAACGAATTTTATAGAAATGTGGATTTTATTTGTGAAAACATATAACAAGTTGTACTGATCGATAAATGGATATTTTGTTGATCTAAACTAAATAATAAAATATTTTTTTAAAAAAATCAAAAAATCTACCAACTGACGGAATAAGTGGCGATTAGGTGCTTAACAGTTGTGATGAGACCATGTCTTAACCGACTATTTAATATTTCTGATTTAATTTATATTTATTGTTGCTAATTACATGAAAGTAAATGTTACGAAATTGATTGCTTTGTTTTTATGGTTAAAAAAACCTGTGACCTTTCATGCATTTCTTTAATATTATTATTAGTTAGAACTAGCATCCTAGAATTTTGGATTTGGGGTAATTTTAATTAATACCATTAGATACAAATAGTGTAAGATTTATTGCATTAGTTTGTTAAGCCCTTTAGTTGTTACTCAAATAGATGGACCTTGGTAATTTGTGTGGGGTAGGAAAACTCAGATTTTATGAGTAGCTCTCTTATAGCCAATACAATCAACTAACACTATTTAGAATGTTTGGTATACTCTTATTGTAAAGAATAAAAGACACCATGACATAAATAACCTCAATCATTGTTGAAAAAAGTGCTACACATCTTTACTTCTGCTAACACTGAGTAATGTTATTGTTATTATTAGTTGCTATCAAGTTGATATGACTCCAAGTAATCAAACATGACCTATCATTCACTTATTTTTCAGGTTTTTCAAATTCATATTTACTATTGTGATAATAGTATCCACCTACTTCCCCACTGGTCACTCTTTTTCTTCACCACCAATATTTCCAATGATATAGTTTGTAAATAAATTAGCTCAATACAAAAAAATCAAAATAGGGTTTAATCGTATCATTTATCTACTGCTGGATTTTCTTAGATATCCAAGAAATTCTCAAAAATCTTAGAGTTCAGTCCAATTGAGATATTGTCAATTTATGGTGCATACACCAAAGCATGATGCATTGTAGAACTAGAGGTGACACATCAAATCTCTTGTGATAATAATAGATATAGAAAATATTTTGTTAATAAATGCTTTAAATTTCATAGGATGTTAAATGCATTAAAAAATGAAAAATAAAAAAAATAAAATGATTTTTTAATATATATATATACAACTATTAAAAATTCTATATATCACATCAGTTTCTCAAAATCATTTATCATAACAGAAAATCAATCAATTCAGATTCAAATTTAAAATCTGAGATTCTCAAAAATGTCATCATATTTTCATTAATTGAAATTAAATGTGCAGCCCATCAACCCTGCTAGTCTGAGCAACCCTGATATGTTGCAGTCATACTGCATAGTCATTGAAGCTCAATACATGTTTAAAATGTGGGGGGGGGGGTCTATTTGATAAAAGTAGTTTAAACAATATTTGATTCAAATAAACAAAAAGTGGATAGAAACTAGTCCCTACTTTAACAAGAGTGTTGTAGTGAAAATGACATTACAGAAACATTGTTCATTAAGTGGATAATCTCTAGTCTAATGAATGCCTAAAAAAATATATTACTATACTTCCATTAAGTGGTTTGTGTCAATGTTGTGAGGACAGTAAGCTTGACACTTATCAATTAAACTGTATTCATTGGCTATCTATATATACTGACCAATAATAAAGATATGTGTAAGAGATTGTGAACTGGGTCAACTTACAATTGCTGGTTTAGAATAAAATGTGCATCATGGGGTTCATGCATTTTTTTTATATGTCTTTGGTCATATATTTATTATTACCCCTCCATAATATGTTAAAAGTGGATAGAAACATGTTCATACCCTTCATGAGAATAGTGCAATGAAAATTACAAAACAGAAATATTATTCTTTAAGTGGATAATCTCTATTCTAATGAACAACTAATAAAAATTATTAGTAAACCAAAGTCTTATCTTAAATAAAACTTTTAAATGTCAAAAGAAAACCTAATTCTTGTAAAGCAATATGTTAGTCAAAAACTTGTTTTATTAGTACTCATAGAAAAATTAATGATAAATATTAGACTAATTTTTTTAAAAATTAAGTTTCATACTTATGCTATAAGTATATGTTTGACATGTATCCAATTTTGGCATACTTAATCCACAGTGAGTCTGTAATATGTTTTACATTCATTTTATAAATGTTATCCTTGTGTTGATACATTGCACTTTGTTATTTGTTCATTATGGGAATTTATTTCAGTTATCTATAACAGCAGCAAAAACAAAGCAATAACTAAAAGAAAATTGGAAAATGATAAGTAAGAATTCAATGTTCAGTAAGAAAACAAAGTTTTATTTATATTGGGGCCATCATGTTTGTAATACAATAATAGAAGACCTAATATTAGTAGTCACTACAAAATATGAACATTGATTAAAATAGAAGCAAAAACTATAGCTTAGATCTGAGTTATAAACAGATTATCCTGATAGAAAAAAATCAAAAAAGCCATATATGTTTGTTATAGTTATGAGAGTTTAGCTATGTCAAAATCATCCTATAAAATTGTTTTCACTTTAGCAAAAAAGGCTTTCTCTGGTGAAGAAAAAATTATTAAGCCTTGTTTTCAAGTAGTTGCAAGAAGTCGTGGTGATAAAGATAAGATATAGAACAAAAAGTACCTCAAATTGTTCTCTCAAGATAAATAATTATGTGTTGCATTGAAGAAATTATTCAAGGTATGTTTGATCAAGTGAATGATCCTGTATTTGCATGGACATTCTTTTTTTAGCTCTGGAAAAATCTTATGACATCTGTGATACAACAGAATTAACATTTTTAAATCAATAATTTTAATGGTTTTAAGAATATTATTGGTCTTGCATGATTTCATGGTAAAACAAAAGGATCAGATATATTAGACAAAATAAAACCATTTTTAAAAAATCTATAATACTAATTTTCTATAAAACGACCAAAACATCACACAATCACTATTTTATACTTATATAAACTGTCAATAACAGTAGAAAACTCTTCATATGGTAGTGCCTGCCAGTGCATTCCTTAGTAATCAGTGTATGCAAGAGCATTTGTGCATTAAATACCTATTTCATGCCTACTCACCCAATATCTCTAGTCAAGTTTTTAGCTTGTGGTTATCTATGTGCAATATTCACAGATCCAAGGCTCTTCATTAATGAAAGCCATAACCTAAAAACTAGTCTGGGGATATTGGATAAGTTTCATTAGATAGGAATTTTATGCATAACTTTTTGCTAGACAAAATATCATAACCAGAGTACTGCCAGCTAACATGAAAATTCTAAGAATCAGGGATGCTATAAAGAGTGGTGTCTTTGCTGCAATTAGAATGGGAATGTTCCTGCTTTATGCCATGTGATTAATGAGGAATTATTTCATTTTTAAACGAGGAAGTAAAAAACCATGGGAGGTGTGTAAAAAATTTATTTGAAGGTCTATGTTTAGGGATCACTTATTAATGTCAGAAAAGCTCTTCAGGGATACTTGGGGGTAACTTAGACCACTGGATGAAGAGCCAATCCTCAGGCATGCTAATTAAAAATTAATTCAAGATTTTTAAATGGTTCAGTTAGATGGAGAATGACAAATGATCACTGTCAATCAAAATATGGACTGCACAATGATCACTGGCTAAGTCACTAAATGAGGAGCCAGTTGTTCTGATATAAAACTAGTACACAATAATTATAGACTAAGTTTGAATGATGAGCTTCTTGCTCTGATCATGAAATTAATTTGTCACAATAATAACTAATGTATCAAATGGGTATATTTTCTAATTTGGAAAATTATTTACTAATGATTGTTATAATATGTGTAACAAATCCAAACAAACGTATACCAACAAGATTTATATTGTAATTGTATGTGTATTTGCCTTAATAATAATAAAAAACTTTTTTGCATCCATTAATTATTAAGGCTTGCACTAGGTGGCCCTACTGTCTAGAGAGTTTGCTACAATGAATAAGGAGAAGTCACAGTGCATTGCCTTGCATCATACAGTTGTTAATGCACTTTGCATAAATTGTGATGTATTTATATTGACAGATCTACATTGTTGAATAACAAGACAATCAGAATTACAGCTTTGTTTGATAAGTTTTAGATCACTCTAGTAAAATAATATATCATTAGATAGCAAGAATCATCATGTGGGAAGGCATAGAACTTGCAATAACTTTTGGCAATAGTTTTAAAATGTATAAATAAAATTTGAGAAGAAAGATTGAATAGATGATAATTCAAAGAATTTTGTTAATATTATATTTGCAAAAGATTTTATCCATTCTCCAATATGATTAGCATTGTAATTTTTAAAAGCTGTTAAATGCTGGTCATATCTTTTAGAAGCAAAAATGGGCTATTGGCGAAAAGTCCCACATTACAGGTGATAGTAACTGGTTATTTTATTTACCATTCTCCATGTTCTAATTCTTAAATTTCAAGGCGAAAACACATAACTTTCTGGCTTAGTAAATTATATCAATTAATTCCAAGATAAAATTAGAACTGTTAACCTCTCAGAAAATAATGATTTGATTCAATTTCTGCATTCAGAAGAGCGAAGTGGGTGTTCTAATGATAATGGCAATTTTACAAAATATATTTAAAAAATAAAATTATTGCAAAAATCATTTGAATATTATTTTTATGATTTTGCTCAAGAGAAAGATTTCAAACTCACATTTATAAATCACTTTTCTCCCAGCGACCAAAAATTCACGTGAATGCCACGAAATGTACAAATGGAACTTACTGATTTGAAAACAAATTTATTATTGAAAATAAACTTTGATGAACTTCTCACAGTTAGAAATGATGATGACATGGCTAATCTCTGGTGACCATATTTTCCCCAGAATTAAATATCATTTTGGAATATGGCGTAATAGCAATTATGCCGTGCTTCGAACGCTCGTTGGTGAAGTTAGAAATATCAAAATTAAATATCAGGCTTTGCGCTTTCGAGTTCTTATTGATAAAATAAAAGGAAATAAAATTTATCCAATTTAAATTTTAAAAAATACTTTACTCTTTTATTAACAAACTCAAACATTTTTAAAAGTCTGGTTAAAGCAAAACAGACTTAAAACTTATGAAATTAAGCAAAGTTTAAACTGTAAATATTTTCTAAAGTATATCTTATATATTGTATTTTCCGGAACATTTGTCGTGATGGTATTTTAGTGCTATTTATATATTAAACTATTTCTATTATCTAATATTAAATATTGAGTGTCTTTAAAAAAAATAACTTTATTTAAATTCCCCAATTACATTCAACTGTAAGTAATAGCACACAGGTTAGTATGTGCACAACGTTTTGAGTGGTGTTATTCTGTCTTCTTCAAGTGTTGCTGACCTGACTAGTGGTAGAACTAACATGGGAATTGAACCTGGATCCTTAGGTTCTTGAATATTAAATTTTAAGCTAACACTCTAACCAACTGAGTCATTCTGCATAGTGATTTTATATAATGAACAGATATATAAATATTATTTATTTAAATTAGTATATTTTGTAGTAAAATTGAAATGTTTAAGCAGTCTGTGATCACAAAAAAATATTGCTGCTTGGAATATAAAACAATGGCCACTCTTTGTATAATATTATTCATTATCACATCCCCTTGTCCATTTTATTTGATGTCTATTAAATTCTCAGAAATCAGTTCCAGGATTACAGTTTAAATTCTTCAATAATTATCCTACTATTTTTAATGTCCATTTAAAATATTCACAGTATCACAGGAAATACTATAACATGAACAATTCAGGTCTTCCTTTAGACATTAGTTTAAAATCAATATCTTTACCACTAAAACATTTTTTATTGATGAATAATCAAAGGAAATAAAAACTTTCAACTACTTTACTTTCAAAGATAAAGTTTATTTACACTCTAAGAAAATACAGAAGGTTAGTCCATATTCTGGGTTTCATTGGACTAATCACTTATGACAGATCAAAATTTCTATGACTTTACATATCAAGCATTTTAAAAAAGTGTGATCTAGAGAAGAAGGGTAAGTATAATTATTTGCACAAATCATTTAATAATTAGAAATGCAGTATATAATAATTCAAAAACCTAAGACAATATCATGTTTTAAATATCTTAGATGTTGTGTTGTGATGTTTCATGGCTACCCCTTTATTGAAGTCAGGAACCTACTAGCCATTATACCCAGAGACAATACTTTTCTATTCACCACCCTAATTTTTTTTCATATTTTTCTTTATCCTGATCCATTCCATTTTCATATCATCTTTGTCCACTCTCTGGCCTTTATATTTAGATACCCTTATTTTTTTCAAAACCCAGCATAAAAACCAATCACTTTGCTTCTATTTATTCTCCTGTAACTTCATTATTTGTACCCTTTCTGCTTGTAAGCATAACTTACAGACTAAATCACCCATATTTCTCCATTTATGTGTATATTGCCTTGTTACTAACGATTCTGTTTTAGTCTTAAACAGTAAATTACTTTTTTACTCTCCATACTATTTCTCCATATCTCCAGCCCCTATACCTATTTTTTATTAATGTGTCTATTTTTCTATCCCATTCTTTGCCACTATAACACTCAACAATCCTGCTAACACAATCATCCCACTATTTGTACAGGTATAATGACATAATACATAAAATATCAGTCTTAGCATTGCTACCTATCTGAAAAAGGCAAATGTCTATATATCAGCAGCAATGAGAGCATACATTCGGTAAATAAATTGTAAAGAAGATAGTATTATTTTTCATATAAATATTATAAGTAGGTAGAGCATTCCGCTATCATATTCTCAATTATTATTTAAATCTAACCAGAGAAATTTTAGAAAATATTTAGATTGGAAGCAGATTTAGGATTTTCTTTTTTTCAAATATTCAATTCATAAAAATAAAAAAAACTACTTATTCATTTATATACTGGTTAGAGTTAGACAATAGAAATCTAAATATTTTACTTCAGCTACAAAGTAAATAAAAAATATAAATTATTATTTGACATTTGCTTAGTCTGATGAATCAATTATGTTATCTGCCCATATTTTCTGCAGAGAGTTAATGAAAAGCAATTGTGGACTACATATAAATTATTTATTTGTGGTTTTTTAATGACAAAAACAAAAAAGCTAGAGAGTAATCAAAATGTACAATCTGTTAAAAATTGCATTTGAATTAACTATCAAAACCATTATTTGAAACGCAAACACATCGACATATATCATACAATGGTCTTTTAATCTGTTAACAGTTTGGGATTCTACTTCTAATACCTCCGGAAAAATTTACTGTTTCTATATATTACGTGATTATAGCTCTGTATTGTTTTTTTTTTTTTGTAAATAAAGAATATTGGATCTTTAGAGCGACTTGAAATAATCTTTGTACTTTATAAAAACGGTCGGCATTTTCAATGGAAACCGTAAAATACAGACACACGCATCCGCATACATTTAATGCCAATGTTCCAAAACATAACCTAGACACTCTCATATAAAATAAATTATATTTTTTTTAGTATTAGTTATAATTGTGTTTATACATACTGTGACAATATGAATTGGATTCATAAATTTGAGCACGGATTTAGATTTGAAAAGTAACTTAAAAATATGGCATCAAAATCATAAAAAAATTGAATAAAATGTAGATAAAATAGATAAATATATGTATATACCATACGCTTCTTCAAATATATGTATGAGAAAAACATTTACAGTGTTAATAATAATATCCATTACTAATTTTTTATTTTTTATATGAAGCATTTTTCATTAGTAAAAAAAATAATCTACATATACCAACTTTCGGTATTATTCAAAGCTAAAAATGGAACTAATTTTCACATTTGCTTTTTATACAAGCACAAGCTATGTAAATTGTAAATTGTGCATTCGCCAAGACTCCTTGGCTGGTTAGTCTGTGCAAATATAGGCATTTCTTATCTTGAAATGTTATGTTTATTTAGTTAAAAAATTGTATTGCCAAAGATATATGTTTACATGCATTTACGTCTGGCAATGAAAATAATTTACTGCTAAATTTAATACAACATATACTTTCAATCTATAAATCTTTAAATTTATAAAAATTTAAAATATTAAAAACTGCAATTTAGTAAACAACTTATTATCCATAAAACGCACAAATAATTAAGGGTTTGGAAATCAGGATGAAGAGGTTAGAGATTTTAAAAAATAAAAATAAAGAACCACAATAAAACACACTACTATAGACATGCAAATTAGTTACTGACCTATAAGAAGCATCCTTTACTGATCAAAAGGCAAGTGATAATAACAAAATATGATAAAAGATATTTCAATGTTTATCAGATGGTTCTTATAGTAAATCATATTGCATTAATGGTAAAAATCTTGTCCACTCTTCAAAAGAGTTAGAAAGTAAGCTTCCAATGTGAAAGATTACTTTTTAATATATTCTCTTTGATGGATAATATAATTTTCATTATATTATGTTTATATTTATACTTTCTAAAGATGGCTAGCCTTAGGCCAACTTAACCCACTGTTTCCAATCATGTAGTACTAAGAAAAATAAATGATTTTCCAAGTCTTAGTATTCTTAATTTGTATCTTGTTACTGCTGTCTGTGCTATTATGCCCAGAGATATTGCTTTGATGACTGAGTATTTATTTACCGATCAAGACTTGATAATACTAACAAGTTTATGAAACTGATTTTCAATAATACTAATCGATAAATTAGATAAGGATTTAGAAATAACTATGCTAGCAATGTGAACTGTATTGTACACTGGTTCAGAAAAATAAATTTAGATATACTAAAAAGAAATGTTAATTATTCAATTTGGAGAGTCTGAAAATTGAAGTAGACACAATCTGGAGTGTTATAAGGGATCCATTCTTTTATAAATATAATATAGCATTTCACCCCCTTTTTTATTTTGATTTTGGGGAGAGTATTCTTGTTTCTTGTGAGGAAGAATTGGGATTTCTATGTTAAAATAATTGGGTTTTTTTTCTTTGCCCAAAATAAAAAAGTTGAAATGTGGAGGAATCAAATCTTAATTTTACATTTCTAAGTCTGAAATTTAATGAGTAAATAATTTAATGGATATTTTTTGGATAATAATGATATAAAAAATAAAACTACTGTTTACCTAGAACACAAATATTTATCTGACAAACACATATCATACATTCAAATCATTTAATATATATACACATGTATAACTGTGGTGTACGTACATCAATTTATTGCATTTACATTAATAAATATGTTGATAACATGTTTGCAATATATATATATGTGTGTGTGCGCGCGCGTGTGTGTGTGTCAGAAAAAAAAGACTGACATTGAAAGAGATAAAGAACATGATAGGGCAATTAACAGGAAGGGAATTTGTGTACTACTCCTGCAACAAAGAACAGATAGGAGGCCTTTTCACATTGTTATCAATACACTGTTAACTTTTTAATGTTGTTATTTTGGCAACCATTTACAAAGTTATCAAACCTTATAACGTTATTAATGCATTGATACAAATGTGAACAGTCCTCCTAGTTTTTCTTTCATTGCAGGAATAGTACACAACATCTATATTTTTAAAAAATGGAAAAAAATAAATATTATATGAAATCTACACATAGGCATACAAAACTTTCACACATAGTTCAATCTATTTCAAAAAAATGTGTAGAAATAGTTTTTTTTAAAAACACTACTAAAACATTATATACACATAGATGATACTTACCAGCATAATACCCAAGTTATATATATTTTTAAAAGGAAAAAAATATATACAAAATGTACACATACTTCTATGAAATATACACGTATGCAGATGAGATGCTTTGACTCTTAATTCAATCAATTTCAAAAAAATGTGTAGAAATAGTTTTTAAAAACCAAACATTACTTACACACAGGTGGTACTTCCCAGCTTATAATAGAACATTTTATATAGTTTAAATAATAACCAATTTTGAATTGTCTTCTTGCAGAAACAAGATGGAGATTTTTTTCCATCGGAAATCTTCCTCCCCAACTCCCCATCCAAAATGCTTATGGAGCATGTGATTGCATGGTACATGATGTAAATGGAATTTTGCCATACAATGTAAGTTTTCAAATCAACAAATGGCAATGTGTTTTTTTTTTCTTAATTAAAGAAAAAGAACAACAACAACAGTAACACCAAAAAAAAGTAAGAACCAAGTCAACATAGTAATTCCATAAGCAAATCAAATAAAAAAATAAGTGTAGGAAAAAGCAATCAAGGTGGAATCTTGCGATGATATCAAATTGAAAGAAAATCAAATCTGAAAGTTATCTAGAAAAATGTGTGATTGATTATTGCAAAAACATTGTCTTTTTTTAAAAATCTGCTTGGATAGCTACTATTTTGCCTTATTGCTAGTAGTGTTATTTCTATTTGACAATCAACAACAGGCTTTTTTTTTTCACAGAGAAAAAATCAACAAGGGTGAATTCTTTCTCAACAGTGGATGTTTGGTGGCCTATGCAGAGAGTCCAACATTTATATTTTGGTGGATCCACAAACTGGGGTTCGCACTTACAAAAAAGCTAACTTGAAATTAAAGATGGGTAATTAACTAAAAATTCATATTAAAAAACCCACAATTAAGTAACAACAACTAATTTCAAATTTCAACAACAAGCTTTTTAAACGCAAAATTATGTAACAGCAACAACTAATTTCAAATTTTAGCAACAAACTTTTTAATGGGACAAAAAACATATTTTATACACCTGCAGAATTAAATAAGATATGCAACCAAAATCTCCAAAAGGCAGCAATAGAATAGCTTTTGTTTGGGTCACGTTTTTGTGCATATTTAAAAACATGTTTTTCAAAAGAATTGACACTCAAATCACAAGGTTTATTTGACATTCACAAGATTACTACTTTAGCAGGTACGTGAAAAGGCCTCCTATCTTTTCTTCATTGCAGGAATAGTACATAAGTACCCTGGAAGGATATAAGATCAAAGCCATATATATATATATATGGATATTGTACTAAAAAAATGAATTGTGTAAAAAATATTCAGATAATAAATTACGTTAAAATTATAAGAAAAAAAAAAGTATGAAACTTTGTATAGTCAAGAAAATTTAAACAAACATGTAAACATGGTTAATGGTCATTATTAGATTATTAAAAACTTTAGAGTTATAATTTAAACTATATTTTAGATTGTTTTGTAAATAAAAAAAGAGTGTAATAAGTTTAATCATTTTTATGTACATGTATGTAATATTTTTTTATTATAATGAGTTGTGTTTCAATTTTGCTTTAAATTGTTTATTTTGAAGTTTATGTATAAAAGGCAGCATTATAGAAACAAATTTTAACATGGAAATTTAATCATTAAAAGTGTTTTTAATCTCATACATGTTTATGTTTTCAGCTTGATTAAATAGTGTGTGTGATCACCTTTCCAAAGTATATCTTTATGCTAATAAAACTCCAAAAGCAATAACAAAGATGTGTTAATGAAAATGCAGAAAGGTTAGGATCAGATTTACAGGATAGCCCTTCATTGGACAGATTTCTATCATAATGTCTGCCAAAAAATAAAGAACTATCTTTAGCAGACTTTATCTCTCACCAGCCATTTAAAGGGTTAGATGATACATTTGGAATTGTCCATATTTTTGAAAAAAGTTTGTGATCAAATTATTTCAAATACAATTTTTGTTCTATTTATCATCACTATCATAAAAGTTTGTTATTGTAATATTGTATAATGTTGCAAGTTATAATACAACAGTATTATATTCTACTGTCTAATGAAAGGCATGTTGCTGAATACCATCTGATACTATTTATTTATATTTGTTGATTTTTTACTTTTTACCCTACCATATGTATATATAAAGTTAAAATAGTTTTCAACATCATCCATTTCTGGATGAAGATCTAAATAACACTATTTTGTAGAATAAAATAAAGAAAAAAAATGCATAATTGATTAGATTTGCTACTTCTAATCTTGTAAGATTTTGATTTCTTTTCTATTCTTAATTCATTATCTAGATAAAATATCAGATATCTATTTACTAACCATTATTAAATGGTTTTTTTTTCCATATATCATAGCATCGGCCAGGAGGCAAACCCGCAACAACCATCTGCAAACAACTGTTTACTTGCAAGGAGGCTGCGCTAACCTCTGAGCTAACAATGCTTGACAACCATTGTTAAATAGTTAAATGGACCTACTGGAGTACTGTATCAGACAAAAAAGTCCTAGGCCTGATTGAAATCTGAACATTTTTTAAAGATTTGTTTTCCCTAAACTCAAACACAGATCTAGGAATAACAGACAGATACCCTATTTATGTATATATTAAAATGTAAAATACAATACCCATTATAAAAAATATTATGTATATAAAAAAAAAAATTAACAGCTTATGGAAATATATGTAACATTAAGTTTAAAAAATTTGAAATTCAGTTAAAGCTGATGAGGATTACCATGTAATCGAAAGAGCTACAAAAGAATTTAAATTATAATATTGCATTTACCATTAATTTATATATATAAAAGACATATTTTGCAGGTTCATCCGTGTTAAAATATTTTAAAATACTGACATTTTGACTTGGTAACACAAGTCATTCACTGAGTAATAAAAAGTAGAAAGACGGTTGTAGAGGCACTACAATCACTGATTTAAAAAGCGTTAAAGTTCCTCCAATAGCAAAAATGTTAAATTAAGAATGTTTTTTAAAAAAAATTTCCAAATAGGAGGAAGTTTGCTTGTATCATCTCGCTTATTGATACAATCTGGCCTTTTAAGTATCTCAATGGCTTCTCTAATTTTGCATTGGTAGAGATTATCACATTTGGATATGATCCTGGGACTAGAAAAATTAATTTTATGACCTGAATCCATAGTATGGAGGGAGAGTGCTGATGATGATGAATGTTGTTTAACTGCATTAGCATGCTCATCTCGTGATGCGATGATTACTCATACCTATGTAAGAAGCCTTACAATTTTCACATGAGATTTGATAAACACCATGAGATTCAAAATGGACAAAATAGGAAACAAAAAGATGATAAATCAGCTATTAGGATTTGTGTTCCAAATGTAAAAAGTACTACAGACAGTATTGGATGTATATTAAAATGCCATAATATAAAAACAGCATTTTCTACTCATCAAAAGATCAGCAATATAATAACCAAGCCTAAGGATTCAATCCCTCTTGAATCTCATGGTGTTTATTAAATCTCATGTGAAAATTGTAAGGCTTCTTACATAGGTATGAGTAATCATCGCATCATGAGATGAGCATGCTAATGCAGTTAAACAACATTCATCATCATTAGCACTCTCACTCCATACTATGGATTCAGGTCATAAAATTAATTTTTCTAGTACCAGGATCATATCCAGATGTGATAATCTTTACCAGTGCAAAATTAGAGAAGCCATTGAGATACTTAAAAGGCCAGATTGTATCAATAAGCGAGATGATACAAGCAAACTTCCTCCTATTTGGAAATATTTTTTTAAAAAAACATTCTTAATTTAACATTTTTGCTATTGGAGGAAATTTAACGTTTTTTAAATCAGTGATTGTAATGCCTCTACAACCGTCTTTCTACTTTTTATTACTCAGTGGATGACTTGTGTTACCAAGTCAAAATGTCAGTATTTTAAAATATTTTAACACGGATGAACCCATGTAAATCTTCGTATCAACATATATATATATTGAATTAAATGTTTCTATGGATTGTAATTAGAATAATGAATAGAAATGAGATAATATCCATTAATTAGAGGATAAACTTACACTTTATGATGTTATTAAAAAATTATCTATTTAATGGATAGTATCACCTCATTTCTATTCATTATTATTAAAGATTCCTTTTACTTTAACAAAAGATCCCCAACAAAAAAGCTATTATAGATTTATGAGAAAAACTTGCTTAGCCTCAGGAATTGTCAATTAGTAGTAACTGATAATTTCTTAGTAACATCAAAAACTTTAAGTTTATCTCTAGTTAATGGATATTATCTCCCCACTTCTATTCTCTAATATATCATAACTGATCATCATTGTCAACCATTATCAATCCAATGCAGGATGAAGGTCTCTCTAAGTTCAATCAATCTTCTCCAATATCTAGCCTCTCTTCACATCATTCCTGCACACTTTCTTATTTCATCCATCCATCTCTATTAGAAAAAAATTTTCATTCACACACACATTCATTCTGCCTTATCAGGTAACTGAAATGAAAGCCATAGTGTTTCTTGGTCTTAAACTCAGAGTTAAAAAACCAATAAACTCATCACACTGGCTAATTCATGTTGTTGATATCCCATCCATGCTGCAATAACAAGAACATATGGAGACATTAGGAATTTGTTCTGCTCCGTTCCTTTAAGGTCTACAAGAGGAATCAAAGGGTCTTCTTTCAGCTAACAGCAAACTCCTTTTTGAATCTTCATTAATATATATGTATAGATAAGTAGGTAGGTAGATAGATAGATAGATATATAGATAGATAGATAGATAGATAGATGGATGGATGGATGGATGGATAGATAGATAGATAAACAGACAGGTAGACAGACAGATAGATAGATAGATAGATGGATGGACAGACAGACTGATAGATAGATAGATAGATAGATAGATAGATAGATAGATAGATAGATAGATAGATAGATTGATTGATAGATAGATAGATAGATAGATGAATGGATGGACAGATAGATGGACAGACAAACAGACTGATAGATAGATAGATAGATAGATAGATAGATAGATAGATAGATAGATAGATAGATAGATAGATAGATGAATGGATGGACAGATAGATGGACAGACAAACAGACTGATAGATAGATAGATAGATAGATAGATAGATAGATAGATAGATAGATAAACAGACAGGTAGACAGACAGATAGATAGATAGATAGATAGATAGATAGATAGATAGATGGATGGACAGACAGACTGATAGATAGATAGATAGATAGATAGATAGATAGATAGATAGATAGATAGATAGATAGATAGATAGATAGATAGATAGATAGATGAATGGACAGATAGATGGACAGACAAACAGACTGATAGATAGATAGATAGATAGATAGATAGATAGATAGATAGATAGATAGATAGATAGATAGATAGATAGATAGATAGATAGATGAATGGACAGATAGATGGACAGACAAACAGACTGATAGATAGATAGATAGATAGATAGATAGATAGATAGATAGATAGATAGATAGATAGATAGATAGATAGATAGATAGATAGATAGATAGATAGATAGATAGATAGATAGATAGATAGATAGATAGATAGATAGATAGATAGATAGATAGATAGATAGATAGATAGATCAGAAAATACTATTTTATTAACAAAATAAGACATACAGTTTTACATTTCTAATTCATTATTCAAAATATTTTTTTAATAAGCTATATTTATTTAAATTGGTCAATATATCCAATGGCAATGAATAATATCAATTTAATTTTCATCATCTGAAGAAGTTTATGATTCTAGGTGACAATCTTTGATGGAAAAATCTATCAAACTCTCCTAAAAATATTATTTTATCGTAACCTTCATCATCAGGAGCTTGTAACCTCATTGTAACTCTAACAAGTACAGCTATATAGTTTTTATTTAAACATTGTAATAACTTTCAATTATTATTCAAAACATAAAAAAGTTGAAAATTATTTGAAAATATATATGTCAAACTGAACTTCAAGTTTTTAAATATATATATAATTAGTTTTAACAATTATGCTCATTTTTATGATCAAATAATAAATAAAGAAAAACTTTTAACACGATAAAGGACACATGAGTATATTTCTTAAAAATACTCACATGAGAGATTAGAATTTAATAAAACTTTCCGTAGTAAGCAGTGACTAAATGCTCGCAACAGCAGATCTAATGTTTTATAGCTAACAATGTACCAGTAAGCTCACAACTAAAATAAATTGTTCAATATAAAATGAATAAATTAATATCTGATAATAAAATACTACTATGATGTTTCTAGCATAAAATAATAATTTGTTTATGAATAATAAATAATAAAAATTTTAGTATTTCAAAACTGTTGAACTTCGACATATATTGTACATTTTTCTGTAAAAAATAAAAAGTGAAGAACTAAAACAATTTAGTTAAAAATATTACAAACAATTTATATATATGTTATATAAATACTATAATGGAATATTTGTTTGAAAACAAGTATAATTTATATACCTGGAGTTATGTAATTATATAAGAGATTTGAACACAGACTTTCAATCTCCCCTTAGCTTTCCAGTCTATCTCATACAACTGACACGTATGAGCACATACATGCATAAAAGATAAATGATCTCCAACTGATGAGTTCTAGTTCAACATGAGATACATATATTGGAGATTGTTTATCTTTTTCACAGATGTGTGTCAGTTGTATAAGATAGATTAAATAGCTGAAGCAAGCTTGAAAGTCTGTGTGCAAATTCCTTATATAATAATATAATGCAATACATAATTTAATCTTTCTATCAAAAATCTATAGACTGCCATTCTATTCACAGTTAACAAACTATAATACTTCAACTTAAAAAATAATATATACATAAAATATTTTATAAAAAGTTTTGAATAATGTGTGAAAAATAAAAAAAAGTTATTTTTCCTCAATGACAATTTTGATCATTATAGATAACTTGAGTTAAGAAGTAGTCCATCCATAAACTAATGAAATTTGATCATTAATTTTAAAAATAATGATTGAATTAATTTATTTATGAATACCTCATAACCAAAATTGTCATGGAAGCAAAAAAAATATTTTTTCATCAAATTAAATAAAAATCATTTTTATATAAAATATTTTTTTATTTTTTAGCATTCAGATAATTTGCAATGAACTTTTTCTAGCTATTCATATTCAAATTTAAAAATTGACTATCAAAATAATGGCATCATATTTTTGCATGTTAATAATTATTTATAAGACTTTTGTCTTTACAAAGGCAGCAGTTTTTAAAAAAGCAACTTTAGTTCAAGAGAAATTAAGACTACATCCTTCGTTTCTTTTTTTTATTTAATTAACTGTTCAGCCTTTTTAATGAATCAGTTATGAAATTCAGTCCCAAAGCATATTTTTTTTTAAAAAAATAAACCACCAATTACTGCATCTTACTGAAAATTTACTGAACTAATGTCAACAAAGTTCCAAATTTGACCACCAATCCTGTTCTTCTACACAACTGGATGGACAAAATATTATATTGGAATCAATTCCTAAGGTACAAAATTTAGAAAAAATTATTCAATAAAAGTATATTGAAAATTAGTTATTAGATTTGATCAAACAAACAAACAGAATTTTTAAGTTATTTAAAGCATTTAAGAATTATATTTAAAATTTGAGTGTTATAGTTTACTAACAATGTGTTGGACATCAAATGCATTGAAAGGGTATTAATTTTTAAAGAAAAAAATATTAATCATATATTCTATTGTGTTTTTATATTAAATATGCTAATGGCAGTGGTTTTATCTATTAGATATATATAAAGGTAGTCAAGTTGCAATCTTTAGGGTCTATATAAATATATTAGAACACGTATATATTGACCATTAATAAAGGTGGAATTCACCTTTATTATTAAAAGTGAGTTGCCTTGACAACAGTTTGAAATTGTTGATTGTTAGAGATATTGTGATTGTTTAAGTGTTGATTGGGTTTTAATGATTATATTATACTTTGAGTGCAAATTGAGAATTATAATTGGAGTTTGTAATGTTATAAATTACTACTTATTAGTCTGCATTTAGAATAAATTATATTTGCCTGTTAAAGAGGTTTATTTAAAATTTGTTGTATCAATAATTTCAATCTCTGTGGTCATGTTGCAGTCTTTCATGTTTATATGAATATATTACACCAATAGTTAAATTGGAAATCCATCTTTATTGTGAAAAGAAGGTTGCCTTGATAACAGTCTGAAATTATGGATTGTTAATGATATTGGGATTACTTAAGTATTGACTGACTTTTAATGATATTATATATTGTACCTAGTGAAATTTGAAATATATTTTATTATGTGAGAAAATGCCTGTTATTTTTTTTCTTTCATTCTTATTTGATTTTTGAATGATGGATATGTTGACCATTTATTATTAATTGCATTGTAAGATTTTAAATTGTCAAAATTCATTTTAAAAAGAAAAATAAATATGTGAATAGTAAAGCATATGATTTGGATGAAATTATTATTTTTATTATGTTTTGTTTTAATTATTGCATGCATGGTAGTAAATTATCAGCAATACAAATGTTTAATATTTTAAATATATCTGTCCTTTTTATTTCTATGTTATGTATAAAAATATATATTTCCAGTGTAATATATTGAAAATGTAGTGTAAATTGTTTATTTTTTATTGTTGTGGAAAATAGTATCCATATTGTAAAGTACATTTTTGTTGTATGTAATAATTTTAAAGTATTTATTTTTATTTGTCATTATTGTGAAATAAGATTTTTTTATTTATAAAACACTACCATAAATTGCTTAAAACAGTGAATAGATAGTATAACTAAAGTTACATATAGTTTTATAAGAAAACATTATAAATAGGACTGAATAGTTTGAACTTGCTCTTCTCTTTTCTATTTTTGCTTTAAACAGAAGCATGTATAACTTTCTTTATATTATGTTTTTATTTATCATAAAAGTTATAATTTCCTGAAAAAATGGAGGGGTTAGAAACAACATTGTTTGCCCATAAACTCAAGTAGCTTATTGAGAAAATTTTATGGGAAAAATGACAATTTATTATAAAAGGAAAATCATTGGAATTGTTGTTTCATTACATCATGAACCATCAGAAAATGTATAGCTTTTGAAATGGATGTAGCTTATATTTTAAAAATAGAATTCAAATATTAGATGCTGTACAAGAGTTATATTTACCTGCCTAGGTAATTTCATTAGATTGATTGATCAAATTTTTCTAAGATATGAATAGGTTTAATTTCCCATCATACTGTTCTAGATAAAGCTATCATCTAGTCATTCATAGTATTTTGAAATAATACTTGTTCATTAAAGGATACCTTTTCATATTATTATGAACATGAACTAATACTTATGTGTGCAACATTGTGTTGACTGAATAATTATCATGTGAAAGAATAATTTGGATATGTATATATAACATTGGAATCAATAAAATGTACTTTGTATTTAAAACATTTTTGCAAATCAATTATATTTTCTGTGGAACAAAAACATACTATTATGTCATAGTTTGAAATAGACACTAGAACTATGATATCTTTTTGGAAATACAGTATTTAAAGACTCTCACTGAGGTCATTTGTTTATGTTTGTCATTATTACTGATACATTTTTTATTTCTATTGATTTGAATGTATACACTTTATTGATAAATCATGTATAGTTTTAAGTTGAATAGCAATCTATTTACATATCAAAATATAAGAGAGTTCCATTTTCCTATGTTTATCATATTTGTGGCAGAGCAATTATTTTAATATTTAAAAAATATTCTTTTTTTATTAATTTTAATATTAACTTCAGGTGTATCATTTATATTAGTTCAAAAATATTTTATCACAATAAGTTCACTTTATTTTGTTCTTTTAAATTTATATTACAAATAACTAGATTCATCTTTATATATATATGTATATTTTTATTAAATATATATATGATTAATTATATAAAAGATGTATATATTAAACACTCTAGTATCTTGGAAAGTACAAATGTCCCACAACATGTTTATGTTACATAGACATATGTATTTCATGTTTGGTATTAAATAACTGGAGATTAATATCAATCATATATTTAAATATAAAATTAATGTCATTTGATGATTTATTATACATACAATTAGGTCATATGTGTACATATCATTGTTTACAATCTATTCATATATATATATATAATTGATAATCATTTTATTAATAACTTTTTAATTTAAATTAAATCAAATAAACTTGCCTGAATATTGTTCAATTGTGCAATATGAATTCATTGATTAATATCAGTTAAGTGAGATGAGATAAACTGACTGTATTATAAAGTTTATTTGAAATAATTATATCACATAATCCAGAAATCAAATACCTGGATTAGTAAGTGAGTATGGTTATATTATTTTTTATATTGAATTAAATAGTCATTATTTGACTAGATATAAACTTTATATGATAATCATAATCCAATATTTGCATAGTGTATATAAATTATTATTGCTTGGATAAGTACTATATTGAGTTCATGGTTGGCTAATAGATCTTAATCTTATTCAATTATAAAGCTGATAGTAATATATTTTGTTTAGTTATGTGTCAGAATGATTTGAACTAATTATATTTAAATTAAATTGCTGTAAATCATAAATCCAATTAACTATTAAATTTTAATATTTATACTCTATTATAATAAATGCTAATAGTTATTTTGTATGTTTTGATTGTTATAATATATAGTTTTAATAATTTAGTTTTAGAAAATTAAAAAAAAATTGATATTAGTTAATTGTACTTAAGTAAATATTCAATAGAAATCTATTATTTATTTTATATACTGGTATGATTGGATACTATAGATTCAAAATTATTTTATAGCTTTATTGATATTACATCCTTATTAAGTATTTTATCTTGTTATAAATAATGTGATTAGCAGAAGTAAAGTCAATATAAAAATGTTGCATAGCTGAGGTAGTATAATTTATTATTTTATTAAACTAGGAATTAAAATTAATTATTTGGTTTTATATTTATTTAAATATTTTGCATATTGTAAAACTTATAGAATATACTAAAGATGTTATCTCAATCATTCATGAATTTTTTTATTTAGATATTAACATCTTTAAATTTTATTATAAGTTTATATTTTTACAAGCAATGTTTGATTTGTTAGGTATATTCGAATTTAATTGTTGAATAATGTATTATTATTTTCATTGGATTATAAATGAAATATATCTTCAGCATATATCACTGTTTGGGACAATGATATTTGATTTAAGTGCTTTCTTTTAATCTAAGTAAGGTTTGTATTTAGGGTATTTGAAGTTATGATCTTGTTTGTTTTCTGTTTATTCTAAATGCTCTCTGAACTCAGGATGCTATAATCAAAATTATCATCATTGTTTAGTTTTGTTAAATAAAAGATTATTTTAAATGCTGAATATTTATTTTTTTGATTGGCGTTCATTTAGTCTAGTATATTATATTCATTTTATTATGAACGATACTATTATTCATGGGTATTATAAAATTTGTATTATTTGTCTTTGATTTATATTTTATTCACTTGAAAATGATGTACAATTTCAGAATTCATTTTCATTTTATTACATAGGACAAACAATGATTCAGCTATATTCTATTCAGGTTATCCTAAAGTTATTACTTCTCATTACACAATTTTAACCTATTAAAAATGCTGCCTAAATGATTGGGGCTATATCAGAGGTTAGCACACACATATTTATTCTAACACAAATAGCATTGCAGTTTGCAAGCCATAATTAAACAAGATCAATCCATCGTGGTTTTGATATATCTTATTTGTCACAAATGACTCTCAAATCTGTGGTGCATTAAAAGAAGAGTATAGCCCCATATCAATCTGTTATATATCACACTCTAACTTTAAGGGTAGTAATAAAGGTTATTTCATCATCCTCTTTCCCTCTCAGTTATAAACGTGCTATCCAAACCGGTGGTGCAACTTTTTGTTCTGCTACTATATATATATGGTATAATGGTATAAAATGAACAAGAGGGAGATATTCTTCAAAGACCCAAATCAAGTGTTCCAAAATTGATAATGGTTAAAAAATGAGATAAGAAAAATGAAAGATTTTATTCATATGCCCTAGCTTTAAACAACAAATTTATACCGATAAAATTGTAATAGGAAAATGTTAGCACTTATTAATAACCTATAAATTGTAACATGGAAATTTAAAATAATACTAATTAAATAATATAAATATGTGATGGAGTAAATATGCGAACTAAAACTAATAAAGCTATATTAGTTAATCAATCAATTCTAATAGACTAAAATGAGCGAATATTAAGCAGGATTTTATTAATAAAATAACTAAAGTCCATGTTAGAATAATCTAAAATTTATTAATAAATTTATCTTGGTATCCACTCATAAATAACTCTTATGCTACTGTGTGGTAAAATTATCTTATATTCAAAATGTATGACGATACTAGGCTCAATATATATATAGAAATTTATTGTAAGAATGTATTAATAGTTTTGATACCAATGGGTGTTTATAAAAATATTAGATTAACGTTTAGTAATTATTGGATGCTAGTATAATGATAATATTTATTTTACTTACTAATTAGATTTTGTGCATTCATGTTTACAATAAAAGAAAATATAAATTATTATTGCTAAACCTTATATTTATTAATTTAAATAAAACTCAGAATTCAAATTTAATAAATAATAATTATTTTTTTTTAAATGAACAGTAGAAAATTAAAGAATATATCATAATAATATAGATTAGGATATTATATAAGATTGCATTTGTTTGAACTATCAAAATAAAGCTAGACAATAAAAATATTTCCAAAAACCAGAGGAAAATATCCATTCAAACAACAAATAAAGTTATAAAATAAAACACTAATTTTTTATAGTTTGTACGCAGGATATCAAATGGATAAATCTAAACAAGTTATTAAGCAAAATCTATTTTGATTACTAATTATGAAATTTGAAATTATTATGATTTTTCTTTTGTTGAGTCCCCATTCAGATGCTCACTCACACCTAAAATATACATTAAAGGGGTCTTTTTTAAAATAATAGTAATACCAAATCATATATATATATGTTAATTCTAATATTTTCACGGATAAATGATAATTTCATATTATTATTATTTTCGGGATACTCCGTGTGGTAAAATAGCTAAATAGCTGACGTTTTGGTACAATAACAAGTACCTTTTTCAAAGCGTTCTCTTTCTCAAAACATATATATAACATATCATAAATAAGCTAAACAATCTGTAAATAATGATTAATATTCAGCACAAAGAGTTCTTCAGTTCTTTAAATTCCTTCATTGAGTTCCAAATTTAATTAATCCATTAAATAAATTCAATATTTTTAGAATACAGTAATCTAATAAGACAAGAGTGCAATATTTGCAGTTTATTTATTAAACAGACTATTGGTCATTCCTAGTAAGGCATTTAAATAATTATTTTTATAAATAATTAATGTCATGGTCGCTGTTATTATTATACATTCTTATAAATTTTTGTTTCATTGGCATATATATAAAGTACAAGCACGTGTAAGTAATTTCCCATGTTAAAAATTTTATTTGTTGAGACTGTTATTAATATGTCCTTTACTGTGTCAATAATCCATAAACTCTGTATATATGTAAACATGTATGTAGATGCATAGAAGTCAACACTTATTTACAACTTCATAACTTTAAAATATTTTTCTAGTATGTCATTATTATTTCTGAATCCTTAGTAAATTATTAATTTTATTCATTGACACTCATATATATGTGCAGTGTATATATATTCACTTTAACTTTAAATAAACATTTTCTTTTTAAATTTTTCAAAGTAACATTTTCAAATAGTAAATCCCACTTTAGCTGTTATTTTAAAACTCTCAAAGATCTACATTTTTCCTCAGGAATAAATGTCAAACTTTTCTCTCTATAATATTATCCATAATATACATTTTTTGATATATATACATCATTTCTTTTTAACAAAAATATTTAATGCTTAACGCATTATATTAATTAAACTGTTAGAGATACATCATATTTAGAAAACAACAAATAAGAAAAGAGATTCAACTTGGAATCACGGTTTTATTTATACTCCTTTATTGACTGATGCAGTTTTATGAAGTCATTTCAGATACTATTGTTATGGATACAATCAAGATCTATTCCTTTTGTTTTATTCAGTAATTATTCAGAGAACTTAAACTCATGTTGACATTTCTGACAATATGACTTCTTTGAATTTTAACATTTAAAACAAAAGCAATTTAAAATAATATAATAACAAATAACTTTTATCATTTTTTTCTTTAAAAAAACAAACAAAAATATATCATAACTGAAATACAGGCTTATTATATACCTGTATCAATATATGTAATATATCCGGTATATGATCATAGACTTTCACATGATCCACCATTATCCACTCTATCTCATGACACTGATACACTTGAACACATATATGTTGAAAAGATAAATAATCACCAATATACATATTTCATGCTAAACCAGCAATCATCAGTTGGTCCAGATTATCATCTCTACATGTATATGCAAGTGCTCAGATATATATTAAGATAGCCAATCTTCATACTTTAATGGACAGGTTTCAATGCACTCCACACTCCAACTCTTCAACCATCCATCCAATTGAAAATCTGATGATGGAACACTCAAAGGCCACCCTGAGTCTGAGATTCTGATTACACCCATGTTGACCTAAAGTTATGGTTGAAGAGTTGGAGTGTGAAGTGCATTGAAGCCTGTCCATTAAAGTATGAGAATTGGCTATCTTAATATATATCTGAGCACTTATTACATATATGTGTAGAGATGATAATCTGGACCAACTGATGATTGCTGGTTTAGCATGAAATATGTATATTGGTGATTATTTATCTTTTCAACATATATGTGTTCAAGTGTATCAGTGTTATGAGATAGAGTGGAAAGTGGTGGGTCATGCAAAAATACATCATGTTTTTTTTTTTTAAAAAAATTGTTATAAACATTATACATTCTGGGTTTATAAATATTACTTTTAAAATATTTAATAATTTGTAAAGTGCATACTCAAAATATATTAAGGCTATAACCTTAAGACTATGTGCCTAAAATATGACAGTAAGGACCTCTACAAATCTAAATACAAGATTATCGCTCTTGTCTTTTAAAGTTGTTAATCTTGTGTTTAGATTTGCAGAGGTCCTTACTGTCACATTTTAGGTGCATAGTCTTAAGGTTATAGCCTTAATATATATTATTTTAAAATATTTCTAATTTTTAAAATATTTGTAATTTTAAAATAATACATGCACATAAAAATATAATCATTATTGATCTATTAAAATCTCTATTAAAATATATAAATAAACAACATTATTTTAACTCTATAAAATTCAGGTCTTTCACTTTAAATAACTAAATAAGTCATCAAATCTACTGCGTATTATTTTTTTAGGAAGAGAAAATAAAAACAAGTTGAAATATTATGTTTTATATTTTGTGAGTCTCTTAATAACTTAAAAAAATTAGATGAGATACCATTTGACAACTTGAATAATCAACAACTTTGTAAAATAAATGACCTTTAACATTTATTTTTTTAAAAATCAAGGTATGATCAAGATGGTACAATATATTAAAATTTAAATTGAAAATTATGTAAAATTGTTTATTCATTTAACCAAATGCATTAGTTATATTTAATCAGATGTTCTTTAACAATAAGTTTTAGATACAATAAACTTGCATTGCATATCATTATCATTGAAAGTCACTCATAAATGAGAATAACCATTCCAATTCAAAGAAAAATGGATAAAAAGTGTTCTACAGATGCATTTTATAATGAAAATGCAAATCAGCCTATGAACCATAAATACATCCACTTATAGAATATGGTTTATTTTTCTGCTTCTTTAATATTTTGCAATGCTGTTTTCTAATGTATTTAGTTATTTTCTATATTTTCCTAATGGAAACAATGAATATTGCACTTTTTAAAAATATCTTTGATATATTTTTAAACATAAATGGGATCTACTTCTCTCCTGAAATTGATGCTCAAGATCACCTTAAAACACCCTTTTATGAAATCTTCCATCATTTATGTTTTGCATATCCAATACAAAGAAGATATGACTTTACAAAAGTGGATTTTATAGCATCACATCTTACAAGTTAAAGAATATATTATTTGTTTTTATGACTTTGGCATTCTGTTTTAAAATTTTTATGGAACATCTTTAATTGAAACCTATCTAGTTTACATCTCTAGCATCCAAGGTTTACTTCAATATAACAAATTACATTAAGTAATAGTTCTGTACACAACTTATCTAGATTGCATTATTTATTTTCCTGTGATGACTTTTAAAGTGGGTTCCATAATGCATCTCAATATCCAAGTCCATCATTCTATTTATCAAATTATCCAGATATTTGAATTGGTTTGTACTTTTAAATTGATGACTAACTACGCTTAAAAATTTCTGAGTATTTTTCATGTAGACACTGGCTGATACATAATTTGAGATTTTAAAACAATAATTATTAAATCAATCTTTTTATTTATAACATTCAAAATGGTAATTACTTTCTGTAGATCACCTTTGGAATTGACACAATTAGCCAATCATTAGCATTCTGTAAATCCTGAATACAAAAAAATAAAATGTTTGTTCACATTTAATCCACTCAAGTTGAAACATTCCATCACCAAACCAATGTACTGATAAACAATTCAAAAATCAACATCATAAAAATCCATACCCTAGTTTAACACCAGTTTTCATTTAAATATCTCAGGTATTATACCAGTATTAATAACACTTCTTTGTATTTCATCAATTAGAAACTGTATATACCAATAGACTTTGGACAACAAGCAACTAATTTTGAATAGTACCATAGATGTGTACCATTAACTGAATCAAATGTCTTTACTAAATCAATAAAAGCAATATATAAATTACTCTCTTACATTTTCCTGGCAAAAAAAATCATATCTGCAGTGCATTATGATTCTTAATATGACTGGAATCAACCTATTCAACCAAATAATTGAAAGTCCTTTTACTATAAGGGATAATTATGATATTCCATAATAATTACTAAAAGTTTGACTATTCCCTTTATTTAAAAAAAATAAACAACAGACACATTTTTAATCTCATATGGCATAACATCTTTACTGTAAATGTTTGTAAAACATTTCATTATATTTAAACAAAGTATATTTTATATATTAATAATTTATATGATTTTCATAATAATTTTGCTATGATCCAGAAATTATATATTTCCAGCTATTATCAATTATAGTTTATTTATATATAATTAAAGAGAAAGCAAAATTGTCCTTACATGGAAAAGGTCATTCTAATAGTAATAAGAAAAATAAGAAAGAACTTTTGACTTGGCATATTTTCTGATTCGCCATATGACAGTTAGTTATTATCGTTTTATTCTACACCTAAAGAAGATATATATATTCATTTGTAGCATATGTCTAAACCTGCTTTTTTAAAAAAATTCAGACTGGATTCGAATTTAGGACGTATGTATAGCGGACATGTATTATTGTTGCACATGGAAGTTTTTAATATATATATAACTAGAAGAACACAAAAGCAAGGAGAGATAGTTAATCTAATTAATGAAACCAAAACTACATAAGTAGCTTAATAGGTTTTTTTATATTTTTTAAATAAAAAATTGATACCGCAACAAGTAAATTACAAACCGTCATTACAAAAAAAAAAAAATACTGCATGGATTAATATTTTATCTAAATATGAATTTGATTATTTTCAAATTTGGTTTAAAAATAATTAGAAGAAATTGCAATAATTAAATAATTAAAGATTGCAGCTTATATTCATAAATTTCCTTTTTTTATTACGGCAGAGATTTTCTAAGTAGATTTAGAGTTATTTCATATAGATTAGAAATTGCCTTTTATTGAAGATGCCGCCGGTACATTATTAAATTTATCGGTTAGCATGTCCGATTACTGAAGATTCAACGAAGATGTCGTTATTCAAAGATTTGATTACAGTATTAAATATTTTCAATGAAATTTTAAATTGGATGTTCAAATAAGCATTGGAATTTCTAATTATTAACGTGAATATAAAAGATTGAGGTTTAAAATTCTACTTTATATAACAATAATAATTTTACATTTTTTTTTTTTTTTTTTTAAGTAAATGAATTTTTAAAAGAAATGAGTTAGTAAATAAAAATTCCGTCTAGTTCTAATGAATTTTTAATTTAAATAATATTATCGAGATGTATTTGTGTGTATGTTAGTGGTTAAATATCTAAAAACGATATTTAATAATATTTATCCTTAAGAGTTAATAATTATTTGCTTTAGTATTTATTTTTTTATTTAGGAATGTGGCCATTTAAAAAAAAATTTTTTACATCTGCGCTTGAAAAAAATCTGTTTTATCTAAAACTTTATTTTAAAAAATAATAATCTTATGGGTTTATTGTTAGGATGTTTATATAAAGTTCGAGCACAGAATGTGACGCCGCTTTCTTTACTATTGCACCAAATTAGTCAGGGAGTTTACAGTTCTCAGAATCAGATGTTAAATAAACTTATTCAGAGACAGATACGCATGGTGACCTAATGTTATTGAAAAGTAATCACTTGATCAATGTTTGTAAGAGAATGCAATCAACTTATTTCCAATTATTGTCGCACTACAGTGCAATCAGAGGCTCAATATTATTATTTTTTTCTCATGTGTCATAGCACCAGCCGGGAAGCGAACCCGCTAACCCGGGACAACTGCTTTTAAAGCAGCTGTCGCTGACCTCTCGATCACCAATGCTTGACTGGCTCAATATTATTTGACCTCCAATATAAGATATTATCCATCTTTTGGGATCGTTATTTTTTAGCAAGAATAAACTGGATGCTCTTTTATGATTACTATTAAAAGACTAGTTGTCAAGCGTTGTTAGCCGAGAGGTCATCGCACCCGCCTTGCAAGCAAGTAGTTGGTTGCAAACGGGTGTGGGTTCGCGTCCCGGCCGATGCTATGACATATGAAGAAAAAAAAAAAGACTAGTTAGAATGGGTGTAGATCATCTACCTGAAGAGAATGTTTTGTTTGTGAATTTTGGGCAAATAAACTGATGAACTCAAACTCCAAGTTGCAATGGTAGTTATTCTAATTAAATAGCTGTATATATATATAATCTATTAATTTTATTGTATGTACGCCCTCTATGGATATTCATAAAAGCTTCCAATCTTATTTATATATAACCACTTTGTAAAAAAAAAAAAAACCAATTGACATTTTGTAAGATATATGTTTCTGTCAATCAAAGGCTTGGGTAACCAAATAAAATCACATTAATCATAGAAATTTAGTTTTTATTTAAATAAATTCATAGTGCTCAATATGACATTAAATTTTGAATGTCATTTTTTCTATTAATTTATCTAAAGACTCCTTTGTGTCATTTCATTGGAATTACCAAAATACAATTCATAATCCAATACATTTCTAAATAATTATGCCTTCAAATAAACATTTTCAATATGTAAAAATTATCTAAACGGTTTCTTGATTAGCTGATGAAGTCAGGTTTGATTGATTGAAACACACATCCTCTACAAGATTAGTTGCCTTTTTATTAAACATGTCTATATATAAAGTCATAAGTTGTCAAAAATTTCATAGAGAGAAATAAATACAATAGTTTTAATAGTTTTACATATTTGTGTTTATTAAATTAATATACATGTATATGTGTGAAAGTGTTTAGAAGAAAAAAAAACAAAGTATAATTGATATTACTAATAAAATTAACAGACTGAAATGGAATTAAATTGGATAAATTGTCAAACAACGAAATGATAACAGATTAACATCGGAAAAAGTCTTAAAATTGTTACCAAGAATTTATACTAGAAAACAACCCTATATAAAATGACTGGATTGAGATAAGGAAGTTTTCTGCATGATGTGAGAAAATAAATCTTTGGTTTGAAAAAATTGGATCAATTATAAAAAAAATCATTGTTCTTCAATGGACCGAGAACAGTTTACAATGATGGTCGAATTCAAATGGAGCTTTAAGTTGTTGAAGAATGATTTAGACCATTTTCTCAAGCTGATAAATCTTTATAAAAATGTGTGTATACAGTCTCAATAGAAGCTGTTCTAAACACTTATTTAAAAGTACTTATAATACACTTTCCTGAGCTATTGATTTACTATTAATGCTGAATATAAAATAAATTTATGTTATCTCTTAATATCTTATATTATCATATATTCATTTAGAATACATCCAATAACTAATATCTACATGTGATAAAGTAATTATTAAAAAAAAAAAGAAATCTGGAATCAAAATAGAAAATATTAACAGGAAAACAAACAAATATGCATAATGCATAAATCAAGGGGAAAAGTAGTCATGCTTTGAAATGACAGAAATTAACAATAGTAGAACAATAATGCAGGATGCTGAAAATTGTATAACTTTGGGAAATAAAATCAATACAGACTAAAGTAAAATAAAAATAGTTTATTTCTCATGAGAAAAAATATGAACAATCAAAGCAACATATATTTCTTAGACAAATTTGAAAAATGTTTTTTTTTTCTGAAAAGAGTTTGGTAATGCAATGAGTGATTGTATATGCACATGGAATTCCCATAACCTTGGATTTGAATCCAGAATAACAACCTTGAATTTTTTATATTATTAAAAAGCATAAGACTTTTTTAGGTAAACAATCTATAGATAAGTCAATTCTAAATCATCTTACGGATTTTGAAATTAATTTTATAGTCACAAACTGTAATACATATTTATAGCACAGACATGTACATCAAAATGGTCAAGTACCTTTGTCATTTCATGAACACTATTTTACCCACCAATTATATTCAATGTGAGTAAAATAAATAAATTCAAAATTTAAGAGTAATGGTTCAGTGTTAATGAACTATTGTAAATTAATAGAAAATAAAAGACTAATAGAAATGTGATGTGTACAGATAAATAGATAGTGTATTAGATAGAAGAGTGTGTCATTAGATGAATAGATGGATAGATAGATCAACACATATATAGATAGATAGGTAGATAAATAGATATATAAACATAAACAAAATTAGGTATACAGATTATTAGATAAAAACAAAATTGGGTAGGTAAATAAATAAATAGGTACATAGTTATATAGGTAGGTAGGTAGTTAAGTAGATAAATAGATAAAGGGATGGATGGATAGAAAGATAGGTGGATGGATAGATAGATAGATAGATAGATAGATAGATAGATAGATAGATAGATAGATAGATAGATAGATAGATAGATAGATAGATAGATAGATAGATAGATAGATAGATAGATAGATAGTAGGTAGATGGGTAGATATATAGATAGATAGATAGATAGATAGATAGATAGATAGATAGATAGATAGATAGATAGATAGATAGATAGATAGATAGATAGATAGATAGATAGATAGATAGATAGATAGATAGATAGATAGATAGATAGATAGATAGATAGATAGATAGATAGATAGATAGATAGATAGATAGATAGATAGATAGATAGATAGATAGATAGATAGATAGGTTAGGTAGGTAGGTAGATAGATAGGTTAGGTAGGTAGGTAGATAGATAGATAGATAGATAGATAGATAGATAGATAGATAGATAGATAGATAGATAGATAGATAGATAGATAGATAGATAGATAGATAGATAGATAGATAGATAGATAGATAGATAGATAGATAGATAGATAGATAGATAGATAGATAGATTTGGAGGAAAGTTTGTGACTATTGGGTAGATGAGTAAGTGGATACAGAAATACAAGGAAATAGGTAGATGAATAGAAAGGTAAGAAGGTGAAAATGGCTTGATAAGGGATGACTAGATTAATGGATGTAGATAGATATGTATACAGATAAATTCACATATAAATGTATAAATAAGACTCAAAACTGTTACATGGTAATGCTATTAAAATAATTTATAACTTACTTCTCAACATTGCTGGATGCAGTCATTTTCTTCACATCTCCATATTGTACAGGGCAGAACAAAATCACCAACATGATATATTATAACAATAAGAGCTTATTAGGTTCATCTGTAATAAACTGGTAAACCTTTATCTCTGGTCTTTTGGTTTTTTTGTGTGTGTGTTTGTTAATTTTACCCAATAGTTTGACCATAGAGTATTTAAGTTCTGCTAATTTCTTTGAAATGCTGCAAGACTTTGTAATACAAATATCAAACTTATTATTCATAGGTGGAATTTTGTGTATTTAATAATATGGTTACTAGACACAAATAATTAGATTTAAAACAGTTATCAAAACTCTTTCCATTTTTCAAAGAGTTGAAGACATCGAGTTGCATTGAGTTTAGTGTTTTTTTATATACCATATGGTTGAAATAAATATTGAATTCCTAGATCCAAGATATTAAAGTCTTTTTCAAAGTTATTCTCAATAGTTGTTAGTTGTTATTAATTTCTACATTTATAAAAATGTATGGATGTGACAAATTATCTTCTAATAGTAAAATTCTAAATTTCTCAGATTTTTAATATTGCAACTTTTGGTAAAGCATAATATTTTTTTTTTCTTGCTTTAAAAAAAATTGCTTTCCTCTAAATATTTTATAATGAGTTTGATTTTTTAGACATCCACAAATTTATTGAAAGCAGTCAACACTTTGGTAATACCTATATCAATATCAATCAATAATCTCAATCCGTTGCCAAGACAATCTATCTTTATCAATGAACATGGAAATCCATCCTTATTTATGAACTACAATGTTTATATAGTTTCCAAAGATTGAAATTTGACTACAGAGAGTGAAATTATTAATACAAAGAAGTGCAAATAAATCTCTTTAAACAAGTAAATATAACCTGTTTTGAATGCAGATGAACAACTAGTCAATTATAACATACAATTTACAATTATAAATGTAATAGTAACGATGCATTATTTAAATAATATAAGAGCTATTATGAGAAAAATTTGATTTGCCTCAGGAATTATTAATTAGTAGTAATTGATAATTTTAGTAACATCAAAAGTTAAAGTTTTTCTCTATTTAATGGATATTATCTCCTCATTTCTATATAATAAAATCCATATAAACATTTAATTCAATATATATATATTGAAGAATATCATAGTACAATGCCACTGCCTTTGTTTGCCACGTTTATCATCTTGATTCAGCATCACACTAAATAAACTTAAAAAAATGGGTCTACTGGGTTTGGAATATATTTTGCTTATATAACCAACCTAAATAACTAATTAATATTCATCAGAGAATGGATATCTAGCAAGACCAGTGAGGATTTCTATTTCCTTCACTGTTCACCTCTGCAGTACCAAAAAAATCTTTGCACTGCTATGAATAATTTAAGAACTGAGAGATTGTGACCTGAGCCAACTGATGAGTGCTGGTTCATCACGAAATGTATTTTGGGGGTCATTTGTCTGTTATTATATCTTTATTTATATGTATTTAAAAAGAATGGGGAAGTATGGAGATGTTTATTATATCTATAAACTTTTTTTTCTTTTTATATGAAATTCTTATCAAACTTTTATTTAATAGAATTAATTTTTAATTTTAAAAAATCAACCAATCTCTTTCTGTTGGACTTATGTTTCTGTTTGAAAGTTTGTAAAAATTCTTAAAGATGTCAGTTCATCAATATTATATATATATATAGTCATGATTTTTTGTGTATTATTTTTATCACTATTTCTCATTTCCACAATACTATAATCACCCACTGACACAAAAATTAAAAGTGTGTAACTGAATTTCAGTACCTGTAGTCAAATGTGACATGGTGCACTTGAGGTGAAAAGTGCGTTGATTAAAAAAAAATCTTTAATATATATTGGGTTCGAATTCCGATTTAAAATATTAAACTTATATGAAGAAAGTAGGAGGGATAAAAATTAAAAAAGTAACAAGCTTAAAATTTTTTCCAAAAATTCAATCAATTTCTGACTCTGAGCACATTTAAAATTGGTTGCAAATGATATGGAACTAAATAGTTAGCTAAGGATGAATAACTTTTTTTTTATCTGGAAAGTACTAAATATGATGAGCCTTATTATTTCACTGTTTCGCTAAGACACGTTCTTAGAGATATTAGCTTTGCATTGGCTATTTAAAGTTCGTTTATTTTATATATATATTGTGTTTTTTTTTTAAAAAAAACCATTATATATATATATAGCTTTGGTATTGCTATTAATAATAATAATAATAATAATAATAATAATAATAATAATATCAACAGTTTACAATGTTTAATTCATTTGAAAAAAAAATAACTATAAAAATATCAATTAATCCTAATTTATATTATCCTATTTTTTGGTTTCATATCCAGAGATATTTTTTTAAAGATAATATACAAGCAAAATAATTTATTTGAAAAAAAAATCCTTAAACAATTCAAAGTATAAATTTTGCCGCATTAGATGAGCGTGCGCACACCTTTAGAATCTTAAGCAGACTAAATGATGCTGTGGTAATTGATAACTAAGGAAATTGAGCCGTTCAATGGTTGATACTGGAAATTACACGAGGTTACAAACCATCTTTTAATTTGAATAAAGTAAACAAACATTCTAGCTAGAAAAATGTAAAAAATTGCACTTTCTAAAAAAATAATTTGTAATTTATAGGTATAACTATACATTTTTTTAAATATAAATTTGATGATTATATATTTATTTGGAAGATTTATTACGGATTATTTAGCTAGAAGCTTCAAATATTGATGAGTGTTTATTAATATATACGTGTGTGAGTTGTGCAATAAAAAAATTGTTGATAATTATATAAAACTTAAAATGTCTGAGAAATTACTCTAATTCATAACATGAACAAGTTTAAGTAAAAATAAAAAGAAGCCGCACTCCATTAGGTCAAGATTTTAAACTGTATATCAATCCTTCATCGTTTTTCTTTCAATTTGAAAGTAGGCTGGTTTCAATTTCACAGTTTTATCAAAGCGCTGCTGCTTACCTTACAAAAGTCATATTAATTATTGCTCTACTTTAAGCCCTAGCAATTATCTTGGTATATCCGATGAAATTAATTGGACTGCATTTTATAGTGAAATACGTAATATTGCTATTCGATTTAAATGATAGTAACATTATATTTTACACTTGAAAAATATATGTTGTGTGCTATTTAAATTTTTAGATTAGATATTTGTGTACTATATATATAAAACAAATTACTCCTTGTTTAGTATATGGCTTAAAGACAGCATTTTAAAAGATGTAATAATTTTAGAAGTCGATAACACTTTATGAAGATTTCTAAAAGCAAGTAGATTCAGGCTATAATAGCATCTTTATGAATTAAATTGAAACTTCAAATGTTATTCTTGATAGTTTATTTCTTAGCTAGAACTCATGGATAGAAGATGACAATGAGAGATAGTTAATTTAATTTAATAAAGAAAGCCCTGGGAGATTTTTATTGGTTTCTAAAATTATTAATATGTGGGTGTGTTTGTATATGTGTACCTATTGAAGTATTCAACAAAATTGTTAATCACACCACAAATATTAGACAAATAAAATAAAATAGTTAGTCACTATATAAAGAAAGAAACATATTATCTCAAAGTTATACATATATTTTATTCCATAGAAGGGAACTATTTCAAGTGTCCCAGAAAATTATGGCATCAGCCTCATTCAATACACAGATTGATGATATATAGTGTTTAATAGTTGAGTTATGCATTTATAATTTAAATATTATGCACCAACTTATTATGTATTGATTCAGACTGATAGCTGTATTTTTAGAGACACCTGGAAAAGTTTCAATTTAAAAGATAGAATACTTATGTAGTAGTGGAGTAATTGTCAATTGTATTTTTTGCATAGATATGAATGAAAATTAAATATTTATTATTGCTAATATCTTATTTGTGATTTGATATATAGACTTTATTGCATAAACTTAAGCATGGGTTTACAGTGAAACCATGATATATACAGTATCAATATACACTAGTTTGATTAAATATTATCCTTAAAAAAGGTAAAAAGTATATAAATAAATAAAAATAAAATCATTAAAATTTTATAAACTTAATAAATTGTATATAGCAGTAGGCATTTTTCTGAGTGTTATCTGTTTTTACAATTATTCATATGTTTCTTTAGATTATACTGAAAACATATACATTTATTCTTCATTTATCTTTTACTTTTGACCTATTGTTTTAATACAATATTACATGTAAAAAAAATTACTTCTACACATAATGCTGAAAGTTGTATGATATTTAAGAAAATTAATAAAATATCTTTCTTAAGCAATAAAATGAAAGTTATTGATTTAAAAAAATTGTAAAATGTCCTTGTATTGGATTAGAAAGCTTAGTGATTGTAGAGTGTTCCTAAGAATCTAAAACAGATAATGACAAGTAGCGGTAACTATATATGAAGTTGATATACAATTGAAAACATCATAACAACTAAAAGACTATATTCTGCTGATAATGAAACTGATGTTACATAAAATTATTGAACAAGGAAATATAGTCAAGAGAATATTTAAATGCAAGTCAACACTTTGTTATTTATTTTATTAAAAAAGTAAACATTCAGTACAGTAATTGTTTTATTTTTTGAATAAATGTGAATCAGTAAACCAACACACAGTATATTTCTATGTAAATGGGTTCCTACAATTCATTATTAAATAACTGCATTATAGTTTCTAATTTTGTTTATACTATAATCTTAATTTAGATAAGCGTATAATGCACATAAAGTATTTGTGTGCAAGAGGGTAGGGGAATTTGAACAAAATATAATTTATATTATCACAACACAGTGCATATATTCTGTATTTATTACATACATCTGGATACATGGCTAATAATTTTAGAGATTAAATGCAATCACTCTTGCAAAAATTTATTTTTTTAATACAATAAGCTGTGCTGTGCACACAAATGCACATACATGTACATATAAATAATATATTGAAATTATTTCTGCAATTTTAATTATCAATATATACAAATAAATAGATAGTTAATGTCATGAAACAAATTTGAATAGTGCTTTCTATATACTTATTTTTATATATTGTATATGGAAAATTGTAGAATTACTTCGTTTTATCGTATACTATTTTTATGATATATATATATATATCATTTTATAAAACCATCAAACATCAAATGATCAGCATTTCTAATGCTTACACATGCTATTAACAAAAGTGCCAAACTCTCTATACAGTAGTGCCACCAAGTGCAAACTTTTGTAATCAATGGACAAGAAGATTTATGCATAAAATCCCTATCTAGTGCCTACTCATCCAACATCTCCAGATTAGTTTCCAACTTGTGGCTTTCATTAAAATGTATAACTTTACACTTAACCAAATAGGTAAAAGGTGGCTGCTGGAGGATTGCGTTATATCCTAAGATCTAATTGCAGCTCTCAATCCAAGGCTCATCACTGATGATAGCCACAATCTAGAAACTATTCTGATGATATTGGATGAGTAGTCACTATATAAAGATTTTATGCATAAACCTTCCTGCATTTACTGATTACTGAGACTTTCACTTGGTGTTATCATTGCATGGAGAGTTTGGTGCTTTTATAAATGGCTGATTAAATAGCCCAGATAATATCTTAGAAAATCACTAAAAGAGAATTGTTTTTATTTTATTAATAAATTAGCTTTGATACAAGAAAGTGAGCATTTGAATTTACAAATCTGATAAAATGATTCTATTGGGATCTGATTCTTGATATATTAATATGGTTTATGCATTCAGTTACTGTCTTCATAAAATGATTTTATATTCAAAGCATTATATATTTGATAATCATTGTTTTTATAAAGTTATTAATATAAATATATTATACTACTTAAATTTAAGATGTATTTCAGTAAGTGTTAAGATGTCAGTCTTTATTTTATTTTATTTTTTTTTTTGCTTTCTTTTTGATTTTTGGATGGTGAATACGTTAACATATGAAACATTAAATTCTGTAGCTATGACAACAATAATATGGATAAAAAATTGTTAGTATCAATTGTATTGTAAGTTTTTAAAACAAAAAATAAGTATGTGAATAATAAAGCATATAGTTTGGATAAAAATATTATTCTTTTGTTATATGCTTCATTTTCATTACTGTATTCACAATAGTAAATTATAAATAATATAATTAAATGTTTAATATTTCAAATACATTTGACCTTTTTATTTTTATGATATTAGACTAAGAAAATATATATAAAAATTTATTTCCAATGTAATATATTAAAAATATGATGTAAATTGTTTAATTTTAGTTAAAATGAAAAATAGTATTGCTATTATAAAACTTAATTTTTGTTGTATATAATAATTCTAAAATATTTATTTTTATTTGTTATATAACACAATTTTTTATTAGAGACATGCATCTGAAAATTGCTTAAAAAGTGAATACTTATAATACACTTTAAACATATATAGATGAAGTTAATAAAATTTTTACAAATGACAACATTTAGATTAGCACTTTTAGATCATATTTACTTCATATTCATAGCCATTATTATGTGTTAAATGTAATGAATGCAAATTTATGCAAATCATTACTCTGTCCATTGCATATTGTAAGTATTATGATCAATGGTGAAGTAAATTATTCATTAAAGAGTAGATATAGATGATTGCTAAACTTATGCTGATGTCAATGAAAAAAATCTTATAAATAGAACAGATTAATTTAAACTCTTTTTTCTCTGTGTTTTGGATTTAAACTGAAGCACATACAAATTTATTTATATGATATTCTTTTTACTTTCTTTAAAGGATATAGTTGGCTGAACAAAGTGGATGAGTAAGAATCAACATTATCTGCCCATGAATCAGACAGCATATTGATAAAATTGTATGGCAAAATGACAATTTATCATAAAAGGAAAAAAATCATTGGAATTGCTTTATTATGTTATAAACCATCAGAATATTTTTATCCTTTAAAATGGATGTTATATATATTTTAAAAATGAAATACAAATGTCACAAAGAGTACAAGCATCACATATACCTACCTATATAATATTATTAGATCATTTGATCAATTTTATCTAAGATATGAATCAGTTTAATTTCCTAGTCACATGGTCCTAGATAAAGCTAGCATCTATTCATTCATAATATTTAAAATAATATTTATTCATGAAAATATATCTTTTCATATTGACATGAATATAAACTATTACTTAGATTTGTAACATCATATAAATCAAATAATTACTATTTCAAAGAATAATTTATATATATATATAAACATTGAAATTAACAAAATGTTCTTTGAATTTAAAAGTTTTCATGAATATATTATATCTTCTCAGAAACAAGAACATAATATTGGTTTGTAGTTTCAAATAGACATCAGAACTAGGATGTCATTCTGGAAATATAGTATTGAAAGATACTCATTCTGGTTGCTAGTTTATATTTGTCATTATTATTGTTATATTTTTTTGTTTCTCCATACATGTAAATTGTATAGTCTTTATTGATGAATAGTATGTAATTTTAATTAATTAGTAATCTATTTACATACCAAAATATAAGATAGTTATATCTTTCTAAATTTAAAGTTATATCTTGTGGCAGAATAATTATTATCTTAATATTTAAAAATATTTATTTTTTTTATTTACTGATTTTAAATTAACTTTAGGTATGTCACTTATATTAGAAGTTCAAAAAAGATTTCATTGCAATAAGTATTCACATTATTTTGTTCTCTTAAATTATATTAACAAATAACTAGATTCATCTTTGTATGTATATATATATATATATATTAAACTCTTTTATATCATGGAACATATAAATGTTCAGCAACATATTTGTGTTACATAAACATTTATCTTTCATATTTGATTTGATATTAAATAATTGGAGATTAATACACAATCACATATTTAAATATGGAAATAATGCTAATTGATCATCTATTGTACTTGCAATTAGATCTCAGGAGGACATATCAAATGTTTACAATCTATTCATAATTGATATTCATTAAATGTGTTTGATTATTACTTATTGTACAACATGGATTCACTTATTAATAACATTTGAGGGAGACAAGATACTTCATAAAATTTATTTGAAATAACTATATCACATAATCCAGAAATCAAATCCCAGAATTGGTAAATGAGTCTGGTTATATTATTTTTTCAACTGAATTCAATAGTTATTATCTGACTGGATATAAACATTATTAGGGTAATCATAATTAAATATTTAGATATTTTATCTAAATTGTTATTAATTGGATAGTTACTGTCTTGAGTTCATGATTGGTCAATAAGATCTTAATCTTATTCAGTTATAAAGCTGGTAGTCATATATTTTGTTCTAAGTCAGAATGATTTGCTTCAATTATATTTAAATTTAATTGATGTGGATCATAAATCCAATAAAATATTAAATTTTAATATATATATACTTGATTATAAGAAATGCTAACAATTCTTTTTATGTGTTTTGATTGTTATAATATACTATTTTAATAATTTAGTTGTATCAAAATTAAAATAAATTGATATGATTAGTTAATTGTACTTAAGTAAATATCCAATGGCTGGGATATATTTTATTCAGGCTATATTAGAGTTATTATTTCCCATAACACATTTTTGATCTGTTACAAATGTCATCCAAATCATAGGGGCTATAACAGAGGTTAGCATACACACATATTTATTCTTTTACAAATGTTACCACAGTTTTCATGGCAAAATTAAACAGGATCATACTATCATGGTCTTGTCATATCCAATCTGTTACCAATGTCATTCTAGCTTTAAGCATGATAACAATGGTCATTCCATCATCATATTTTCATTGCAGCTATAAAATGCTCTTCAAACCTGTTGGGCAACTTTCTGTTCTGCTATAATATGTATTGCAATGGTCAAAACAATAGTCAAGATGCATTAGGATAATCTGTGGGAGGGGGAGCAATCATATTTTAAATTCACTAATATACATGTTAATAATGTGCAACAATCACAATGATAACTAAATAATGAATATTCTTACTTTATCTTTCAGTGTTAATTTCATGATCATCATCCAACTTTGGATACCAATACCATCTGTAAATATTTTAGAGATATACCTTATTTCTATATTAATTGATTTTAAGAAAATTTCTTTATAATATTTAATAGTTAAAGTGACTAACACTTCACCCTCTATCTATAATAATCACAAGTTTTCTTAAATGCATGGATCATGGATTTGATATTCAGCTTGGCAATTTTCATATAAAATAATTGAAACATTACACTATTTAAATTAATAGTAATAAACAATAATTTATTTACAGATTCATAATAAAATCATTTTTGGTACAACTCTTTTATTTTTATTCTCAGATAAATATGCATTCATTAGAAAATATTTACAAATCAAATACTAAATAAGCATTTATTTTTATATAGCACATGTTTACAATTGTATTACATTCAAATATCAGCCTTTCAAGCTAATTGTGCATATGCTTTTGCGAGTGTTAATAATAATAAATGAATACTTTCCTCTCCAATACAAGATATAGTATTTATGCAGGAATAAAATGAATCCACTTATTCCTACAACTCAAATGCTTATCTATGAGCCAATCTGAAGTACTGGCAAGGAAAGCATGAGGATGGACCACTCACTTTAAATTACTATATACGATGTCTGAATGAATGATGTTGGTGAAATTGTCTAGAATGTAATACAATTGTAAACATGCACTATATAAAAATGAATGCTTATTTACATATGATTAAGTTTCAGTTAGAGTGACGTTTAGTAAATTCTAGACAATTTCACCTACATCATTCATTCAGACATCGTATATAGTAATTTAAAGAGAGTGGTCCATCCTCATGCTTTCCTTGCCAGTACTTCAGATTTGCTCATATATAAGCATTTGAGTTGTAGAAATAAGTGGATTCATTTTATTCCTACATAAATACTATATCTTGTATTGGAAAGGAAAGTATTCATTTATTATTATTAACACTTGCAAAAGTGTATGTACAATTAGCTTGTAAGGCTGATATTTGAATGTAAATCAAATACTAAATAAAATGATTACTAATAGTCTTGAATTGCATTTCTAATTCAAATGAAATGCTTCTTCATGTATAATTAATATATTATTTAATTATGATTTAAATAACCTAGTAATGTAATCTCTTTAATAGTCTCATATTTTAGTTGATGTTTCACAAGCACATGTAGAGAGACATCATCAGAAATTCAATGATATTGATGGCTGAAGAGTTTGAGAGTGGTGTAGATTGAAGCCTGTTCATTAAAGTTTGAAGATTTGCTTTTTTAATATAAACCAAGAGCTGATTATATATGTGTGTAGGAGATGATAATCTGGATCAATTGATGAGTACTAGTTTAATACAAAATGTGTATATTGGTAATCATTTATCTTTTTCACATGTGTGTGTCATATATATATATATATATATATATATATATATATATATATATATATATCAAATAATGTTAATCTATCAATTATACGTCAAGGGTAAGTCTTTATGTAACTACACTTTTTCTTAGACTAATACTAATTCGATGAGATGGCTTTTTTTCAGTCATATCCCTTGTTAAATAATAATCATAATTCAGTGAGATAGTCAGCTATCTTACTCTGCCTCCCATTGATAATATCTTACTATTAATCCTTCATAGAGACGATTAGTTTCAGATCTTTTCTCTGATAAATAAAATCACTAATTTTTAAACATTTCTCTTCATAATATTGTATATATAAAATATCTAAATAATTGTATTTATATATAAGTTCACACACATAAACGTATATATCAATGTAGATTGATCAAGGCAAGGATCAAATCTACCTACAAAACAATATGAATCATATTTAAATTAAAAGTCAATTTATAAATTTAATTTAAAATTACAATAATTATAATGCAGTTTTTTTTTTTTTAGTGATCGTTTATTGTACTTTTTGGGCATTTCACATATCTCAGATACATATTTACACATATGTGCACACACACAGTATATTTAGTATTATGAATATTGTGCTCTCTAGCTAATTTTACCCACATTTTAATATTACCTAACAATATAAAATATTAAACATCACATGATCACCATTTCTTATGCTTGCTCATAATTGTTATTAAAACAGGCAAAACTCTCCATACAGTAGTGCTACTCAGTACAAGTCAGAGTAACCAATAAATGCCAGAAGGTTTATGCATAAAATTCCCATCTAGTGCCTACTCATCCAATGGTTTATAGTTTGTATTTATATATTGACTATCATCATCTAATATTAAGTATTGAATGTCTTTAAATAAATTTTTTTTTATATTTTCCAATTACATTCAACAGTTAGTAATAGCACACAGTTATTATATGCACAATTCTTTCTTTTTAGGCATTCCTGGCCTGACCAGTGACAGTACTAACACGGAGATCAAACCTGGAACCTTAAGTTCTTGAATATTGAATTTTAAGGTAATGCTTTAACAAACTTTGAGAGGATGGTTTATCTGACTAGAGCATTACCTTAAACTTCAATATTTAGGAATCTATGGGTCCAGGTTTGATTCCCATGCTAGTATTGTCACTAGTCAGACCAGCAAAAACTACTCAAAATGTTGTGCATGTTCTAACTAATCTGTGTATTGTTAGTAACAGTTGAAGGAAAATTTAAATAGTTATATTTTTCTAAAGACATTCAATACTTAATAGAAGATGATGGAAATATTCCAATATATAAATACAACTAATGTTTTTTTTTTCTTTTTTTTATTGCTTATCTACATTAGAAAAAAAAGACATGTTTTAATTTAAATGAAATATATATTTACTTAGTGATAACTTTTACAATATATTTTTTTAAGAAAGAGTGAATCTTTGACATTATAGTCTTAAAAAATTAAATAAGGTTTACAATAAATTAAACTGAAATTTTAAGTTGCTTTTTAACTGTTTGAGAAAAAAAACAATCATTTACGTCCCCTAGTTAGTATATTTTAATCAATTTAATATATATTTTTTCCCCATGTGTCATAGCATCAGCTGGGAAGCGAACCCGCTAACCCGGGACAATTGCTTGTAAAGCAGCTGTCGCTGACGTCTCGACCACTAATGCTTGACAATATATATAATTTTATATATAATATATAGTTAACTACAAAATATATACATTTAGAGGTCAACGCAAGAAGTAATATTCGTAATACAAATCTAAATTATAAATAGTCTTTTTTAAATAATTCATGTCACTTGTATATGTATGTATAATTATTATCAAACAATTCTTTGCGAGACATCTTTCTGCAACTTGTTATGCGGCTTTATATTTCTTGCTATAGTTACTTTTGGAGAGGTGTATTTTTTTAAAACAATGATAAAATATCATATATAAACTTTCTTAGAATCGACTTTTTTTTCTCTGCCTTATAAATTTTGTTTAATAAAAGTTTCTGTATAAATTATCACTGATCATCATCATATTTTTTCCAGTTGCATTGAGTTGTAACTTCTTGAGACTAGCATATTTAATAAATATTGGATCCAAAATAGTCTTCAGCAAGCATATGTCTTTTTTAATTTTGAAACACCAACTATGATGTTGACTTTTTTAGTGTTCATCTTCAAAGAGCAATAAAGAGAAGAAAGTGTTTTGTTTTTTTAAACTTTACTTATATATGTTTGGTGTGACCTCATTTGTTTCTCAAATCTTAAATACTTTAAATATATTTAAATAAAATAAAAATCTTTTATATATTATGATTAAATTTTTATCTTGGAGTAAAACTACATTATGTCTATCTAATTATGGATTATTTTTTCACTTTTTTATTTCCATAAAAAATTGCAAACTTAAAATTAAAATCAAATTTTAATTATTTTCTTTTGAATCTCTCTCTTTCTTGATTAACTGAAACCAAAATATAGATACTTGATTTAAATTTTATTCTTTTAATTTTTTTTAAGATTTAATTTTTAAAAATCTATCTTATTTAGTTTTATTGTGCTGTTTCTGAATGATGTAGCTTTTAGACACACATTATGCCTTATATTTTTTCACTTATAATTGTAAACATAATTTTCTAATTCTAAATGTTTTAGTTTCTGATAAGAAAAATTAGTCATATTATTTTATTCTATTTTATGAAATATTACTTAGTTGTTTTTTTTTTTAATTCAAAAAATTTAAATGCTTTAGATTTTAATAATAAAATAAATTTAATACATTATTATTTTTAGGCATTTATTTTAAAACATTATTTTGTTTATTCTTAATAAATTTGTGTTATTCTTGTTATCCGTCTCATAATTACTGTTGGCCATCTCTCTCACTCTGATGTCTATGACCACAAGACTGATCATGAAATAGATATAACATTACTTCAAAGTATTAATGGTAGTCTATTAGAAGTAGCACAATATTAAATATATAAATGTTTGTCAGATGATTCAAAGTTATTATCTTCTCAACGTAAAACAACTATAATTATTAATATTATTTATTACTTTTATCTTGCTATCTTTGATTTCTAGAATAATTCCAACTCAGTTAAGTGAGTCATTTTACTATCGATCATTAGTCTTTATTAACTGGAATCATATTTTGTTTTTGTATGATTACATTGCTCTCCTTTAATTGCAAGCATAATAATTCTGACTTTAATATTTTTTTTTTTTTGAGATATTTAGTTGTTTGTTTTTTTTCGATCGTGTTGTTTAGTTCTTCAGGTCATAAAATGGTTAATCTAACTAATAATTATATATATATAATAACTAAAAATAATAAATATAACGGTAATAAACTATTATGAACAGTATTTCAGTAAGCAGGCGTACGTTGGTTAATTTCTTAACTTGCCTCAACTGTCATTAGATAATCTGCCTCAACTGCCATTTGATATTGAGAGATGTAATAGTAATCTTAGTAAAGCCTCAATCTACCTAAACATTTTTACATACTAACGCATATATATATATGTGTGTGTGTGTTTTGCCAATTCTTACTTATGCATCTGAGACTTGGACATTTCTAAGAGCAATACAGAGACTTCAGACCACTCAAAGAAGTATGGAGAGATGCATTCTGGGAGTAACAAGAAGAGATCGAAAACACAATGTAAGAGAACAAACAGGTGTTACTGACCTCATTGAAAAAATTAAAAGATTGAAATGGATTTGGGCTGGACATATTGCTAGAAGAGATGATAATAGATGGACAATTGAAGTCTTAAACTGAATTCCAAGAGATTGGAAAAGATCCAGAAAGAGACCACATGTGAGATGGATGGATGAGATGAGAACGTGTGCAGGGGGTGATGTGGAGAAGAGAAGTTAAAGATCAGAGAAGATGAATTGAACTTGGAGAGACCTTTATCCTGCAGTGAATTGATAATGGTTGATGATGATAATGATATAAATATCTATATTTTTTTACAATCCTGTAAAAAAGTAATAGCTATAATATATGTTGTATGAGGAATGAGTAAGTTAAAGCAAAAGTTTTCACACATAAGATGTATAAAAATGTATATGAAGTTCTTCAAATATAATTAACAGTACACCTATGGTCTGATCTTACCTGCAGTCCTTATTTACATGGCCGTAGGTGGAATTCTGATCTGGAAATAATTATAACATTACTTTTAATTACATATGGATGAATCCTAAAAAAAATATCATATATATAATATTAAATGCCAAAGTTAAACTTATCTATATAATAAACTAGTAATCAATCCACACTAATACACAATTAAGTCACTAGCTAAAATCAAAATTAAAAAAGTAGCAAGCAATAATTTTCATTGATAATGGTATAAATTACAAATAAGAAATTAATTTACATCTATTAATATTAATCATCATGTATTTATAATAATGTAACACACTTGTTAAAAAATAATTAAGTATTCGGTTATTTTTAGCGTGCTCACGAATTCGTAAGGGATCCAATCACGGAAATGATGCAATAGAGTTGCGAAGGGATACGTTTGAATCCGTTTTTCTGCTCCTCTGTCCCTGCTATAAACTATACAGGACAATTTGACATTGTTTACTTTATATTATCTGTTAAAAGTATTTTTCATTGTATATGATTTTACAATAAAAGTCTTATTTAAAAATTTCTAAATTGTTTTATTTTATCGATATTAGTTATTACATTGATTTATTCTGTATTTTACATTTTGCTAATTTGTACATAATCTTGTAGTTTAAATCTGTAAGTACTTTTCTGTGTTTGACTTGAGGTTAAAGTAAAAGTAATAAAGGAAATGAATTTTTATAGTGTAGTTTAGTATTTGGTGTAAAAGTTATCAAATGGCATTAAATGTTTTAAAAATGTAAAATGATCTTATTAGCCTGAAACCATTAGCTTTGTACTAGCATTATATGAATAATCCTAGAATTCAAAAGTTTTGATGAAAAAGGATTATATTTCATTCAACCCGCACGTAAATTATAAAGCTTTAAACGTGTACGTAATTATTACTTTTGTTATAATATGAGTTTATTTATATATTTAAATATTTTTCTATGCAATGAATCCATTATAAACTAAACTGCTATGCACAGTTTATTGCAATGGTAAAGTGATGGTCTCTGAAGCTCAAGAGCTGTGGATTGCATCTCTATTCCATGTCTTCTGGGATTCAAACTTTTTATAAACTCCTAAGCAGTAATCCATTTGATCGTTATAAACCACGCTCCCATAATATATATATATATAATATTTTAAATATCCCATAGCTATATTCTTTCAGCCACACACACCCTTCCTTTAAATAAACAAAAGCTTAAATTTTGCAGTTTATTTAAAAAGAAAATTCAAACTTTCCTTTATTTAAAGGGGAAGTGTGGTTGAAAGAATATAGCTATGGGGCATTTAAAATATTTCATATAGATTTCAGCTGGCATTATACTCTGTTTCTATATATATATAAATCCACCATAAACTAAACGACAGTAATGGCCTCTAGACCTAATCATAAATTGATATAGGTCTATAACAAACTTCATTAAAATTTATGAAAAAGCAATAATAATGATAGAAATAGTAACTAAATCAAATAACGTATAAAACTTGTCAAAATATAACACAACTAACTTCAATGTCCATGTAAATTACTAAATCAAAAAATAACTTGTGGCTGAATGGTAGATTTTCTATCTGTCATAAGCATGACATGGGTTTGAATCTTTGCAAGTTGAAAGTTTTTTTTTTTTTCAAAATTTCATCAAGATTATAATTTTTTAAGTAGAAAATAGCATATCTTTATGCATTCCAATACCTGGACATTCTTAGGTAGAGAATAAAGGTATGTAAAATTGGTCCGAGTTTCATTAAGCCACAAGTGATTAGCCAGTTGAAAAATTCCTTTATTTAGCAGCTCCTTTATCAAAAGAGTGGGAAGACTTTTTATTCTGCAATTGGATTTTTCACACTGAGTGTGGCATTTTTAAGAATTTATAGTACAAGGAATGTGGTCAAATGTATGATGTTATATTGTTGTTTTGACAGTTTCCATATATAGCTTTAAAGAGAGAAAGAATTAACTACTTTAATTGGTAATTTAGAGTAAGAATTGACAATGTTGCAACATGATGAGTAAATTAATAAAAAAAAGTTGCTTGTATGTATTCATGATGTGTATCGATTGTATAAGATGGAGTGGATGACTAAAGGGAGCTTGAGTGTCTGGATTCAAATCCACTCTAATTACATCTAACTATATATATATATAGTACTACATAAAAATTTAATGTCTCACAGTATAGTAATTAGCACATACATGTAACCTTTTCTTCCCTATTTGGCTCTGGATGGGAGGAAAGAGGAATTCTTGGAATTACTAAACGACTATTATTTTACCTACATATGTAAATTACTTCCATTTTATCTTTACTATTATATATTAAGTTATTCTGAAAAAAAATAACCAGATAATTAATACCATGTAAAGTTACGTTATATTGGAGCACAAGTCCAGTTATTATTTTTGAAATTTTGCAAACAATTATTTGCTGGATCCTCATTTAGGAACTATCAAAGTTTTATGGCTGAAACGGTGGATTGCAATTATAAGGCTAATATTGGTGTTGAGTGTGCAATTACAGTAAGATTTATTTAACTGCACTTCATTTATCGCTCATTGTTGAATTATATGTGCGTGCGTATAAAGTAGAAGTATTAACTATTCTATTTCTACGACGATGACCTACATAGATGTGTGCTGACTTATGAACTTAAGTTTCGCAATTTGATTCTGACTGAAGCAAATTTATTTAGGAAGTATTGATTAATTTGCCTTTTCAAGCATTTTCTTTATATTGATCAAGTTTTCTGATGTTGATTGAGTAATGTCAGGTTTGCTTTCAATAAAAAGAACAATCTTTAATTATTAAGTTGTCAGATAATATTTCATTAGAAACAAAAGAAGATGAAAATATCTATTTCTAAATACACCTAGTTTATAAATATGTTTTGCCTTGTGACAAAAGTTGAGTTATTCTTGGAGTGAATGGGAGGGGGGGGGTGAAGAGTGTAAATCCTATTCTGACTTATCAATAGCAATTAGTAATGTGAATCATAACTTTTTAAAAAACTTTCGCTAAAAATATCAATATTTATATTTAATCGCTAATATTAGGTAGCTATATAGATTGGTTAGAGGTAACTCTAGAGAACAAACTTTAATATATTTCAAATTTTTTTGATTCTAGACCTAAACCCAATATGCCAGACTGTTGCCATAAATTCTACTTCGCGAGCGTCTTTGTGCACATCTCTATTTAACTTCAATAGTTAATACAATCACAAAGTTTTCGAGAGTTCATGGCCACGTAATAAAAAATGACATATATATAGGACATCATGATGCAATAATAGAACTATCACTTGTTTAAACTATGACCCGGATTTAACTTTAATTCAAGCAAGATTAGAATTTTTTTAATCTTTTTTTTTAAAATAGTTATTTCATAACTAATCTAGCTAATGAATTAAAATTGGTCAGTAAATGGGAATCTATTTTCATATGTCCGGTAAATAAAGATGAAAAATCACTCTAATTCTCATCAGTTACTTATAAATCAGGTAAGTAAATTGAATAAAATGCTTAGTTACTTTTCTATAACAATAAGAATAAACATCCAAAAGCTGATCAAAGTAAACTAAGTTTGTCGCATTCTTACAGAATGACATATAAAATAGAGTTTAAAAATTATAGTAACAGAAAAATTTCATTGATTATTTCTATAAGCATAAAGCTATTTAAGACTTATTCAAATCATTTTCAATTTACTATAAAAAAAAACTTCATTATCCGCTTCTTCAATTTTGTTTTCATTTAATACAATATACTAAGGCAATATTAATATCTGTGAAACATTATTTTTATTTCTAAGAAATTTATTCTTAAATGTTTTCTTCAAACTAGCTAGTTCCTTAGGTGTTGTTTACAAATAACATTATATTCTTCACATTTTAGATGATTCAATATACGTGTATGTGATAAAACAGAAACTGCGGATGTTGTGGAAAAAGAACACATATGTAGAAAAATATAATATCAAAATTTTTATTCCAGTCAACCATTAAAAATGAAAATGTAGCATCATTCTACGGGACTATGATTTGGGATTACAATAAATTTACAATACTCAAATTTGAACGATAACAATATGCAAATATTTATACAAGGCCAGTTTGAATCAAGTTGTAAAACAACACAATAAATATAATAAAGAATCTTGCAAATAGTCTATACTTGTATCTTAATATAATTCATAAAATAATCAGAAGCGGTTCTAATTTTGTCTGCTAATGTAGTTGAATTCATGATTATATAAAATTGAACTGTAACCTAAAACGAAATTGTTAATTAAATTTAATTTAAAAGTACTATAATAAAAAAAATAGAGAATTACAAGCAAGTAACAAACTTGACCATCTACAATAATAGTTGCTACCATATGCCAACCTATGTATATATATTTGCAAAGACTTGAGCTGGTATTTTTAGATCTAATGTCTAAATACCCCAGCATCTCACTGATGACAGCTAGCAGCTAGAAACCGTTCTGGGATGCGGATATTTGGAAAAGCTTGTTAAGAGCTATTCACTCTCATTATATAATATATATATATATATACAGTATGTCCCAGTAAAAAGGTGCTATTCCCAATATTCTTGCAGCAATGTCTCTAAATCCATTAATTGGTTCTCTAGCAACATAATTTATCTATTTACTGCAAGTGTATTAAGGCGCTAGGGTGTCTGAGTCATCAGTTGCAATATAAAACCATGTATCATCATTGATGTTTTCACTGTCTTGATGAAGTATTGCAAACCACTTGTACATATTCTGGTTATTCATAAATTTATTCCATGTACAGTTTAAGTTATTGTAAAATGTTTCAGTGGTAGTTTTATCCAGTTTATAACAAAATTTAATGTTAATATCTTGTTACCTTATGGGTTGAGATATGAAATATACTATCACCAGTCAGATCATAAATTGTAATCCAGATGCACTGATGCTCTAAAATTTTTGTGGTAAAGAGCTATGTTATGTTTCTACATTCCAGATCAAACTTGAAAACTTGCTAGCTTCTAAATTACTGAGTAATAACTTTTACTTCACTGTTCTTCAGTTAGAAGCTATTGAAGATACTGCTGACTTAGCTACCTAATTTTTTTTTTTGTTTTAATATTATATTAGGGTTGAAAGTTGTTTACCTAAGAAGAATACGACAAGTTGATGTTACAAAAATCTAAGATAGACAAATATGAATTTAATAAACAGTATCTCTCTAATAAAAAAGTAAATTAAAATTAGTATTTTTTTAATGTTGCCCCATATAATAATCAAGATAATTAAATTAAATGTTTAGTTATAATTGTACAAAAATGTAGCTGATGAATAATGATTCTAATTCAAAGATTACAATCCTGTAATGAATAATACTTCTATAATTTAATTTTCAGTACACCACTCTCATACAGGTTAGAGCCTATTTTTTAACACCTTGTGAAATAGTGTAATGATAAACATATCTTCAAAGTCATATAAAAAAGATGTATAATCCCCAAGATGAAATGAGCATCTTTTAAATCATATGTCTTTTTCTTATGACTTTGGACATATGTTTATCATTACACCCCTCCACAAGGTGTTAAAAGCTGATAGAAACCAGTCCCTATCTTCTGTGTCAGTGGTGTATTGAAAATTATACTTCAGAAATATTTAAATGGATAATTTCTAGACTAACGAATGACTAATAAAAATTATTAATATTACAATCCTGTAATTTGATAAAGATTGGAATATCTAATATTTATGGTGTGTTTATTATTTGCTCTATTATAAACCGATGTAATAAAATATTATAAAGACACATGTGTGTGTTTGTAGAATAAATTGTGAATACATACTTGAATGAATAAATGGTGATAATGGATCTTTAGATAAGCTGCATATCAAACATATTCAATCGTTAGATCAAGCGATTCATTTTACAGTAAATAATTTTCAATCGACAATTTTCTTTCATAGCGTAAGCTTGTGGTTAAACACCTGTAGAGGTCCCTACTATCGCATTTTACATGCATATTCTCGAGGTTATAGCCTCGGTAAATATTACTTACTGCAATCAATGTGCGTTTAATAAATTTATAATTACAACTTTAAAATTTAATAAGGAAATTTCTTAAAATTTTCAAACAAGTTTTTTTTTTTTTTAAAGATTTAGTATATGTTTTATTACTTGATAAATTAATTACAAGTCAAAATTTTTCAAATGATTTTATTTTACCAGCTTGTTCCATAAAGTCCAGGATTAATGTTGGATGGGTAAGACAAATGACATTAAAATTTAATAAGAATTACAGTGGCTGTCTCATCATCAGTTGTTCTGCTCAAAAACCTACTATGGCTTGTTATAATGTGATTTCGCTTCCCCAAGCATTGGTGGCCTAGGTGTTAGCATAACTGCCTTCCAAGCAACTGGCCTGGGTTCTCTTCCTGCACTTTGACATATGAAAAAAATTTTTTAACATGTCTTCCCTTAGGAACACTGTTAATTTAATGACTAGTTTGAAGTGTGATGCAAGGAGGATTCTCAGAATTTGATTTTCTATAATCTGCATTATTTCTATTTAATCTTCTTTGCAAAATATAAGGTCAAATATAAAATTATACATTAATTCACTATATTTGTATGAGATTTGTGTATTATGGATCGTTTACTAGTTTCAGTTAAAATAATAAAACAAATGATTTGTTTCTGCCCAGGCTGTATGATACAAAGTGCCGAAACCAAGAATTTCAATTTCGATTATGGAATTTTCAGCTCTTGCATATAACATTTTACCATTATTTTTTTGTGAACAAAGCAAATTTGAAATAGTTCTGACAACCAAAAAAGTATCTATAGAGAATAGTCTTGGTATTTAACAATTATATTTCCATCTGATTTAAAGATATAAGTAAGTAAACAGTGTAATCCAGATGAAAATCAAATCCCCCAAATTTTGTTTAAATATATTTTATCCTGTAAAAGTCATGGTCAAATAAATTATAGCAGAGATTATGTTATGTGTTACAATATGAAAAAAATTTAAAAGATTTCCCTTTATTATATCTTAATAGTAAAATATATGATTTCTTATTTGTTTTCAGTGGCAGCTTAGAAATTATTTTTATAACTACACATAATACTAACTTTGGTTTTCATGCCTGGTATTTCTCAAATGCAATTTACCATTACATAGTACAAGTCCTTACAAAATATGTTATAATCAAACTGATAGCTTAAACATTACTATATATTATTAGTTATGTCAAAGTTCACAGCTAATCATGTCCTTGAATCTATGAACCTCAAATATGTAACAATATTTAAGAAAAGAGTTTATATAGCTTAAATTAATCACAACTCCACAGGAATAATTATAACTTAATACTATTTATAATTTTTATTTTAGAATATTTGGTGCACAATTATATTTAAATAAAATCTTTGTAAGATAAGATTTATTTTTACTTGTTAATAGTGCAAAACACAATATCTAGTCACTTCTGAGCATTATATCACCCCATGTATGCAAAAATAAAATATGTCCACAAACACAAAGAATCCATGAGTTTCTTTTAGTGAACATGTCAGGAATATAAATTGGACTCACATTAATGTCATTAACTACTTAGTTTAAAATGAGATGGTTTACCACACAGTAATATGCATAATATAAATTGGAGTCACATTAATACCATTAACCACTTTATTCACAATGGGATGGTTCGCCACTAGTAATATGCATAATATGTATTTTACACCTCTTTGCACTAATCTGAAAAATTGTTTATATTTAAAAAACACTATCCAGTAATTTTTTTTGAAAATTTAATCATTTATATCTTTATACAAAATATTTTTGCAATATATATAATATACTAAAATAGTTACTGACCTAAACTCAGATGAATATAATTGCTCAAGCCAATTGGCTTGATTTCAAAATTATAAGATAATTTAAATTTTAGCTTTTTGCTTGAATAATAAAATTTGAGTTGAGAATGATAGCTAGATGCATAATACATTATTTTCAGCTTTGGATCCCATAAGGTACTAATCAGGTCAAGAGACAGAAACCAATTGGAAAATGGAAATTCAAGTTCTTTATCACATTGAAAATATTGATCACTCAATATTACTATAGATGATACTAGGGTAGAAACTACCCTTGTTGTATAAGATAGATAGATAGATAGATAGATAGATAGATAGATAGATAGATAGATAGATAGATAGATAGATAGATAGATAGATAGATAGATAGATAGATAGATAGATAGATAGATAGATAGATAGATAGATAGATAGATAGATAGATAGATAGATAGATAGATAGATAGATAGATAGATAGATAGATAGATAGATAGATAGATAGATAGATAGATAGATAGATAGATAGATAGATAGATAGATAGATAGATAGATAGATAGATAGATAGATAGATAGATAGATAGATAGATAGATAGATAGATAGATAGATAGATAGATAGATAGATAGATAGATAGATAGATAGATAGATAGATAGATAGATAGATAGATAGATAGATAGATAGATAGATAGATAGATAGATAGATAGATAGATAGATAGATAGATAGATAGATAGATAGATAGATAGATAGATAGATAGATAGATAGATAGATAGATAGATAGATAGACAGATAGACAGATAGATAGATAGACAGATAGATAGATAGATAGATAGATAGATAGATAGATAGATAGATAGATAGATAGATAGATAGATAGATTGGTAGGTAGGTAGCTAGGTAGATAGATAGATAGATAGATAGATAGATAGATAGATAGATAGATAGATAGATAGATAGATAGATAGATAGATAGATAGATAGATAGATAGATAGATAGATAGATAGATAGATAGATAGATAAATAGATAGATAGATAGATAGATAGATTGGTAGGTAGTTAGGTAGATAGGTAGGTAGATAGATAGATAGATAGATAGATAGATAGATAGATAGATAGATAGATAGATAGATAGATAGATAGATAGATAGATAGATAGATAGATAGATAGATAGATAGATAGATAGATAGATAGACAGACAGACAGACAGATAGACAAATAGACAGATAGACAGATAGATAGATAGATAGATAGATAGATAGATAGATAGATAGATAGATAGATAGATAGATAGATAGATAGATAGATAGATAGATAGATAGATAGATAGATAGATAGATAGATAGATAGATAGATAGATAGATAGATAGATAGATAGATAGATAGATAGATAGATAGATAGATAGATAGATAGATAGATAGATAGATAGATAGATAGATAGACAGACATATAGGTAAGTTGCGGCAGAATCATTATTAATGATAAATGATTGTTTTATTATTAAATAAATATGAAAGTAAAATATAACTTCTATAATCAAATGATTGAAATTTTTATCATTTCACTAAACTTAATTTTCTTATCTGTATTTTATATATATGAAAAGTAGTTTTTTTGCTAATTAATTCAGTTATAATAAAAAATCAGATTATGGAATATGATAATTACTTTAGTTTTAAAATTGCAAATATATATATATTTGCAATTTACATGGCAAATATAGCTATAAAAGAATTAACAGTAATTAGATGTTTGATATAAATGAAAAAAATTGGGAAAAGAAAACAATCATGTTATTTTCTTCCAATAAACATACACTCTAAGAGTTTTATATAATAACAGAATACTTGCATTGAGAGCAGTAATAAAATTACAGTAAAGAATCTTAAAACATGTATACTTATAGCATGAGAACTATAAGTCATGATAACAAAGCAGTGATTGTTGAAGAAACTAGTAAGAAAATTTGCTGATAATCATTACAGTATCCATTAATCAATTTTGTTATCTCAATAATTAATATATCTCTTAAGCAACACTTCAATTTGCCTACTAGAAAAATAACCACTGGGTTCTTGCAAGACTGTTTTTTTATGAAGCATTTATTTCTTTTATACTAGTATTTACCTACATTTTACTTATGGGAGAAATACCATAAAATTATTTAAGCTACTGTTATGACTAATTTTATCTTTTAAAGGAAATGATAAACATCTGTAAAGAGCAGGAATCTGGATTTATCTCAGAGGCAAAACTCTCCATACAGTAGCACCACTTACTGCTAGCCAGAATAATCAATGTATGCAGGGAGGTTTGCACGTAAAATCCCTATCTAGTGCCTACTCATCCAATATTCCCAGACTAATTTCTATATTGTGGCTTTCATCACTAAAGAACCTTGGTTATCATGTGAAATCTGAATTTATATAATAAAACTGTAAAAATCCTTCTATATGAAATATTAAAAAATGTATTTGCCCTAGATATAAATTTTTAAAATAATTAGTTACAAAAAAAAAATTATGCCATTTAATTGTTACGTTTCTTTTTCTTCTATATTTTAAATGTTTTAAATAAATTACACTTTTTCTTGGACTCCTTCAGAAATTGTGAAATTATATTTTATAGGAATTCATTCATTCACAGAGTTTGTTTCTATTAACACTTATTTGATTTAAATATTTGATAACCAGGCACTCTTCACAAACCTGGGAGCTTAATTGTAAGTATAGAGGATTTGAACTCAGATTTTCAAGCACCCTTCAACTATCCACACTATCTCATACAACTGATACACATGGCCACACACATGTAGAAAAGATTAATAATCACCAATATACGTATTTCATGCTAAACCATCACTCATCAGTTGGTCCAGACTATCATCTCTCACACATATATATATAACCAATGCTCAGTTTATATTAAGATAGCAAATCTTCATACTTTAATGGACAGGCTTCAATCCACTGCAACCTCCAACTTTTCAGCCATCCATATCATTGAAAATCTGATGATGAAAACTCAAATCCCAGCCTGTCCATTAAAGTATGAAGATTTGCTATCTTAATATAAACTGAGCATTGATTATATATATATGTGTGTGTGAGATGATAGTCTGGACCAACTGATGAGTGCTGGTTTAGCATGAAATACGAATATTGGTGATTATTAATCTTTTCTACATGTGTGTGATCATGTGTATCAGTTGTATGAGATAGTGTGGATAGTTGAAGGGTGTTTGAAAATCTGAGTTCAAATCCTCTATACTTACTTATTTGATTTGTAATTTTTTTATTAATTTAAAAACACATTTAATTACATTTTTCATCAAGAGATAGAAACACTTAAAAATCAACAATTTTTATTTGTGATATTATTTTTTTTTCTTTTAAAAAGAACAGCTTTTATTCTGTCAGTCATTTTGGACTTATTTTGCTATTGTTTATACATATAAATGTGATTTTTAAAAAGTATGCAATAAATATCTTTTAAATTTATTTATAATTAGTATTTATTGATAATTCATTCTTTATTTATATGATTACAATACAGGCATTCATTAAATTATTATTTTTTTAAAAAAATAGCTTATTTTTATGAAAATACTTTAAAATGTTATAAATACATTTTCTCTGCCAAATGGATTTAAAAATAAATATAAAATGCATTCGAAAAATAGTATTTTTGTTTTTAAGAAATTGTTATTTCATCAAATCCTATCTATAAAAGTTTAAAATAAATTGCCTGTTTTATTTTATTTTTATTGATTATTAACCATTTTTGTAACAATTTAAGAATGCATTCACAATTATTTTTACGGATTTAAAATGATAAATCAAGCCATCTTTAGGTGAAAGTGTAAATAGTAGGACATTAGTTATGTTTTCTTGTGATTTTAAAGGTCAGTTATATTTATTATCAGAATAATAATATTATAATTTTTAAGAAGGGATAAGTATTTTTTTTCATAATAATCAGTATTAAAAATTTTGTTTTTCATGCATGTGTTAGATTTTTTTTACATTTAAAATAATACTTTTTCTATTTAAAAATATCATAGATTAGACTTAATATTTAATCATTATTTTTAATTAGTATTGTTTTTAATAAATTTCTATTATATATATATTTGATATTTCTTTCTTATCTGTGTACTTATATTCAACAATTTGATAATTATGTAATCTTATGCTTTTCATGATCCAGATTCCAAAAAATGCAATAACAATTAGATACTAGTCTTTATGATTGGTCATTCATATACTGATAATATAAAGCATTATGATTCATGAGATAAAATGAACTAAAATTATTAATTATGAGAAAAATAATAGTGTCTAACTTAATAGTCTCCTAGATTTAAACACTATTTAAATTAAATGTGATATGTTGGTCTATTTCCATCATCTATGAGTGAATGTTGAATGTATAGAAAAATTTAAATTTTATTTAAATTTTTCAAATAAAAGAACTGTTAGTGACAAGACACAAATAGACAACACAGATTAGTAATTACACGTTTCAATTAGTAGTATTTTCCACTCCTCTTCAGGTGTTGCTGACCTATATGCACAGTGACAATATTCATTTAGAAGTTGAACTCACACCTTTAGATTCTTGAATATCGAATTTAAGGCAATCAGCAATCTAAAATATAGTAATCCAAATGGACACCTAGAATATGGCTTATATCATGATAGAGTACTTAAAATTAGAATATTTTACATATATTAAAATATCAAATATACATTCTGATATAGCTAAAATATTCAAGTTATGTGAAAATACATATCTAAGTACATATTACAAAATCAATTATATAAACAAATTAACAACTAATGAAGCTATATGAATGTTGGTGAAAATATCTATCTCACCATTGTACAATATGTTGACTATGCTCATGAGTTTTTTTTATTTTTGAAATAAATTATTGTATATTAATGAGGTTGTTCTTGGTTTCTCTCTATCCATTTATAAACATGATTATCTATTGATTATACTCTTATTTGCAATTTCATTAATCTGTTATATATATATATATATATATATATGTGTGTGTGTGTGTGTGTGTCTGTATTAATGTGTGTGTGTGTGTGTGTGTGTGTCTGTCTGTATTAAAACATTTCCATGGACAAAAGGTATGAATACCCATTTGAATTTATCTGTATGTGTGAATGCTTTTAGAATTATTATAGCACTGATCTTTTTTTGGATCAAACCTGCCATTATTTCAGTAAAATTAGGGCTTAGTAATTGTTGTTTAAAACACAAATATCAGAATCTACTTATTCAAATATGAATTCAAATGATGAATAAGTTTTAAAATGGGTTATTCTGAATGTTTAATTTGGCAGTTTTGTTTCTGAAATGTATACTCTATATTCCAAATTTTTTAATGGACAAAATAAAGAATATCTAAATAATAGGTCAGGTGATATCAGTTTATTTTCTGTATGACCATCATAATTTGAACATACTAGATAATGACAGCAGATATCCAAATGACACATTAATGCTCTAATAATAAAAACAACCTTTTAAAAATGCTGGCAAATCTAAAAATATTAACAACTAATCATACATTTCTGTACTTAGAGACACACATATATGTAGCAGATTTTAGTACATTAGTTTTAAAACTGTCTCAAAATATTATGAAAGGTAAATAATCCCCACAATTCATCTTGAAAAACTTATCCTATTCAAGTATCTTAATGCCTATATTTTTTGATTGATATTGTATTATTGCTTCTATATATCTAAAGGATTTCATATTAATTTAAAATACCAGCTGCCACGTTTTATAGTACTATAAACATTATATCAAAGCTAATAAATTTGTGTCTTTAAAGCTTTTAACTTAGTTGTTGAGGCAGGTGTTTTTTTTTTTTAATATATTCATAGGGAAAGTGATTAGTTTGAAGAATGCGTTATAAATCTGAACTACTTGATATATATATATTGGAGATCATTTATCTTTTTCGCATGTATGTAGTCATGTGTATCAGTTGTATAACTTGAATTGGATAACTGTGTGGAGTTTGAAAGTCTGAGTTCAAATCCCTATAATTATATTAAGTTTAGTATAAATTATATATATATATATATAGTCAGACAAATAAATTCTTACTTTAAAGCCACTATAATAATTAGTACAACTTTCTACACTGTTATTAAACTCTAACATTAAAAGCATTGCTTAAATACTACACAATGCATTTAAATTATGTATGTATTCTCTTTGCCTATATTTTATACTATCTGATACTGTTTGATTTATCTTATATGCACTTACACCCACATACACATGCAAATGTATTGTAACTATACATAGTCATGGTTGGGAGACTAGATTAGAGATCAAGCACAATGAGGAGGATGAATACCCTAATTATTCTATAGCTTTGAAGACTTTGCATACTACTTAATACTATCACATTATTCTTTAATCAATAGAATATAATTTATATCTCAGGTTCTAATCATACTACCATTATATTCTAATGCACAATAATGTATTATATACTATTTTGAATTATAATAACAAGAACCCTAAATAAATAGATCAAATTATAATTTAATAGTGAGACTTTTTATTTAAATGACTCTTGACCAACAGCATGTGATAATACAAGTGATGCTATGAGTACGAAAATGATTTTGTTCATATTCAGAGATTCCCTAAAATATTCTTATATTTCTAATATAAATAATCTAATCAAAATAATCTTAAGCACTGAAGTAATTTTCATACTACACAACATTTTAATGAAGTGACTTTTATGGACTATGTACTCTTATTATTCAAATATTATATTTGTGTGATTTAGACTTTCTGATTATGCAGATGATTATATCAAAACAAAATCAAAAATTAAGAATAAAACAAAGTTTTATTAATAATATAAAATATAATAAATACAAATATTTATCAATAATTTATGATTAAATATAATCCAAATACAAAAATAATTACAATAATAATCTATTAATTCATAAAAAATATTTAGCACCTCTGAGTAAATGTTCTCTTTATTAAAAATCGAACTATCACTCTAAAAATATCATTTGTATAAGAAACTTTCAATAATGTGTTTAACAAACTATGTTTTCAACAACAGAGCAACATAAAATTGGGATGATGTATAATTTTCATCTACCTTTGCAAAATAAAAACTAAGGTTTAAACAAAAAAATACTTGATCAAAGTATATTTTATCACAGTCTTTGCACAAACAATATTCAACCCATGAATATTAAACACTCCATTTCAAAATTACATAAATGATATCAAGAGCAAATAAGAATGAAAATTATAACCCACATGCCTTCAACATCTATTACAATAACAATAAATAAGATCCACAAAATGATGGGATTATAAAATGTCAACTAGTATTACATCACTAACCTAAATAAATTTGACATGAATCCACTATTGTTCAATACAATATTTATGTCATCTATGACTTGACGTACTTCAACATAATATATCAAAATAGCTGCAAACACATACTATTTAGCCTATAATCATAATATAACAAACACAATGTGAAAGAATGATAAAACACATGATAGCAATAATAAAATATCTAGGCATAAGAATTATAAATAAATAACTTAGGAAAAAATAGTTCACTTCCTTCTACACATTTATTCATTCATATTATTCATTAAATAATCTTATACCAAATGATCATCTTACCTTTTGATATAGTAACACAAATATATATTTTGAGAACTTGACTAATCTTATATGATACACATAAATTATAAATAAATTACTAGCAAAAATACCATAAGCATAAAGAAACACAACTTATAACATACACTCTAGAACTTTCCAGTCCAAATAACAAGTTTATTAAAGTCCAGAATATTTGTTTTAAAATATAATTAATGTTTAAAGATCATAATGAGATGAGTAATCCTTTAAAATCCATAATGACACTTAGAGCAATAATATACCATGAAGCAATAGAAAGTTGAGAACATATTATTTTATAACACAACAACAAAATCTTCCAAAGCAATAGATAGCAGTTAAGCACATATGTTTTACTTAAAATAAATGTGAAGTAAGTAGTTAATTTTCCACATTATCCTTGCAAAGCAAAATACACTTTCTAGGAATACATTAATTCTTATTTTAAGGCTGTCAACACAATTTATAAGGCAAATATATTTCAGATATTCATAAGTAAAAAAGTTTATAGCTAATTTCAAATAGATTATCATAAAGATAAAACAATTATATCGCAGATCTCCATAATTAAAAAATAATTTATGATAAGTTTAATTATCTTCTTTAAATATATTCCTCTAGTCAGTTTATAGTTTAAATCCTTGTTAGAGGCAACAATTAAGAAAGACAAAGAATAAATCTTATAACTAATTTCAGAATAACAAATTATTCACACAATTAAAAATAATTGTTATACGAAAGATTTTAGCAATAATGTTCAAAGAAAGAGATTTGAAGTTAGCTCCTCACCTAATAGCAAATTCCACATGGAATCTTATTAATATTGGACATTAAGTAATTTAATGGTTTATAAATGTATTGCCAAATTTTAATGTTATTTTATAATTTTTTCTTTATTGTAAACATAGTTAAATAAACCTGTTTTTGATACTAATATTCATTTTAAATCCAAACAGGAGCACAATACAATAAATTGAGTATTGATTAAAAAAATTCATAAAAATGTGATTCCTACATACATGAGATAGCACACCAATGTAAAAACTTAATATTTTCTTTCTTTAGTAAAATAAGTTGTTAAAATTTCCTTATTGTGTATATTTGAATATAGATTGTAGTGACATGATTTGATCCAATTGCAGAAGGCCTATAGAATAATGTTATTTAGCCATTCATTATTTTAAATTACAAATAACTTAATAAATTAACAGATTAGTTAATTAGATAAGTAACAATAAAAGATGGATTGAAGAAGAATGAAGAATAAACATGTGGTAAGTTATATTTATTTAATAAATCGTGTGACCTTCCTGAAATTGATGATTAACAAATTTGGGGCATTATTAACTGATATACAATGCAACCTTAATTAGCCATCAAAAAAAATATTGTATTAATAGCATTTTTTAAAATAAACTGTCTGGGTTTTACAGACATAACAAATTAGCATTGCATTTAAAAATACAAATTAATACATTTATTTGACTCTTTTCTTATAAATGAAGCTCTCAGAAATTTAAAATATAATATTTTTAGAGAATACTAAATACTTTTTAAACAAAATATTGCAGTTTAAATACTTTTAAATATTAACTCTTTTAAAACAATAAAAAACTTCTCTAAATCAAAATACCCATGGACACCATGTATGCACACTTGTAAGATTGGAAATGTTAATTAGAAATGTTTACATGAACTATCATAACTAATTGATTGTAAAATACTATGGAAATATAATCAAACTATTTAAAATGTTTGTTTTAATGCAGCTTGCTTACTTTAATTATTTTAAAATTACATCAAGTATATAATTGTATTTTAAACTATACGCCAATAGAAATGTTAAATCTATGGATTTAAACATCTAAATTACAAAATTAACTTAACTGATATTTTAAAATTAATTAAACAATTTTTTATTTAGACATATCTAAAGAAATTGCATATAACAATTAGCTTGAAATGCTGATCATTTATTTATAACAATTATATAGGTAAATTTAACTTATCAAATTGTTAATCCCATTTACAATATAAATTGACTTAATGGAAGAAAAATAAATTATATATTTTAATATATTCATATACACAGTTATTAGGGCAAACTTTTAAGTTGCAATATAAATATGTCTGTGCGTATACATATATATAGAAAGAGGAATAAAATGTAAAAAAATGTGCAATAGCACTATTAATTAATTAATTAATAAAAAGCTACCATTTGCATTATAAGATAGAATTATTCAAGATTTAAACAGTTAGTTAAAAATATCAAATCAGCCTTAGATTTTATAAAAATACTAATAATGAGTTTTCATTTTCATTCAAAATTGAATCACAAAGACTCATTAATCTTTAAATCAGGTACTTGGGTATGCCTCTGAAAATATGCAACTTCTTTCTACTTTTCAAACAATATCAATGTGAGTGTGCTGAAATATTATCATCTTGGGAAAGAAGTCTCTTATCTGGAAGACATGTTTTTTATGATAAAAACATGATACTTGACTATTAAAGAAGCTGATGGAACCATACAAAGTAATGATTAAACTAAACAAACACCATGAAATTACTATTAAAATCATAGACAGTTTTTTTTTCACAATTCACAAATAGACTTGTGTTTTTGCTGAGAGAGAACATAATGATTAAGTACCTGGTGGTAAAGCATGACGTATTAATTCATCCAACCACTTGGCAAGTTCACAAACATCCATTATACTGTTATTATATAAAGAATGTCACATCTGTTGTAGCTTTTTTCATAAAAAATCTCTAGTTTTAAAAAACAAAGATTTTTAGCTAAAAGTATTTTTCTTGTAAAGTTTATAGTAGATTATTTTTAAGATACTTAGATATGTATTTATATCTTCAATGACTTGAATTAATGTGTGTTTATGTGTGAAAGGAGAACGAAAACATTGGCTATATTTCCTTATGCAAAACATCTTACTTTAATTACTAGAATAGTTTTAGCAAGTTTCATTTTCTCATTACGACTAAATGCAGCCATTACTTTTAAATTATTTTTACAGTTTTAAGATTCTATCTGTGAAAAATGTTATGGTGTTATGTGTTTTAATTCCCTATTCCAGGTTTCCAAATATATATATATATAAAGTTAATCAAATTATCATTTTTAATAAGGATCTGGATATTCTGAACCTCTGGTTTATTTGAATTTGGGTGATACATGTCTATAGAATAGAGTAGTTTGAGTTTGATATATTCATACAGGTACATGCTTCAGTTATGGTGGATTCTCAGGTCTAGTACTTTATTTTATATATATATGTATATGAAAATATTCTAGTATTTATGGCTAGCTGAAAATTAAATAGAAAATATTCAAGTCACCCTTACAACCATTATGATATTTTAGTAGTAATGCCCTCTCTGATTAAATATAAAGCCTGAACTTCAAACAACTGACTCAAAAGGGTATCCAATTAAGTCAGCTTTTGAAGTTTGAACTTTGATATTGCTAAAATATTATAACAGTCGGAAGAGTGATTTGAATATATATATATATAATAAAAGAAATTAACAGTAATAATAAATATTCATAATAATGTCAAATTATATTTCTATAATTAGTAAATTTTACACCAATCCCGTAATTTGGGTTTAACTACAAATTAATTAAAACTTTATTTTTTTTATATGCTTTCATCAGGTTTGGAATTTGTTCTCATGTAATCAGACCAAAACCAACTGAGCATGAGCACAACCATTCCTTATTCATCAATAAGTAAGGGTCTAGATCATTTTAGCTAGAGAGTAAGCAAAAACTAGAAATATTTTTAAACTCTCCTCTCCAGACAATTATGATACCTCATAAAAAATACTATTTTTCATTGATTTTCTATGAGAATTTATTAGAAATGTTTTTTAAACATTAAGATAATTAAAAGCTGCTCTATCTAATGTTGTATAGTAAATGATTTTATTGAAGTTAAAAAAACTGATTTGTTTGTTTTTTCTTTGTTTGATTATTTGTTAACTTTTGATATTTTTTAAGCAAGAATGAAGGTTTCAAATTGAGGTTTAATATATTTAAATTCAATAGAATTGCTTGAAATTTATTATACTACTAATTAATATCAGGCTAATCCATATATAACCCTCATTTTATCTGTAGGTCACCTAGTTTCTTAGATATGAAACAGAGGATAAAAAAATTTTAAAAAATATTTAATAATTTCATTTAGCACAGTTAAAAATTATTCTTAAAACTTTCATTTGATTTAAATAAAGCTTATGAGAGGGTTGTATAAAAAATTTCAAATAAAAATTTCATGTCAATTTTAAACAGAACTCTTCTACATATACAACTATGTACATACACTGAATATATATACATAAAGAGTATCCATTTTAATTTAGTGCAGAGATATCTAGTGATATATATATATATATGTGGGGGGGGGGTATAAAATTGATTTAAAGTAAAATTATATGTATTAAGTGAAGTTCATTTACAATATACTTTTGGTATCCATTTTTTTAAAAATAAAAAATTTTCAAACAAAGTAAAAATGTTAAACACTTTTCACTTAAAAAAATATTTCACATTTTTAATCACTTATATACACACATATATTATTATGTACACATACTAAATATGATATATAAGGAGTATACATTTTAACTTTTAGCAAAAATATCTAGCAAGATATATATATATCAACTAAAAGTGTCCAGTTAATTTGAAGTATGATATAGTTTTTTTATTTACTGTGCAAATACTAAAAACTTAAAAATTATAGAGATAAAAAAAATTGTTTATATTGACCATGCACTAAAAAAAGAAATTGTCTCTTCAACTATAATAAAGGTTTCTAGATTTAACATCAAATAAAAGCATGAAGGGTTCAGAAATTAATTACGTAAATCTCTATTTTTTATAACAAAGGATTGACTTAATTAATTTCTGGACTTACCTCCCCATACTTTTATTTCAAGTTAAATCTAAAAAAGCTCAATTGTGGTTGAAGATACAATTATTTTTTCTTTTTTAGTGCATAGTCAATAAAAACATTTAAAACATTAAAAAATTATCTCTATTATATATAATTAATTGAAACAAGTTGTTATTACTTAAGACTTTTATCAAACATAATGAATATTTATATATTAAAGAACTCATAATTAATTTATAATATGAAACATTAAGTTATTCATTATTTATTTAACATTTTTATAATTTATATTAAAATATTTTAAGTTATTTTTAGAGTTTGTTACAATACTTGGGATTAAAACAGGCAAAACTCTCTATACAATATTGCCACTCAGTGCAAGCCAGAGTAATCAATGGATGCCAGAAGGCTTGTGCATAAAATCCCCATCTAGTGCCTACTCATCCAATATCCTCAGACTAGTTTCTGGCTTGTGGACTTCATCACTGAGGAGCCTTGAATCTGAGAGCACTGGACCTACATCTTAGGATCTAATGCAACCCTCCAGCAGCCACTTTTTATCTCTACTTAACTACAAAACTATGAGACTAAAATTGAAAACACTATAATATTTTCAAACCAAGCTCACCAACTTATATAGTCATATAGGTCTGAACTCAGTTCAGTATCTATACATTTTGGTGTCTTTGTTTCTTTAATAATTATAGCCACCACTATCCTATTAGGCAGGATTGAAGAAATGGTGATCATGTAATGTTTATTGGCTTAATACTTGGGATTCCACTAACTTTAAGAAGTAATTACTGTCATATATATGAAATGGCATCATAGCATAGTGAGTATGTATCAGTTTGTCATTCTCATAGAATAGGACTGGAATTTCAATTATGTAAACATGAAATTATTTTAACTTTTAACCAGACTGATTTTTTTTTTTAATTAGTGGACCCTTGATAATCTAATTAGTCAGCAAATGGATATCTAGCTACCTTTTACTTGAGCATAAAATAGAATAAAAAGTTAATTCTGCTCTTATCCAATTATTACAAAATCTAATACGTAAAAATTTATATATATTCTGTAGTGATGAGCTTATAGGCAGATGTTTGCTCAATAGTATATTATTTAATAACTGATTTGCTCTCTTTCTCTCTCATAGGTATATTAATTAAAGATTTTCAAGATTTACTAGGGCTGAAATATAACAGAAAATTTTCAGATGCTAACCTAGATAAAATTTGAGCTATGATGTAATTAGTCAACAACTAATAAAATTTGGCAATGCGATCTGAAACCATGTGATCTTGTAAAAACTGTATGATTTGTTTGAACTACATTAAATCAAAAATGAAATTGCTTTTAACATAATATTCTAATTGATATAAGAGTAATAAATCGTATATGTATATATATATAGAGAAGATGTAGAAAACAAATAGAAAAAATAGCATCGCAAAAACAGTAAAGAAGATTGTCAATTGTTAGATGATGAGATTTTGATAATTTTTCTAATCTTTTTAAACATCATATAAGAATAATTGGATAATTATTTTGTGAGTATTAAAAAATGGATTGTTTGGTTAAGTATTAGATAGTGAGGTAAAAATATTTTTTTCTTTTATTATTTTTATTTTATACATAACTAAGAATAGGTCATTACCCATTAACTGACCAATCTTGGATGGTTTTCTGGGTTAAATATAAACTATTCTATCTAAATAAATAACCGCAAAGACAAAAAAATTCAAGTTTATGTGACTCAAATTCGAACCCGGATTGTAGGCATAACAGTTAAACGCACTACACAACGAGACTATTCTAAATATGCAAATACAAGTATTTTTTTACATATGTAATTTTATTCTGTTTCAGATTACTGGAAGTTTCTGGGGGCTAAGTGAAACATTGTGTGACGCTTGGATAGCTACTGATGTCATAGCCAGCACTTCTTCCATCTTTAATTTAACGGCTATTAGTGTGGATCGGTAAGTTTCGTTTTTATTATTATTTTTAAATTACTGTAATACTTTTAAATTCTGTCTCGTTTGTTGGTGATGTTAACTGAAGTGATGGATTACAAATTGTCAAGAAGAAAGTCGCTTGCTAAAGAATAGTGAAAGTTAGATTCATTATTTTATGTCCTTCTAAAATCTTTCAAGTTTTTAAATAATTCTTTATCCAACACTTTTTTTATCTTACATTTTAAAATAGAGGGGAAAAAATCGAAAAACATTATTAGCTAAGTCAACTATTTTTTTTACCCCTTTTTTTTTTTTTTGATATAATATATACACCTTTCTTTGTCATTAATAATTCTGTAAAAGTATGAGTGATTCTGATCATAGCTTTCCATTTCTGTTTTTTTTCTTTCGGTATTTTCTTTTCAAAGTAGTTGTTTTTTTTACCTTTTAATTTACTGTGTGTTAAAATTGCTTTTTTTTTCTAGTGTCTCTTTTCTTTAGTAACAAGTTCGTATTAAAGAGTTACAAATGTCTTTATATATATATTCGTATATGCAAGCATGTATCGGTGGTTTAATCGGTCTTTCTGTATATAAAGTGACAGGGAATGATTTAGAATTTCTATATTCTGATGGATAATTTGCCCACAGCCCGCCCTGAAAGCAAGTAGTTAGTTGCAGACGGGTGTGGGTTCGCGTCCCGGCTGATGCTATGACATATGGAAAAAAAAATCTATCGGCTGAGAAGAGAGAGAGAAAAAATTGCAACATAGCATTTATATATATATAAGAAAGGTGTTTATAAAAAATTGAAATGTGTTTAAGTTTATACATTCTATAGTATACTGTAATTATTTCATATATACATTGTAATAAGATAATTACCGTTCTACAAGCTATTATAAGAATAATAATCATCATCTCCATCTCTTGCGAGAGTAGGATGATATGAAGTGCACACATAATTTAAATCTGTGCTTGGTTATTTTTTCTACAGTGGAATCATTATATATATATATATAATGTTCAAATCACCAAATGTTTTGTTCTTTTCATTAACGCCCTCTGGTGAATAAATATAAAGTCCGAATTTCAAATATGTATATATCAAAGACATGAGGTGAGATTATGAGGGAGGATAAGCAATTTATTTTTTCATTGTAAATCAAAATACAACAGAAACAAATATTTGAACTCTTAGATTGTTTAATAATATTTCAGACTTACTTTGAGCTTTAAATAAATTATTTAAATCATTAAGCCAGCTATTACTGAAATACCAAATACAGTTTGTAATTTTTATATTTAAATTTATCATTTCTGATTTGTTTTTTTGTTTTTTGGTCTTCATTATTGTTTCATTATCAAAAAACCTTAGAGAGCCAAATTTCCTTATCAATGAAGAATCAATTATCCAACATTTATTGACAAATTTATTAACTTCAAAATTACAATTTTTCAAAATATATACACAGTATAAAAATATATACCAGTAAAGAGCAAATTAAATAATGACTCTTTTTACTGACATATAAAACATTTAACAGAAATAGTCTAAAAAATAAAATATTAATTTGTAAATAAAAAATGATTAATAAACAAAAGTAAATTGTTAAAAAATAAATAAATGCAGCTTTAAATATGCTTTTGAATAAAAATTATAATGATTCTTCCAAAATGTAATATTTTTAAAATAGATAGTATGATACTTTTATCTTTAGCATCTACATCATTGAGTTGTTTTGGTTGTTGTATTTTCTCTGCTATTTTGTGATTATCTATAATATAAGTTTGATGGTATGCTTTTTTTTTGCTTAGAAATTATAAATTAAAATTATTAGTTTTAAAATAATCTGAAGATGGTAGTATCATACAAACCTCATACAAAATTGAATATGAAAGCAAGCCAACATTGCCAGGTACATCAGTGATTTATAGATTATTTGGCCTAAAGAAATTCCAAGTATGTGTTTTGTTTTAGTATTTTGTAAAGAATACTGGTATTTTTCAGTAATTTATTTGCATATCTGAGCTTATTTATATAATTTATTTATAAAATATTTATTTTGAATCAAAAAGTAATTGATTACAGTTACTTTTTATTTGAAAATATTTATTATTAAAAAAAAACAAGTAATAAAACTTATTTATAATAAAAATGGAAGTTGTTTTTATTAGCTAATGACAATTATTTTATAAATACTGATGGAAAAAATATATAAAATTTTAATAAGAGAAAGTGTAATTTTTGCTTTTAAATCACTTTTATCTTCTGAATAAATTTATTCAAATATTACTATTTAATTTATTAATCTTTTTGCATTCTGACATTTTCTATTGTTACACCCAATGCAATTTTTTAAAAGTGTTCAACCTTTCAGTTCTGTATAAAATCATTATTTTATGCTAAAACTCAACAAATTGGACTTGATTTTTTTTTAATTTAAAATTATAAACAAATAATATTCTAAAAGAATCATATTTGGCCTATTTAAATGTTTAAAAATTGACTAAAAATTAGAATGAAGTACTTAATTGCCACAACAAAACACCATTTTAGAAAATGAATAAATTATTTTTTATTTTAATTTTTTTAATTAAAGAAATGATTATGGATTTGTGATAAATCTATCAAATTCTGCTTTAAAGTCTAATATTTGTTTTATAATTATTAACATATTTGCAAATATTTTAACACTATGCCAATTTTAACAGATGATGATGTTATTGATGGATTTCATATGATGCATTGTCAAGAAAGAAAGAAGACTTTAAAAATCTATTTTCTTTAAGAGCAATAGTTGACTTTCCATTACATACTGACCTTTTCAGATTTTTTCAACTACAAATCAATAAAAGTAGTACAGCTGAATTTACAATATTAAAAAAATTCCTATACTAATAGAGTTATAATAATGATAAAACAGCAATCTAAAGCATCAGAACTACCAAGAATTTTGTTAAAAAAACACCTGACAATTGCCAACAAATATGAGAGTTATCACATTAAATAACAAGTTTATTCCTTTTTTCGATTACTTTCAATAAAAGTAATTTACTTTTTTATTTATTTCATTTGGACTTGACAATGATCATATTCTCTAACATAAATTTTTGTCAGAAGCAAAAATATTATCCATGTACTTTATTGGAGAAGTTCGAAAAGAAAATTTTGATATCAACAGTTAAAAAAACCATCTGTGTGGCTGAGTTATGTTGGTTATATCTTCATTATTTGGACTCATAGTAAGCTTACTCTTAATGAATTTTTAATTTTCCTGAATTCTTTTCACAGCAACATCAAATTTACTACGGAAGTAAAAAATAATAACCAAATTCCATTTTTAGAGGTTTTAATTGAAAGAAAAAAGGATTGTTCTTTATCCCATGGTGTACATAGAAAGCAAACCCACAGTGATAGATGGCTACATTTTTCTTCTCATCACCATCCAGCACAATTATTTTCAATGACAAAGTCATTGTTAGATAGAACTAAAAGACTTTCTAATAACAACCATTTTCATCAAGATATCTATCTATACTACAAAAGAAGTGCTTCTTCATAATGATTTTGATCACAAGGTTATTAATAGGGCTTTTTTATATAAGAAAAAAGATTTTGATACATCAGAAATTAAAACTGTTCTGCCATATATAAAGGAAGTAATTTATAAAATTGGTAATGTTTTTAAAAAAAATAATATCCACACAATTTATACTACATTTTAAAAAATTAATGACGTATAATTTTGAAAAAGCATAAATGAAAAGTATATTTTCAATATTTGGAAATGCTATTGGAAGATAAAATATTTTCTAAAAATTCTCAACCAATAGAATTTGAGAAAAAGGTGAAAATAACAAAAGTTAAAAAATAATGATTTTAAATCTCACATAGATATTCTTGTCATGTGAGAAAGAAGAAGCTCTAGTAAAGGTACTTGTTATTGTAGTGAAATTTCAGTTATTTAGCTATTATATTTTTTTACATGGAAGCTCCCAGAAATAATATTATGAATTCATAATTTATCCATGACAATATTAAGTATTAATATATATATATATATATATGATAAACAAAACAAGTTATAAATTTTGTAACTTGCTTATAGCTTGCATTTACATAAACGCTGAGAGAGATAGAATTCAATATCTCTTTCAAATTGTCTCCAACCTTTACTGACATGAGCCAACTAGCTCGAAACCATGGTTTAAAGGTTGGAGACAATTTGAAAGAGATATTGAATTCTATCTCTCTCAGCGTTTATGTAAACAAAGCTTGATAGTGGGCTACTGGTAAAGCTCCATCTAATGATTATATATATATATATATATATATATATATATATATATATATATATATATATATGAGAGAGAGAGAGGGGTAAATAAATAATTTAGAATTATGTATAATTGTAACCTTGTGGAAAGAAATTAATCTCCACACATGCACTATTACATTTATGTTATATTTACATGCATTCACCTATCATTAAATTGAATGCATAAAAATACTTTTGGAAAATAATACATTGATTAAAATTGATAATGATAAAATACAAAAGCTGCAATACTTAAGTGTTATTAAGTTGATTACTTATAATTTCAGTTATGATGATAATGTCACCAAATATCTCAAAATAATAAATTTTGTTTTGCTTACACATTTTTAATTTTGATTATTATTTTCCTCAGTAGTGGATAATTGAATTGTCCAATGTCATAACATATGACTCTCTCATTTGAGTTCAGCTTACTCATTAATGTTTTAGCAACATAATTTTTTTCACATCTCCAAGCCACGTAGTTTATGCTTAAACAACTAATAAATTTTATATAGTAGTATTTAATAATACCATACCCAGTGATGGTCTATTTAATATTGCCAGACTAGATTCAAAGTTATGACTTTCATTATGGAAAAATTTTGGATTTTGGAACAGTATGCATGAGCACTATAACAAAGATGCTGAACTGCTTTCAGATCAATATGGCTATATAGGCAAGATTGCTTAAATTGAAAATATATATATGCTTTCACTTTGGATAGATAGCTTGATAGTTAAACAGAGAGATAAATTATGGATACTGAAACGGAAACCTCCAATCCCTTTCCGTTTCACCATCAACCTAATGACCTACTCGTCTGAACTAGTTTAGAACCTATTTTAAATGTAAAAATGTAATATATAAGTCGAGCGGGAAAACTTTGCTACAATGGCCACTTGAATGGCATCATCCATTTACTTACGAAAACACGCTATAATTAGACAGGTTTGATAAAATTATAGCGGAGAAATGCTCATAAATTATTATAAAATGTTTTATAAATTTTCAGTCAATTTTTAATTATATTCGCTATAATATTCGTATGTGGATGGATAATTTAAACCTTGGAATAGCGGCAAAATGATTTATATATATATATTTAAGTTAAAATAAAAAAGATATACTATAATGTAAAATGTTTTCTTTAAAATATATTTAACGGCTTTCTGATTTAATGTTTTACATATATAATTGAAACTAAAGTATTTTCTTTAAATTTGCTTTTTTTAAACAAATAATTTGGTAAAAACAAATATGTTAAAAGTTATTTATTTCAGTAAAATAAAAATCTGTTTATAATTAAAAATGAGAATTTTGTGTAAACAAGAAATCAATTAGTGACGCACCCGGGTAAAAAGTAAAATCTAGTTTACTGATTGATTTTTGTTTGCACAAAAGACTTTATCATTAAATCAGAATACCGTTCTTTCTGCTAGGCCTTAACATTCTTTAACACCTAAAAAGGAATTTAATTAATGAAACTGAATCAAATTATATAATTTATATGTTTTAATAATTTTTTAAAGTAAATTAAATATAACACCTTGGAGACGTTATCTGTTGTAGAAATTGGATTATATTATTTTGTTTAATTAAAAGTCAATTGGTCCCGAGGCTAATGAAATTCCAAAAAGATGTTAAAGTTTAGTCGAAATGTATAAATAGGGCTTATTTTAAGCGGGAAGATATACTCCATCTTGCTTTTGAAGAGCTATTACTATCCAAGTCAAAATTGTTTAATTTTACCATGTCTGGCTAAAGTCAGGCAAGAATTGCTGCAATTCCCGTGATGGAACGCCGAGTTCAATCCATCAAATGCCAAAGCAACAACCACACCAAATAAAAGATGTCATAAGCCTCTAAAAGGGAATTGCCTTCGTTCCAACACCATTTTAAATCATCTCGCAACTGAATAAGAACATGCTATAAGCCGCCAAAGAACTCACCTTCATTCCAGCTTGAATCTATCCAGTCCAGCTATAGAACTGTTATACTATTATTTAAAATAGCAGAGCTCTGTGAATTTCAAAAACAATCATGATTTCTTTAAAAACAGGTTAGCTAACCATATTATTGAAACTTCTTTCTAAATTGTTTTCCAAATAATCTTTAAATTCTATAATATGAAATACTTTTGTAAATTCTGTGTTAATTAATGCTTTGCTATATAATTTAATCACTGCAGTTATATTTTGCTGTTCTTTTGCTTATTTTTAATTATTGTTAGTTGTGCCTATGTTTCGAAACGGCGTGCATTTAATTATAGAATGTTTTTAAACATATAAATTTAACATCTTCGTATTATTATTTATATAGCGTCATTTCGTGCGCTGTTTCGAAACCCAAATTCAGATTTTTGTCATTTAGTAAATTAATTAATATAAATATAAAATGTGGCCTTTCAACCTTTATTTATTATGTTACTAAAGATTAAACTAGCCTGGAGTGCAATCATAAGTATATTTTTTTAGTTAAGTATTCGTAAGTCCCCTATTAAATATACTTTTCCCCCTTTTAAAAGTTTAGTAGTTATAGA